>CM063264.1:9991959-10495108 GCA_032158295.1 Pycnopodia helianthoides | reverse complement strand
TTTTTGAGTGCACAACCTTGCGTTTTGCGTAAATACTGCAGGCTTGCAGCACGCGTGGTTTAGTTACCACATTCCATGCATGACGGGGCGGTGGTCTTGGCCGCGTAAAACGATTCCACAGCTTCAAGCCAAAAAAAAATAGAGTTAAAACAATTCAGTCCGGGTGCAACACTTTTCCAGATAACACGCTCTCGACAAACTCTCATTTTTCACCTTTTTTTGTGCTGTCTGTCGTGTTTTTGGTAGTTTTTTCGACTTTCAGAAAATAATTTGCCCTCTGATTAAGTTTCAAAGGTTTATCCCCCGTGGGTGGAAAAAACAAGCATTGTCTATATTTACAAAGTGGTAAAAAATCATGTAGTGCTATACAAATGTGAAAATTTGACATGAAAAGTTTTTTTTCCGGATTATTATTGATTCACTTGTTTATTTTTGCCCGGAGGTTTTTCGGAGTATAGGTGACGAAATGGTGACACAGATTTTATTAATGGATGACCTGTTTCGAATAATGCTGTTTAATACCATGCAGTGAGGGCCGCAGTACAGTACATGCTGGAATACTTTTTATATGTCCATTGTCTTAAAGGCACTGGACACTATTGGTAATTACTCAAAATAATTGTTAGCATAAAAACTTACTTGGTAACGAGCAATGGAGAGCTGTTGATGGTATAAAAACATTGTGAGAAACGGCTCCCTCTGAAGTAACGTAGTTTTTTAGAAAGAAGTAATTTCTCAGTAAAATATTTGAATTTGGCATAGAATTGTGCCCAGTGTGAGCTTCGCTCGTCCCCAGCGCCTTGCCTTAAAACCAAAGGCGCTGGGATGGGCAATTGTATCAAGCACGCTCATTGGTTAATGCTCAGTCCCATCATGCATCACACTCACACTGTAAGCACTGCACGCATGACGTACTTCTTGAACAAGAATCTGTGCAAGCTGATTAGCCCATCCAAGCGGTCCTGGATAGGCCGCTGGGGCCGAGCGAAGCGACCCCCACACGGTAATTTTAAGATGATGGGCCGAGGAGTTGATTCAAAGGAGTGCGCTAGCAGACGAAATGTCACCGTGCGGCTGGCGGCGGCAAATACTCTTCGAGGGCACAGAGTCTCCTGAGCCCACCGGAGTAAATGTCAGGCGATACTGACTGCTGAAACACACCGTGAGTATTGTGATGGCTGCGATTAGACCAACCATCCGGGACCATTTAGACAATATGACAGCAGTTAATTCAAACACGTTTTGAACAGAACTTCGTTTCAATAATTTATTACATGAACTCAACTATATAATAATATCAGTTGCCGAATCTTAAGTGAGAGACCAAACGTTCACCGGTTAAACGTCTGACTCAATGAACTAGTGTTTATAGTATAGCGATGACCGGCACACACGCCTCTGGACAACAGACGCCGAGGGTGTGTGCCCAGTGGGTTCTTATACTGTGAAAAGGTATTCCGTTACGTAATGAAACATTCCAATTTATGTGAGATTCGGCAGACTACACAATAGTCATTGAACTAAATAAAACACATTCCTCACAGTATTGCCAAACTTATCATCGAAGTGATTTAAAGGCACTGGACACTATTGGTAATTACTCAAAATAATTGTTAGCATAAAAACTTACTTGGTAACGAGCAATGGAGAGCTGTTGATAGTATAAAACATTGTGAGAAACGGCTCCCTCTGAAGTAACGTAGTTTTTTGAGAGAGAAGTAATTTCTCAGTAAAATATTTGAATTGATTTTGAGACCTCACGCTCGAAATCAAGCATCTGAAAGCACACAACTTCGTGTGACAAGGGTGTTTTTTCTTCAATTATTATCTCGCAACTTCGACGACCAATATTGAGTACAAATTTTCACAGGTTTGTTATTTTGTGCATATGTTGAGATACACCAAGTGAGAAGACTGGTCTTTGACAATTACCAAAGGTGTCCAGTGTCTTTAAAACAATATTTTCATCGTAGACTTAAGTATCCCTCCCCAAAAAAATTCTATAAAAAATTCCTGAGAATATATCACACAATGGAGACACTATTCGCTACTTGCACGGATTCGCCAGGTGCGTGTAGAGCCTCGACTTCATGCTTCATATTAATTTTTGTATTGTGTTTACGTATCTAGAGTTTGGATGGGTTTTAACACAGTTTCCGGGTCCGGAAGCGATTTTTTTTCTGCAGCATACTTCGTCAATACAGTAAACAGTTAAAAGATAGGCTGTTCTTCCCTATCCCTTAACCGTTTACTCCATAGCCGGCATGTGCTGCAGAACAAAAAATTGCGACCCGGAAGCCGGGTCAAGTCGGACCCGGCAGTTTTTACTACGGTTCGTTTACAAAACCTAGTAGAAGAGTGGCAAGGTGGCGCATTGCTGTCGTAAAAACGTCAACGCGCTACTCTGACGTATAAATTTCATTGGTAAAGTCATTAATAGGTTTTCCGCTTACGAAGGATTGAAATTACAGCCCTTGTTGTTAATCTATACTTTGTTTGTGTCTGAGGTCCTCCATTAAAATTAATAGACTTGAAATTAAACCGTTGTTTGTAAACCTTGCAATTCTTGTTGGTGCATAATAATCAATTGATAACACACAAATAGGCTCATGCGGTAACTGTCGAGTGTAACGAATAAACCACAAGCCCGATATGTAGCAGATGGTATGTGTGTGTGTGTGTGTGTGTGTGTGTGTGTGTGTGTGTGTGTGTGTGTGTACACACAGAAGGGCATATGTGGGGTCCTGACAACAATGGAACAATGGACCCCACAAGGTCATTTCAATAGGAACAATTGGGCCCCACAAGGGAATTCTTCAGAAAAGGGAATAATAGAACAACAATAGCAGTACCCCACAAACCGGATCCGTAAGGATGTGTGTGTGTGTGTGTGTGTGTGTGTGTGTTTGTTTGTTTGTGGGCGTGTCTATCCGTTGAACCTGCATGAGGACTTTAACAAAAGGGATCCGGGTGCTTTGACAGAGCGAGGACGTCCTCGCCTGCTTTTGGGACGTCGGTTAAAAAAATAAACAAAATCCAAACCGTGTGGGAGAACAAAGAGAAGTCGAGTTACGGGATTCACAAATCATGGGTGATTTCATTTTCACTACCTTATGGAGACCAACTGGCAAAACAGAAAAGGGGTAAAAGAGGGTCTCCAAAGACTGGGTTGCTCCATAAGGAATTTTATGTACAAAGTCTATGGGAGGTTCTTAACTACAGGGACAAAGGAAAGAACAAAAAATGTATTCACAGGGGATGCAACAAATAGAATGTGTGGGTATGTGTGTGTGTGTATGTAGGCTGTGCAATGTATTTCAAATTGGATTTCTTATGTACATATTTTACGGGCAATAAAGCTTTTGAGTTAATCCTCACTCTTTTTCAAAATTATATATTATTGTTGTGTATGAATTAATTTATTGATTGTGAGACATTGAGAAAATGTTGCCATCATTGCTAATCTCTGTGTATTGTCCCCCTTCCCTAGGAAATCATATCTCTTTTTTGTTCTCTCTCTCTTTTTTTTCTCTTTTTTTTGGGGGGGGAGGGGGGTAGTATTTACTTTGAAATTTCTTGTAGGGTAGCAAAAAAATCCCATTGTTTAATCCACACGTACTCATCATAACTCTGTCATTGTCCTCATCACTTAAAAAAAGGGGGGGGGAAGACAATAATTCATTTTGTTTACTATACTACTTTTGGACAATTGGTGGCGCCCTTCATAGGCAGGCGCCATTTCTTACACAGTTTGAAACGGCGTTGGGTCAAGCACATTCTTAAGATTGGTTATCGTCGCCCATTTCAGGTAAATAAAAACCTTATATTATTCTCATTAATTAATTGTAAGTCAAGTTCACATACTATATGCTATCATACTCATAATATGGTATCACCAAACTATTTTGCTAGAGTTTCAGCACGTTTTGTGATAATAATACTAGTTTTTAATAACATTCAAGAGTAGGGCCTGTAGTACAAAAGGGACGGCCAGTACAAGCCCGCTATTGCCATTGGGGATAGAAAAACTGTGCAATAGTTAGTTGTGCAAAAAGATGCTTTATTTTAATATAATGTGTAGTCATACCCATGGCAAGGGTACTGAGCGGGTCTGCCCCCACCCTCCCCCCACCTCCACCCTCCCCCCACCTCCACCCTCTCAAAGTTGCGCCACTGAACATCCGGTCATAATGACCCAATCTTCACAAAACAAAGATTTTATCGGCAAAACCAGTCTTTTGGGGTCTTAAAGCACCTAGGGATGAGACTTTTATCTGAATCCAGACCTTTTTATGCCTGCCTGGTAAAATAAGTACTTTGTGATTTGCTCCGTATATATATCAAGAATTACTGTACTTTGATCTACTTCTTTAGTTGTTGAGGACACTGTTCCCGAAAGCTCCTTGAAATCTCCAGGGGTTACCAAAAGGTGGGAATGCCATTGTTTCAATGTACCTCATATAAATGGGAGCCTGGATTCAAAACCCTTCTGTCAGCAATGAATCTTTAACTCCTAAAAGCATGGCTACTTAGTACACAAAAATTGAATCTGTGCACATTACAGAATTGGTCAGAAAAAACTTGTAAAATATACTTTTTGATCACAGATTTACATAAAACTTACAAGGCCTAATGATGATGATAGTAGAAAACATTCCTTGAAATATTTCTGTCTGAAATGCCATATTTGATGAGAAATTAATAAACTAATTTTCCGATTGGAGTTTATCGCTCAGTGAGCGTTTTATTCATTTGTTGAACCTATATGACTTCATGCAAATGTGTATTCGGTTTTTCACTATTTTCTCGTGACCCAGATGGCCGATCGATCTCAAACTTCTACAGGTTTGTCAGTTTATGTATATGATGGATTACATAAAGTGCTTAAACTGCCAGCAACTGTTTTGTTAGCAAAAACCAATTCTGTAATGTTCCTTTAATGAATTTCAAATTTTATTTTGATAATGATAAAATCAAACACTTAAAGGTACTATTGCTATAATTGTGGTTTATTTGACCTCGGCTAATAAAAAATACAACGATCGACAGAGCAATAAGGCCGAATATCGTACAAAGAAATTTTTACAACCAAACAAGAAAAGTAAGCAAATTAATAAAAAATCAACATCTAAATGTTTACAACGAGTTCATGTTTATTTCAATCAGTTTTTAAAACTCAAACTCAAGTGTTCAACGTCTTCATATTTACGATGAAAACATCTTTTAATAAAATAAAAAGATAAATTCACAAGGTGGGGTTCCCATTTGCTTTCTAACTTTACTTGAAAAATAGATATACTTTGTGTATAAAGATCGTTGGGTTTATTGTTACATCAATATTGTTGTATTATGCAACTTTTTAGCTGATCTGCAGATGTCCCCTTTTTCTGCGATGATTATGTCAAATAAAACTGAAAAACACTGTATAAACTTAAATGTATTCGAAATACAAATTGGAAGAGTTGACAAAGTAGTCTCTGGCAGTGTGTAAGTTTTTGTTGTGATCAAACATACACATGAAAATAAAACAAACCTGTGCAAATTTGGGCTTAATCTGTTGAGTGACAATAGTGAAAAACCATGCACATTTTTCAGCATGTAAACAAAATGTCCTTAATTTTGGTTGTAAGTTTTTAGGTTTTCAGATACAGTTTTCTTGAAAATTCATCTCAGAGGGAAATAGTTTGCATACAAAATTTGTTCTAGTATGAACTTCAAAATACTTTTATATGTGGCTGGCCATTTTTTTTCTTTTTAGCGATACAAACTACTTCTTTTTCCTGGAGAGTTTTTCAAATAAAGTACTGCAAAATGTAACAATGGTGAGTGTGAAAGTGGAAGAGGAGCCTGGCCATTAGAAATGTACCATAACCCTACATCATAAAGGGGCCATCTTGATTGTCTACATTCATTGTAATGTAACCATACCGAGGCTAGGGGTCAGTAGTCCTTTAAAAAAAATGATAGTTGGAACTGCATGTTTTCCTTGAGTTCAGGTACAAGATACCTTTACAAATGTTGTTCTTTATTATTGGATGAAAAGGTATATTGGTTTTAGAATGGCTACTAAACATGTTTCTCAAACGTTTAACTGGTGTTGGATTGTCAGATTAGTTTTGTAAATGAAGCTAGTTATATGGCAATTTGGTTTATCTTGGGAAGTGGCTATAACTTGTAAACTTGCGGGTACAACCATGTGTAAATCTCCTTTGGGAGGAGTGTTGGATCTGAAAAGAGCTGGTGTGGTCTCTTCAGTGGTTTATCCTGACCTACAACAGATCATTAGTAACTTCTGAGTGCTTGCTGGAACTCTTTTCTCTTTTGTCTTTGTCCTGTGTGCATGGGGGAGTCCTGCCAAGATGCACTGCATCTTCTATCGTCTCAGGAAGAGGTTTGTTTCTAGTCTCTGGTAAGATTGGGATGAGGACGGCAGCTGAGATGCTCAGAGCTCCAAAGATTGAAAGAGGGAGGAAGGCAGCATAGCTAGCCTACATGTTGGTTTTAAAAAAAGAAATAGTATGAGTAATTATCTTTCATAATAATGCCCCTCCTCTTAAAGGCCATTAACTTTTCAAAACAATATACAAAACAACAAACTTAAAAGTGGTCAGATATACAGCATTGCTACCAAAAATCGTCAAACTTGGTCACATTTTCAAAATGTGGAACTTGACTCTCCTGTGGAACCGACCTCGAAACAAATTCTCATTCAAAAGTAAAGTTTTCAGAGCCAAACTATTATTCACTGTACTCACCAAATATTAGATGAATGGAGCTACAACTGACCCAATATTGGCCACAACGGCTCCAATTCCAAAACCGAAATTTCTGAAAGTCACAACCAAATTAAAGTTTAAGCACATCGGGTACTGGAGGGCTCATTTTGGGTAAGAGACTCTTAGAGGAAAAAAAATACTAATTTGTTTAGCTTTTCAAATGGCAAAAGATTAAATCAGGAATTTTGCTTAATATGAATGGTCGAACTTTCATTAGGTTACAGATGTTTGTTAATACCTATGGCTCATCAGGCAAACTTTTACCCCGACCTGACTGAAACTTGTTTTTCTATCAGTCTTGAGTTTTTACTGCCTTAGTATTTCACCAACCTTCCGGATTCATGTCAGGCTTTAAAACGACAGCTCTTGCTAAACATCAAAACATGGGAAAACAAAAATAACTGTTCTACTCTAAAGTCTCCTTGAATTTTACCTAACCTCTCAGACCAAACCAAAGTAAAGATTTTTTAGTTTGTTATATGTAATTTTTTTCAAATTTTTACCTTTGTTTTAACTTTTCTGTGAGAGTTTTAATTGTAATCGTTTCAATCCCTTATGTTTTGTTTTATACATTATCAAATGGACTTTTTATCTAACCTTCACAATGTTTTGGGAAATACCTTACCTGACAGGTGTTGGAAAGATTTCTGAGCAAAATATTAAATTGATAGAGAAGGCACAGGTAATGCAGAGTTTAGCAATGATGGCCATGATGACAATAGGAACCGTCAAATCTGCTCCATCCTCTGAAACAAGAGCAAATTATTCTGAAACGTAACTTTTTTGGTTGTTTCAAATTTTAAGATGTAGGAGGTAAGAGAAATATGAATAACTAGATATAGGGTGACAAATTGGCTTCGATGGGTAATGCCCGAGTAAATGGCTTCATCTGCGTGTATGGCTAGATTGCAGAGAAGTCCTAGGTCCTTTTCACGGCTCTGCTTACCGCCGAATTCTGCACTTAAAGGGACACGATGCCTTCGGATTAGGCGCTTTGGGCTATAAAAGCATTTGTTGTGAAATTAATATGGTTGGAAAATTTGGTTCTACAAAATTGCAGACCGTGTTAGTTCACGATGTAAAAGGAAAACCACAAAATTTTGAGAGATATTTGTGTGAATCATTATATCCTACTTTTAAAACATCTTTCCAACCATATTAATTTCATAACAAATGCTTTTTATAGCCCAAAGCGCCCCATCCAAGTCCCTTTAAGGAGACCAGTAAAGCACATAAATTTTTAGACCAAGAGCGAAAAATTCCGCTGTAAGCAGGGCCATGAATTTGGGTCCTTTTCTTTAATTGGCCCAACATGATTCTGACACGACCATAATCTATCATTACGATTCTGATTAGAATCGTTGATGTGTATTATAGTGTACCAGACCAAAATTATACAGCATGTAAATAGTTTTTACTTGGAGCTCACCTGTCTTCATTGGTATAAAAGCTGTAGCTATACTAGTCAATCCAGATACA
Source organism: Pycnopodia helianthoides (assembly GCA_032158295.1). Lineage (NCBI taxonomy): Eukaryota > Metazoa > Echinodermata > Asteroidea > Forcipulatida > Asteriidae > Pycnopodia > Pycnopodia helianthoides. The sequence goes on along the minus strand of CM063264.1, from coordinate 10,486,853 downwards.
ACAAAAAAGAAACCCATAGATGGACGACGACCCCACCTACAAAATGATAATAATAATAATCATCAAATTTAAACCAGTCATAAAATAATCTTCAACGCAAAACATTCCCATTTTAGTAAATGGAGCATCGAGAAATAATGGAGTGAATTCATGCCTAGAACAACCCATATCTTTGTTGTGAATGCAAGTGCGCCCTCAATCTCTTTTAGGCCACATGCAACTTTTTTATTTGCTTATTTACTGTAAAAACTTTGTGTCCGCGACCTTTGGACATTTTATCTTTTCCATTTTAGCTCTGAGCAAGAGAGAGCACATTTATTTTCTGTAGCTACTGCTCTCTATTTCGAAGGGAAAATGGCTCTGGCCATGCTCCGAATACCGTTACTTGGAGGGATAATGCCTAGAGCTCACTGTGAGCAATTTTTGGTTTAAATCATCATTTCATCACAGAAATATTGTAACTTTAAGGCTAGTTGAATGTTTTGTAACTTGTATTATGTAGCCAGCCTCATGTTGACCTTTTGCCTTCCCATAGTTGACTATGTTGTGCTATTTGTTTGTGTGAGATTGATTGGAGGATTAAAATCTTTTTCAAGACATTTTAATTATAGCTTCATCTTATGATTTTTGCTGTGTATTTTAGTACATTGCTCTTCATTTTTAATTAGAGAGCCGGCCTCCTTCCTGTTGTCTCTGCATTAATATTAGTCTCACCTACCATGTCATGGTGAAATGGATGATAAAGAATGCTGGGATCTCAGCATAGCCCAAGAAGAAAAGTTTAGCGTATTTACTTGCCACGGATGAGCACTGTTTCAAGGACGCTCCATAGTAGCATCATACTGACGAACCTGAAAAAATGAAGAGGATCATTTCATTTCATTTATTAATTCTGGTTATGAAGCCAAGGACTCTCAGAAAAGCGGACTTAATCACTATACTAGCCAAGAGCCCCTTGGAGAGAAGGCAACGAAGGAAGTTTCAGTTTTAGATGTGGGAGGAAAATCCCACAGAATTATTTCAGGGAAAATCCATGCAATCAGGTAGGGTAGACTGAAAACCCAATCCACACAGTTCCCCCTGTTGGATTCGACCAGGGTTCCTGGAGGTTTAAGGTGAGAAAGAAACCGCTACGCCAACCTGACCGCCCCTAATCATTTCTTGACCCATCATTTGGCACCTACTGGTCCAATGTCATCTTACAAACAGCCTGGGGTAATTTGTGATAATTTGTGGAAAGGGAAGGGAGTACCATCTCTACAGCATCCCCTAAGACCACCATTTGTTGTGATCCCTTAGAAGTAGCTTTCAGCTGGTGATTTGATCACTACAATGTTGTCAGAAAGATTTCCAGATCTTACAAGGTCTTATTGGTCCTTCACTCCTCAGTTAACCAAGTGGTGTACCTAGCAGAAGGCTAAAGACTGTTTGGTCTTGGAGGAAAATGTGTCCCTCCCCAGACCTTATAAGGTCTTATTGGTCCTTCACTCCTCAGTTAACCAAGTGGTGTACCTAGCAGAGGGATTAAGACCGTTTGGTCTTGGAGGAAAATGTGTCCCTCCCCTGAAAGACACGCCCCTTGTTCACCTACCAACTAAAATAGATTATAACTGTATTCAACAGCAGTCTTGGACTCATCAGAACATCAAGATACGTAATTGATTTCTTCTCTTTGACCTGAGGAGCTGCTGCTTCCGGCTTGTCTTTCTCCTTGTATTCACTCAGCACAACATTTTCTCCGATAGCGTCCTCAGCTAGCAGAAACCCACCAGGTGGGGGTTGAACTTTGTTCCACCTGGCCATCTTGTTTAGGATTTTTGTAGCGTCATATATACGACCTTTGGATACTAACCATCGTACAGAGTCATCTAGAATGCTGAGAAGATGAGAACAATATTTTTAAAGAAGGTTAAAGATTGCATACAAGTGAACTTTCAAAGCAAGTTGTTGTTTCAGCATGAGTGAATACTTTCTTCAACAACCTTCAGGCATGGACATGACATCAGAACAGTTTTGCAGGAGGGGGATTGCATGAGGAGGAACAGCCATAACTCTTGGGCGTAATAATTTCATTGGGTAAACAATAATATTTTAGCTCTACACTGATGTGTAATCATCAGTGCTTTATGAGTCCTGTAGAACAAAAAATCCACAGGCTTTTCAGGCGGGATATGAACCCCTGTCAAGTTTAAATACCGTGGTTAAGTAGCAGGTACCAGCAAATAATTTTCATGGGATTGCTGGTTCGCATCCCACATGGGTAGCCGGTGGATTTTGTTTCTCGTACGAATCAGAAACACCGAGTACACATTGCTTATTACACACTCTGGAAGGGGCAAAATCAGAGGTAGTGCCATATCTGTTAATCTTGGAAGGGCAAAAGGTGGGAGGGGGCAAGCTTAAATTTAGGGGGGGCAAGCTTAAATTTTTAGTGTGAATTTGTACTGCAGAAAAAGCAGTGACCTAAGACAGGGTATGGATATAGCCAGCTGCATATGACGCCAATTCCTGAAGATGTATGCAAACGGTGTCACAGTAACCACTCCGACCCCCCAGAACATGTTGTTGAGACTTCCAATAAGGGTGCGACACTCTGGTGGAAACATCTCAATAACCATTACAAACTGTACCTGATTGTAGCCCTAGAACAACGACAAAATTAAATCTGTTAATTAATGATTTTTAAGGCCTCTTGATAGTTTATTTATTAATCCCTTAGTGTGTTTGACTAGAGACACTTCTGAGTCCTTCAAAACTATTCCACTCAACAACCAAATGTTAAGATTGTTATTTCTGGCCCAATGATAAGCAATTTTATTTGGACATGCAGTTCCAACTATTGCAATGTCAGACAACTGCATTATTAGAAGGGTTGAGGATTTTAGGCTGTTTGGGTTTGAGGAGGCATTCAAAAATTCAGGAAAGATCCATTGGAACTGTTCTAAAACGTTTGTTTCCAGTTGGAGAATTCTATCGACAAGAACTCTCACCAGGAAGTCTAAGACATACCCTATAAGAACACTGAACCAATCTGTAGCCCTAATTGCTTCTCTTAACCAAGGTGTATAAATGGGAGCCTGAGAGGGCAGAGACAGTATTGCTTTCATACCTAGGGAAGTAGATCAAGATCATGTTTTATAAAGTACCAACTACTTTTAAAAGACTTCTAGAATTTCAAATAGTAATCCAATGTAGATACCTGTGTAAACATGCCGATGAAAAACCACAAAGTGGCGAAACCCGGATAAGTTTGGACAGAGGCAATCAGTATGCCAAATATACCATTGGCAAGGCAGCCGATTAGCAGTAACCTTTTCCTTCCAAAGGCGTCGGAGAGAAAGCCAAAGAGAAAAGAGCCGACAAGACAACCAACAAGAAAAATGGACTGTGCCGTCTGGGCGAGGAAGCTGCGATTACAGATGAGGTTCAACTACAGATAAAAGAATGAAAACAATGAAAACTTTTTAACACAACCATGTTTTGTATTTGTGTTTCCATCCTCCTTGTGATTAAACTGGGCCCTTCCCAACCTCCCCCTGTCTCGATCCTCATTCATCTTCTTTTTCATTCCTTGATCTCTAGCTCCTTCACTGCTTTATGCTCTTCTCTTTCACTTTCCACCTGACTGTTCTTGTTACACTATTATTGTGTTGTCTTTTGGCCTTTGAGAAAGACTCAGGGACGAAAAGTGAGACCATTTACACATTTTCATATTGCAAAATGCTGAAAATAGTTGTGTAGTTTTTTTTTAATAACGTTCAACTTACGTCAGTCACAATGGTGGTTTCATGGTACTTTGTGAGATACTGCCACTCAGTGCATGGTTCATTGGTCCCCTTAACCACACACTCGTTCATCTCCATGGAAATATTTCTTGTAACCATGGAAACAGATGCCCCAGCATTCTCCGTCCACTGGTGCTGGTATGTAGGTGTTACTGACTCAACAACACCAGCAAAAGCTGCATTTGTGCTCGGTTTTGGTAGTGGTGGATTTGCTACGGAGGTCACACACTGGTAACCCTGTGGGCTGTCGGCAGTGAATATGATCCCCATTAAGTGCCAGGCAGGGAACCATGTTCCGATCGTGGCAATCAGAATGGAGCATATGACTTGGTATCGTCCGTAGCGCCCAAGGTGACGAATATCTCATCAAGACGTGAACCTTCCATGCTCTGCCAACAGTCTACTTGCTGATGTATCTGTCACGAAAAAAAACAAAGTGTATTTCAATCCACCAAAAGAACAAATGTGTGTAAGTAAGGCAGGCTGATTTCCATTCAACTTCAACTGAACTGAACACTAGTAGTAGTACTTACTTCCTCAACCATGACTATGCTAAATAGAACCGACTTTTAATGCAGGATTTTACTTTGAAATAAACCGTTGTGTTGACTTTACTTTGTCAAGCAAAGGACAAATGTTAGGTTGTTTGTTTATGGTAATCCTTTTGTGTTTGAACTTAATCCATTTCAGGAAGCTGAATTTTTGGAAGTTCATAATGAAAAGGGTAATCTACATAACACACTGTGTTACTCTTAAATCTTATTGCTGTGTCCTTAGTTGGGTTTTTCCCAGCAAACGGCATTAGTTTCCTTGTATTTGTTGTAACAACTTAACAGTGAGTAGGCCTATTATTAGTTGCGATAATCGTAACCCTCCATCCTTCCGACGGTCGGAGACCGGAGGGTTACGAGTCATGCAGTGCAAAAAAGTGGCGAAATAAAAATTTCGACTATTTTGGTCAGACTGGTCACCAGATTTACCAAATTTTTACCACTTTCAAAAAACATGACACACATTCTAAAAACATGCATGTGATCATCAATGTGTCATGAATCCATTCGTATTACTCAAAACATCATTGAGAAATTATTTTAAGAAAAAACGAACAAAAACTTACCAGAAACTGACCGAAATGTCCATAGACCGCACTTCCCCTAAATCAACCAATCAGCGTAAACCAGACCGTTATGTAGGCGTGGCGATCGTCTGATTGCGACTGTGCGTGCACGCAGTTAATGTATTTAACGGACTTGCGCCATCTGCAGTTTGCGCTGATTAAGTGCAGGAACAGCATTCCAGAATGCGCGCTCAATCTGGAAATTTTTCCTCATAATTATCCTGTGATTGTGCAACTCAACAAAATGCGCACAACGACGAGTCCGCTTACGCTGATTGGTCGAGATGTTGCTAGGTCACGAATCGCGAGGTTCGAAAACCGGACCTGAGATTGTCTACGCTTCATGAGAATTTCGCTCAGTCTCTGGTAAGTTTTTGTCTTTATTTCTTAAAATATTTTCTCAATGATGTTTTGAGTAATACGAATGGATTCATGACACATTGATGATCACATCCATGTTTTTAGAATGTGTGTCATGTTTTTTGAAAGTGGTAAAAATTTGGTAAATCTGGTGACTAGTCTGACCAAAATAGTCGAAATTTTTATTTCGCCACTTTTTTGCACTGCATGACTCGTAACCCTCCGGTCTCCGACCGTCGGGAGGATGGAGGGTTACGATTATCGCAACTAGCCTATTATACTTCTTGACATAATTTCATGCACATCGCGTCGATCTGTGTCACATCACTCAGTAGTGACAGTACATACCAGAAATACATGCATGCACCTCTTGAAATGCCTTCTTAATGTTGTTATCAATTTATACATCTATAAATAAATGCAATTGCCAACATGAAGTAGAAGCCCCTGTGGTAACTACGAGCCAACAGCACGGATTAAGTACATTTGTGATGCATCGTCTGCTATTTAATTTTGAAAATTTTGTGGCACCTGTATGCCTGCTGGCTTTTCCACAAAACGTATCTTTAAAATAAAATATTTGTCCTTTAATATCAAAACAGATACACCTTTCAGTACTTACATGTGTGTCAGCACTTTGTATGTGATTTCCTTGCTCCTTTTTGCTTCATTTATTGTCATTTCCGTGTTCGTGATCGAGTGCCCAGAAAAGCAGACGTACATCACCATTTCACCTGCTGAAACAGAATCACTGCAGCGCCACCATTAGGCCGATTCAGTGTAACATAAACGGTGTCATTAGACTGGCCCCAGTCTGGTGCCTGAACATCTGCGAGAAGATCGGCATGCCTTTTGTCTTGAAGTGCTTCGCCCGATAATTAAATAAATAAGTAAAATATAATTATAATAAAAACACACCTGATGGGTCCACGGTGGTTGTGTGGTGGATGATCAAACATGCAGTGTGAACGAAAGATTTTAGTCCGAAAACAGTGTTTGTGTAGCCTATGGCAATAGAGACATCATTGTCCCACACAAAATGACCTCCAAATTACAAAATGGATGTTTTAATAACAAGCGCCCGCCGAACGACAGATAAACATTGCCTTTTGAATTGCTTGTTGAATCAAATTCAATCCTAGGCCTAATTGTTAGTAGCCGATCGACATTTTTACCACCAACGAGTTGTGCTCTGTGGTTGCGGACCGAAGTTACAGTTTTGAACAGTTTGTGAGAATGTTGTCATGGAAATTGTGAAACAATCGATTATTAGGCATCATTTTCTAAATCGTCATTGCTATCATCTTCGTCAACATAATTGTCACCATTATCAGATTGGATCGATCTACGAACTCGCATTTTACGCCACGTCGAAAGTTGTAGGCCCTTTTAGATGGGCAGCACCCGGAGTAGAGTGCACGTTTCTTGGTACTGACCGTGTCATGTCATTTTCCTTTTAGTATTTTTTTTGTCAACCCTCTGCGCTGGTCATTGGTTTGCTTGCCAACCTTTAACTCTTGACGCGTTTTATAATTATACTCCATTTTGCGACTATGGGGTAGAGTCGAAAAAACCAAACCAAAACCAAACCAAACAGTTTCTTACAAAATAAGACAACATCATGACGTCGACGTCGCTCCTCGACGACGCCCTGCACTATATCGGGAAGTACGGTCGGTACCAGGTCTTCGCTTGCGTGATAATCACCATCATCGGTGCCTGGTTTCCGCCTCTACACATCATGGGAGCTATATTCAGTGCGGACAGGCCTCTCTCCTACCATTGCATCCGATGGTCCGATGCGCGTGGGAATAATGTGCGTGTGGGCCCAACCAGACACGAGAAGGAGACTACGCAGGTGACGTCATCCATGGACGAAGTGAAGACGAATGATGAGTGTACTGGTAGTGTTGGAGTAAACATGACCAGAGAGGATATCATATGCACTGATTGGATGTACAACACTGAATATAATGAGTCAACTATCGTCACTCAGGTGTGGAATGACAACATTATTTTTACAATTACCCCTAGCTTTATTAGCTTATGAGTTAGAATAATAAATAAATAGTGACAAATTTTTTAAGAATAATGATATAATTTATGATTCAATATATCCCTTGAAATTGTGTGCACGCTCCGTAATTATTTCGTACAATTTTTGACTTCACGAAATGGCGGATCGTATGTTCTGCTGCTGGTTGATTTCAACTCAAGAGGCATGTTCTTTTAAAATCACTACCCACTAACTACAAAACACTGTAGGTGTTTTGTTCACGAACAACTCTTGAAAATGGATGGGAAAATTTTAAAACAGAACAATTTTGAAAAATTTTGAAGGCAATGTGCTCTTTAAATAACAAATTATTTTAAAATAAAGGCTTTGAATTAAGAATTGTCGGGGCATCTCAAAGCATATTTTCCTCCAAAAAGACTAAACGCTTTTGAAAGAATTTTAAGTAAGGGAAATTAATACCAATCAATATTGGTTTACAGAAAGACATTTAAGATAAAAATGCAAATGATTATTATTGACAAGCATCTGCACGTAGGCTTAGCTGTTAGATAACGACTGGCGGTGACATTGATTTTGAATTTTAATTTCATTTTATAGAAAATATTTTTTTTCTGAATCTAATTATTTCTTTTCAGCTGAATCTCGTCTGTGATCGGAAAATTCTCGTCGAGCTTTCGCAGACTTTCCTTCTGTTCGGGATGCTCGTGGGCTCGTTTATGTTCGGGTACCTCTCGGACACCTTCGGGCGAAAGAAAACCCTCCTCGGTGCTTGTCTTGCAAACGGTGTCGTTGGGATCGGTGTTTCTTTTGTGTGGAACTACCTTGGTATCGTGGCGCTGTGGTTTCTGGTTGGTGTTTGTGCACAGGTAAATTATTGTGATAATACATCTTTCCTTGTTGAAATAGTGGGAGACTTTTAAAAGCTAGATGGCAGCAGACATACCAGGTAAAATTCCATTTTTACGTAGTTCTAAGCATGCGCACATAGCCAAGAACAATGGATTTACCTGGTAAAACCTGGTAATTCTGCTGCCACCTAGCGTCTCGAAAGTCCCCCATTGCGACCATCGCAAACAACATTGTAACAAATTGGGTGCAATGGTTTGGGATTAAACTCAATTTCCGCCATCGGGGAAAAACTGGGGGGCAAAAAAATAACTGATGGATGGTCATGAGTTGATAGAACACTCATGTCAATCAACGTCACGAAATAACGCCTTCACTTTATTTAACCACTTTTTAGTGACAATCATTTCGTTCAGGGTTATAATCAGGTGCAGTTCGTGACGGTCATGGAGATGTTTCCACCCGAGTGTCGAACCCTGCTCGGAAGTTGCAACACGATGTTTTGGGGAGTCGGCGTAGCGACCATTGCTCCGATTGCGTACATACTCAGAAATTGGCGCGACATGCAAATTGCAATCTCTGTCCCCTGCTTCGTCGCCTTGCCTCTTTTCTGGTAAGCTTCAAAACATAATAAATCCCGAATGTTTACTTTAATATAGAAATACGTAGTTATTTAAAATTCAATTTTATTTACGTCATTTTTAATGAGGGTAAGCTCCGATCAGCGTTCAGCACTGCTTTCCATGGATGCCCTCAGTACAAATACTGACTTGTTGTTGAAAAAAACTCGATCGTCCATTCACCAGTTAGTCCTCTAAAGACTGAAAGGCGCCATAACAAGACATCGTATAGATTAAAGTAATATTAATAACAATAGCAGGCATTTGTAATGGACCAAATCAATCTAAATAGATTATCAAGGCGCAAAGCAAAGCAAACAATGGAACACAGTTGACAACAAGATAGGAAAACATATACAAGGGCAAAGCTGTCAACAATAAAAACAGCACAATCTACGAATGATAGAAATGCCATCTTGAAAATTCACATTTCGGATTAAACCGATGTTTTATTATTTTGAATGTTACTATTTTGTCACAGTATCTTAGATGATTCGGTGAGGTGGCTACTGTCAAGGGGTCACATTGATGACGCAGTGCTCGTCATCAACAAAATGGTGCGATGCAACGGCATCACGCCCCCTCCCGGCGGATTCGTCTTAACCAAAGTACGAAATAATGATGCACAGCATATTGAAGGAAGCAGTGACGCAACCGACGACGTCAGCAAAACACATCAGACAAGTGAGCCGATGATGACGTCATGTCGGGTAAAGGATGTTTTCAAGAACCGTCGGGTACTCCTGAACATGTGTGTCGTCATGTTTGTGTGGTGGGTGACACTTTTTTTCTCTCTGGTTTTCACTTTCGCTCGGAGTTTTCGTGGGGCCAGTCCCCTGTTCTGGTCAAATTATAAACAATCAATAGCAAATCATGCAATAAATGTACTGTCAACAAACACTGTCGTCCCGTGTACATCATGTGTACTGGTATAGGTTCACTGTTGATATCACAGAATATGAGAACAATACAAAGAGTTTTTATTCATTTTTAGCTAGTTGTCTAGAAGTTGCATAATATATCCAACGAGATGTAGTGGGCATCAAGGCGAACTTGCTCCTGCCAACCAGGGGCAACTTCCTTAGGATATCCTTTATATTGCGTACAGCAAGCTCCCAGCGAGATTAATGATATCAAAATACACAGCACATTGGTAGCTATTTGATTTTATCCGTTTATCCGCAGGTTGACTTCCACAATGACGTACTATGGTGCGTCCATCAACGCAACCAATCTTGCTGGCAACAAATACCTCAACTTTTCCCTTCTCGGCTTAGCAGAAATCCCCGGCTACATCCTTATATTTTTCACCATGACGTGGTAAGCTTAGCAACATTGATCATGATATGAATTGTTGTGCTATATTATGTTTAAAAGGCATATTACAATGTTCGTGACTATTTTACTGGTATTCCTTGAGGCAGATAACTCGAACTAAACATGAACACTGGTTCGACGAGAGACATTTTTTTCTACCGGACTTTTCCGTCACCCTAAGAAGTGGAAACATTTGATGTAAATCTTCATTTTTGAGGGATTGCCTTGATCTGATTGCCTATAAAATATTGCCTCGTGTGATGACGGCCTTAGCCTTTAGTTGAGGCGCTCCCGGCTGCCCGGATAGTGTGCTACACGAACAGCGCCACCACTGGCTTACACGAAATGAGACTATAGTACGCCATCCGGGCGGCCACGAGCGCCGCCTTGACTGAAGGGTATGCAGTATAGGCACTTAATATTATTAAGTCTCTTCTTCTTTATTGCCGGTGCCGCTAGTTTCACAACTGCATTTTTGCCGGCAAAGTCTGGTTAGTTTTCGACAGTTTCTTTCCGGGTTTAAAACAAAATTGCTTTCCTTTTGGATATAAATTGCTTCATCTCTCTAGAGGCATATATTGCTTTCAAATCTCTCAAATGTTTGCTGTTTGGGAATTACTCCTTATCTTTTTGTAAAGAGTTCCTCGTGCACTGAAACACCTTAAACAGTGTGTGTTGTAATAAGTGAGTAGTGATTACAACCTCTGGAAATACAGCCAGCGGAAAGTATACGGTTTGCTATTTTGTGGAGTCCAATATTTGGTTCCCCCCCCCGAAAAAAAAGCGGGCCGTGTTCTGTCATGAAATTACACAAAAACCAAGGGATATTTGTGTGGATCATTATGTTATACCTGTAAAACATATTTAAAACTATTATCATTTCATAACACACGCTTTTTATAGCCCAAAGCGTCCAATCCGAAGACAACGTGCCCCTTTGAATACCCATTTTAATTAACGGTGACCAAAATAGTGAATTACGTCCGGCCCTATGTAAATTATCCATATAAGATGGATTACGTATTTTTATGTGGGTTTTTTTTTGTGTGTTTTTTTAGTAAATAATCTGAATACTTTGTTACCCAGGTAACGGAACTGATTTAACCGTAGTTATCATAGCAGTCGCTGTACTGGTGAAATTATTCATCGTCTGCGCCTACACCATCACATTAATCTGTTGCACTGAACTTCTACCGACACCACTCAGGTATTGTTGAACACATTTATAAAAAGTCACCTTTTATTTGTTTGTTTTGTGTGTGTTTTATTTATATATTCATAATGGAATTTACTCGAACTTGACTCACAAGGTTATCTGCCGGCCGGGTTTGCCCGAGGAAACACATTTAACAGTTTAGTATTTTGCGTCTGGTTTTGAAATGGTATTAGATAGAATTGGTAGAGCTGACAAAGTGGAATCGCGGACAGTGTTTATGTTTTGTGTGATCAACCATGAAATAACAAACTCTTCACTTTACCAACCAGTAGGAAGAGTGCGCACGTGCGATGTTAAATTTACATATTTCATGGGAAGGGTCTATTATATTCACGCATGCGTGCAGACACTATTGTTGTACACTTACTAGGCAGACGCATAAACGCGTATGCGTCATGGTCACGCCAACATAAGCCTCATGCAAAAAGGTGCGACATTCCCTCGTTACAATAGTGTTAGTGCGCACGCGCGCTTTTCAATTTACATATTTTATGGGAAGGGTCTATTGTCACAAAGTAATTGTTGTTTTGATTGTAACCTTTTGATGCATAGGAATTTTGGTTTCGGAATCGGATCGGTCTTTGGAAGTATTGGATTTATGGTCGCACCGTTCGTCTTATATCTGGTGAGTCGAACAATACTTTTCTTTAACGCAAAATATTCAAAGTTAACAATTATCACTTCAATAAAATGTTATCTTTTAATTTTACATGAATTAACAAAAATTTAAACTAGTGCGAGTCACTGGATCGTTTCATAACAAATTAGAATGTTTGCTTTTATTGTGCTAAAATATATGGTTACTTATCAAATACTTAATTTTCATCCGTGTCATTCTGATTATATAACAAAAATATATACATGTATACTGAAATCATAATTATGCATTTTCCTCTTCAAATGTTGTACATTTCGACATCTCAAATTAATAAGAAAGAAATCCACGATTTCTGAGCATTTACCACAGTCTTCGAAATGCAGTTTATCACGTTGACTAAACTACTTTTCGTTCCTGCCTTTCTCCTTATTCACATCAGGCTGACTTTGCAGACTATTTACCCTTGAGTGTTTTCGGAGGTCTCTGCATCTTAAGTTCTCTTCTTGTGTTAATCCTCCCGGAGACCAAGGATAATCCTCTGCCAGACACCATGGAAGAAGCCGCTAATATTGGCAGACAAGCTCCAAAAAGCCAAGAATGAGATTAGTACGGATTGCCATCAAATGGGAAATTTACTAAACTCTAAAATTCGTTGAGGGAAGTTGTGATCCACCTGCTCCCCTAACATCAACCGGCAGGGTCGTGGCCGTGTGATAAAAGACTGAGCCGAAGGCGAGGTCGTTTATCACAAGACCGAGTCACTACCCTTTTATTCCCCTTCATAAATACCCTCTTTGTAAAGCGTTATTATGTTGGAAAACCAACCCCCCCCCCGAAAAAAATTAATTAAAACAAAACAAAACAACCCCAACAACCCCAAAACAACAACAACGACAACAACAGCAACAATAACAGCAACATCAGCAAACACCAACAGTAACATCAGCAACAACAACAAACAAACATCAAAAACAACAACAACAACAACAACAACAACAACAACAACAACAACAATAAGCAACAACAACCAAACAAAAACTGCAACAGTAACAGCAACAATAACAACAACAACGGGACAGTAATTTGATTTTACAGCTGAGGTCACTAACTAAGCCTGGCCATTCAACTGTGGGTGTATCTAGATAAGGAGGAATTTGTTGTCGTTTTTGTTAATTTTTTTTTAAATATTATAATTGAAGTTGTTAAACGAAAATGCATCATAGTGTGAAACTTTACACTGAAGTAGTGTTGCTTGCAGTAGCCGACTGCTTTACAGTAAATTTAATGAGCTTTGATAATTTCAGTGTTGATTCATCTAATTTCCTAGTGGCTACTGTAGCGGAAAGAGGTTGCCAGTTATTTCAGTGAATAAAATGAAGCACAAAATATTGTTCTCCCATTTCAAAAATAAGTATATTTTTGTCCCACTTGACACAATTTCTTTGTCCTTCGGATGGGATATTAAGCCGTTGGTTCCGCGTATTCACCTGTCGACCTGACACCGGGAACAATAGTTCCGCCGTCTGTGTGGTAGCCTTGATTTCAAGGCTGTGTTTGCTTACTACAAAGCTAAAAATGTGCATAACCACAGCCGCACGAATGCGATGCCCGAATGCAATGCAACTCCTGTTCAGGTCCCCCCGACTGTCTTTAAAGTGTTACTAGAGCGATATTTGCTACGGTTCCCTTATCCAATAAAACTGTAGAATGATACTTCCTTATGTCACATAAAAAAAAATCCAACGATTTGGCCTTTTTAGTCTTGCCTAAATAACGACTTTTACAGACCGATTTTGTTGCACTCGCCACTCCGAATCGCGAAAAGACCCCCCACGTAGAGTCTCTGGCACACAGCTTCCGCGAACATCTGCATGACGTCACAGAGTGGTGTAGGTCTTGTGTTGTCACACTAAACAGCGTCATGTACTTTCCCGCACTCAAGCTTGTTCGGCGATTTTTCCGAAAAATTCCACCATGGTTGAAAGAGACAGTTCTTGGGAAGATTATAGTAGATTATTGTAGTCATTTATGACAGTAGCAGCGATACTGTGGTAGTGATTCTGCCAGTAATTTTAGCGATTTCATTTCGTCAGAGACGACGAGGAAATCCGCGGTAAAGATCCCCTACTAGACTTGATTCAAGTCCCTTTCTCGTGCGAGGTCCCCAACACACTTGTAACGCGCCAGCATATAGCCACAGTACAGACATATACTACCAGTGCACCCTCACCGAATGGTCTTGGAACCAAGACTAGCTCGGAACAGGTTTTGGAATGCAGAGCGCAAAACAATAGTTTTCTGACGATGAGGCAAGGAGGGGCCTTGCACGGTATTGGGACTTGAGTCAAGTCTAATCCCCTACCGGCTGGAGCCACTCGCACGCCCCGGTAGGCAGGCCAAGGCAGCTGGCAAAGACGCAGCTGGCAAAGACGAAGCCGAACAGGACAACGATCGTCTTTTAAACACAGACTGGTGAGTTGTTTATCAACGATAAGGGGATCATAATACAGCTTGGTCAGGATTTAGTGTAGTTGAAATTTTGACTTGATTCCATTGAAACTTAAACTAACGTTTGTGACATCAAAACATTTGCCGCGGTGAAGTTCGCCGATTGACTACAGTTAGTAGTATAGTACCACTACCAGCATTACACACAGACTATGTTATGTTTGTGTGGGTGTACAGTAAGTACACACATTTACATGATGTACATGTACATCAATGTACATCGATAGTGTGTACTGCTTGGCCAAGTAGTAAACAAAACAGATACGAGCCTTTAGTTGTGCATTTATTTTCATGCAAGATTGTGTAATTCCTTTGCCTAATAAATAAGAAATTTAAATTGTGAAATAAACAAGATGGAGCAACAAATAGTTTAAATTTTGACCTGTTGAAAACTTTGAAACTGAAATGAAAATATCAAATATCTCTTGGCAGCTTAATTTATGGTACTGTTCTGTAAAGTGATTGATAGAAAGTTTCTGGCTTAAAGTTGGTATTTCCACCTCGCATTGTGCGAAATAACTTGTTTATCCCGAATAACCGTTGACCTTAATTAAGTTATAGTACAAACATCAAGTTCTGTATGCACGCTTTCCCCATCGTAAGGTCAACATTAACTTTAGATATATAAGGTATGTACAATCTGGGGGAGAAATAGTTAGGTGGCTTGTATGTATGGATGAATTATTCAGAGATATTTGAATTATCAGGGTCATGCACCCCCCCCCCCTCCCAACACACACTCAAAAAACACACAAAACAAACCTTTGGAGAATAAAGGACCCCCCCCCCCAATAAAAAATAATAATAATACCACCCCACCCCATACTATTGCCCACAGCACGTAGGAAGATAACATTAAATTATATTTTTCCTCCCCCACCCCCTCCCTCCTGATCCAGGTGTACTTGTGGCAGTCCGTCATCCAACAACTTGGGATAGACCTAGGTTTGAAGCATGCTGTGCATTCAGCAGTTTTGCAGACAGCATCTTTGCAGTATCAGGCTCAATATGGGAGATGGGGTTTACAACATGGGGAATATTTGACCAGTAAGTAGTGTTTCCAAGACAAAAGTGATTGTATGCTAAAACTCTCAACTTTTATTACCAGTTTGAACAAAAAAATTGTTTTTTTGTCATTCCATCTACATCATGTAGTTTAAACACTCACATGATTGTAAACCTGCACAGCATAAGATTAAATTGAACATATAATCTGATCAGAAAAATATCCATTACACAGATTTGAGGGAACCTACAACTATCCATCCATTTGTGAATTATATTGTTTGTGTAATGAACAAGTAGATACAATTTACCTTTTATGGATTGACGGCAAAATAAATGGCTACAAACGGTATAATTATACTTAATCTTCTCACTTGGTGCTGATTTGTTCCATATATTTATTTCTCATTAATCTCTAGGAAATATCAACATGTACGTGGCTTATCGTCAAGTAAAAAAGATGGTGTTGGGGATATTTGGGAAGATTCAACCGGGCTCCACTCTCATCCTGTGTAATGAATACAATCCGAAAGATGCATCCAAACCCAGATTGTACAAAGTCTTCAGCTATCCTGAACTGGATTACATTTTTTCTTGATCTACCCTGTGACTGCACTTTTCATGAACATGCATTTCTTTATAAATATTTTGTTTAATTTCAGCTTAGACATGGACATGCAATTCTGATGAAATCAAAACAAGCATTGCAGAGCAAACAAAAATTTTGCATATATAAAAAGTGTTTTCTCCAGTTTTCTGGAGGTATAAAGGAATTAGAGATGTTCTGTATGCCTTTATACACAATGTAACTCGTCAGAGTGAAATTTTACAGTACACAAGCTATAAGGGGTATAACGATACATTGACAACAAACATGATAAAGGAATGCTGTGATATAGCATTGTGATAACTTTATTATGACGGTAGTGTGTTTGTTTTACACACATTTTTATCATGTCGTATTTGGATCATATCGGATAATCACATTGTGATCATATCGTAACGTTACACCCCTACTGGCTACAAAACGTATTAAAATAAATGTCCAGAGGTTGAAATTCACTTTCATTTTGCGGTAGCCCACGGGGCAAGTCAAGTCAAATTGTTACTATTCCTCATTTAATAAATATGGGATTTTGTATTTGTACATTTTTACACATGTAGAGAAGTGTGGTGATCAACGTTTTATTTTCAGCTATTTGTTAGAACATCAACAAATGAAAGATTAATAAAAGAGTAGATACAAATTTTTATTGTGCCACAGAATCTCTGTTTCAAAATTTGCATATTCCTTTATCTTGTCATTTTCAGCCTTGTACAAAACCAATTTTTAAATCCCATAAGTTGAGAATTTTTGTTTTAATCCTAAATTTTGATACAGACTAAAAAGATTAACCGTTTCATGTTTTCCAATAAGCTATCCGTTGGTGCAGTTAATGCGGGTTCATCGCCACGTGAAGTTCCAGTCATTGATAGTCCGCCTATTGATGCAGGGCTCGACCTTAACGCTAGCCCGGCGTACATTGGCTAGTAAAAACTGCCGCGGGCAAGTAAAAACCACTTCTTAACTTGCCCGGCGGGCTACTTAAAAATATGTGCACGTTCCTTGTTTTTCAGATGTGATAAAAGAAAATAAAAAAATCAATCTTCAAAGCTTAATTACCTTTTGTGTGTAATGAATGTAACTTTATTTTGTTGCAAATGCAACCACGCTACACGTTTACATTTTTTCGGTTCGGATAACCGTAAAAAAAATCACTTGAAAGTGCCGCGGAACGCATGAATGACCACATCTTGATCTCGATGTACACAACGTGCTACCCGTGCGACACACAAGCAGTCACATCGTTTCCACTTTACAGGTCTGTAGTCTTTGTTATCACGTGACTTTGCGTGCTACAATAAAGCTAAGAAACATTGAACGCTAGAGGGCGTTTCAAAACAATACGATAGAATGAGAACAACCAGTGCGGTACGCGATAGCATACAAAATCCGGGCACAAACGCCTTGACGAAAGACTCTACGTTTCTATGCAGAAGGTTATTCCCCCCGAACGTGCAATAATCATTATCACTGGTGTCGTGATAAAAGCGTATACAGCAATGGCGTCGCTGGTCCACACGCAAAATCCGTTGATAGCGTGGTCTGCGGAGCACACTTGGAAATCCGAAATGTCGGCTGGTTTTACGAAAAACTACGCAACATTTAGGCTTCATTTTACAAAAATGACAGAGTTTAGGATCCCCTGGGTGAATGGAAAGATTAGTTAATTGTATAATGTAAGATTTGTTTCTCTTTATTTTATTTTTGTTCGTTGTTTTATGGGTTTTTTTTGCGGCGTGGTTGTGCCAACTCAAAATGCTGTAGTGTTACTGTTAGTGTTATGAAGACGCAATGTTTACTATCGCATGCACGGTTGCGTAAATTATTTTTTTTTAAACTCTAAATTTGGTATTCCTACCTCCATGCTGAAACGGACCGTTTCAGAAATGGTTACACGTTTACAAAAATAACCGTAAACGCACATGCTTTTGAGTGTGTTGTGACAGAGAGTACAAGCAACTAAAACGTGTTCACAAAGAATTTTTACTACCGGGCTGCAACATGTGGCTGTAAATGTCCACCGTTAAAAATCCAAAATCCGTCACCAAACAAGCGAGAAAATGCAGCAACAATGATTTCTAGCCATGAACAACAGTCACTCAACCTTCTCAGTAGTCAACAAGAACATTAAACCTGATTTAATGGTTATGTTTTTTCCAAACATATTTTCTCGGGCTAGTAAAAATTTCTGCGGGCTAGTATAAAACACAATTTACTTGCCCGGTGGGCTACTCTCAGAAAAAATTAAGGGCAAGCCCTGTGATGGATCAGTTGTTTCTCCAGTCTTGAAGATTTCCATTAGCATCTAAAAGAAGCACAATATTCCATTGAAAACAAATAAAAAATTTACCCCAAAAATCAATTTGCTTTTTATTCTTCTAAATTTTTTTTTTTAAACATTTGTGGGGGGGGGGGGGCAGTTGGTATTTATTTTTGAAAGGAGAATCCACTCACCACTATCCACTCACCACTATTTCAGTCATTATGATGACCACATGACGATTTCTTTTGAGCCAAATCAAATATCATTTGTCATCATGATGAAAAGGTTTCGAGTGGATTGAACACCCACCCCTTACTTTGATTAAAAAAATATTTTCCGTTGATGTATTGTGTGTAGGCAAAGAAAGGATCGATGAGGGTATAGGGAAGCTCGCCACTTCTATTTTACAGAGGGATTTATAGCATTGTTATTGTTTATTGACATGACGGCGAACATCATTGACACTAACAGCCCAATGGTTTTGCCCGGTATCCGGACACGGATTGTTGGCGACTCGCACAGTCCCCCGTTTCCCACTGTTTCCTACCAAACACTTACCCGTGGGATTTAGCTCCTCGTTTTCGTTCGTCCGATTGGCCCTTTCGCTGTCTGTCTTTCGGCTTTTTTCCCTGACCACGTTGTGGCAATTTTTTGTGGCCTTCAACGTTGAACGGCACCCCTTTGGACTATCCGTGAGAAGTGTGGACGTGTGGACGAAGTAGGCCTATCCAGGGTGTCATAGGTCAACTTACACAGTAGCGAGTCACTACGACTACACACGATCGACTTCGAAACATGGAAACGCTGAAGTTGGATCACGTTTCAGCTTACAAAAAGTACCCATTCCTTCCTAAATAGCTGAATGAGCCGGACAATTTCGGAAGCTGTGGTTAGGGTTTTTATCGCTGTTCCTTGTGCAGCCTCAAAAAGCACACGTTTTCGGCATTTTAGTCTTATTTACACTTTACATGCATGATGTCTGTGTTTCGATGCATGTTTTCACGCACGTAGCCAGTGATTGCGCAACAACATCAACAACCTTGCCCACCTTGTGACGTCATGATCTTTCTAACCAATCAAACGCCCTCAACGGCAAAATGCTTTCAAGTTTTGCCAAATCCCCAATAATGACCCTTTTTTTTGATGCAATATTACAGACAAACTGTGAACCCAAATAATTTAACTAACTCATTAAACAGTAGTCTAATATCATATCTGCAAGGTTTACAATCGTTTCTGCTTTCTCAAAAATCGCTCTAGTAACACTTTAAACAGCACACCACGCTCTCACCCAAGGAAGCACACAAACGCTCGTTTCCACAGTCCCACACACACCGCTATTCCACACACCGCTATCGCCCACAATCCTAGCCCGTGAGCCGTCAGGCTCACAGCCTTGACGATCTTGTAAACTTCCGGGTCTTGCGGTTATGGTAATAAGTGCGCTCTTTGCATATCCACTCACCCCCCCCCCCCCCATTTTCCACGGTTTTGCGAAGAAAAACAATGAAACACATAAGACCCGGAAGTGTACAAGATCGTCAAGGCTGTGAGCCTAACGGCTCACGGGCTAGGATTGTGGGCAATAGCGGTGTGTGGACAATAGCGGTGTGTGGACAATAGCGGTGTGTGTGTGGGGGGCCGAGTACAGGCGCTGTGTGTGTGCATGGTGAGAGTGCGGTGTCCTATTTTTTTTTAGAGTCAGTCGGGGGACTGGGGTTGTACGGCATTCGGGCGGCTGGGGTTTTAGTATCCTTGCTCTATGGTTTTAGCTAGAGTACTTGTCTACACAGCCTTGATATCAAGGCTATCTGTGAGGTCAAACCAACCCGTTGTTTATCACTGGTTGTTTGTGCGCTGATTTCATGATGTACATGCAGTGTAGAGCTATTACTTGCCAAGCACAATGCTGTAAGCACTTGTACATGCATCGCCTTTCAAGACGGATTTGAAGGCCTTATGTGTCCTATCAATCATGGCATCTACACGGAGGCTCGACGATGCTCTTTACAGCATCGGTAAATACGGCCGATATCAGTTAGTAATGAGCGTTATAATTACTGCAGTAGGAACATTGCTCCCGGCATGGCACATGATGGGGATAATCTTTAGTGCTGACAGACCGACATCGTTTCACTGCACCCAGGGTCGGCCATTCGAGCAGACCCTTGTTGTTGATAACAATAAGACTGCCGGTCTGAACGCTTCGTGTGTGTCAATAGATGATGGTAGCACCAACTCGTCCTTTGAGGACGAGAGAAATGGATGCCAAGCAGTCGGTTTCTTCAATGGATCGGAGAGCCTTAGTCCGTGTACAGATTGGAAATATGAATGGTTGTATGGTGAATCTACCATCGTGACCGATGTAAGTTTCATCATTTAGAACAAGCTTGCTCTATGGTATCATGTTATGACGAATACAGTAGAGTAGTTCATCATGGTGAAATATTGTACTTCCTTCATGGTGTAATGCGTATAGTAAATACTCTCCAGTAATGTATCGATTTTATCTATTTATTTATTTATATAAACGCCGTTCTTATATAACGCTTGTCACATCCGAAGGGCGTCCAAAATAATATTAATATATTTTTTTAACAGGTACGCAAAGCTCAGAGCTATGTTTAGAATGATTAGACCCATATTTTACATGTTTAGTTGTAAATGACTAGTTTAGAAGGTGCTGTAATTATTTATTTTATTATGATCATTATTTATTTATTTATATATATATATATATATATTTTTTTTATTTACCTATAATGTATTGTTAATTTTTTATTTTGTTTTGTTATTTTTTATTTCGTAAGAGCTATACTGAACAGCTTTTTTTCATCCAGGATGCTTATCAAAAGAATACAGTGACGTAAAGTATATACAATACACAATATGTATTTGTTTATTTATTTATTTGCACTTGATTGTCCTCTTACGGCTGATGCGATTTTCTAATCTTCTTGCAGCTCAATCTTGTCTGTGATCGAAGTCTACTCGCCGAAACCGCCCAATCGATCTTCCTCTTCGGCATGCTGACTGGTTCGGTACTATTCGGATACCTTTCGGATGTCTTCGGAAGGAAGATTGTGCTCCTCGTGGCCTATGTGGCGAATGGTGTTTTTGGTGTCGCCGTTGCTTTTGTGTGGAACTACGCTGGGATAGTGTCGCTCTGGTTTCTGACCGGCATGTTTGCACAAGTGAGCAAATCTAAGGAAATCAGTTTTGTTGTGATAATTTTAAGAATGGTTATTTCAGGTAGTGTCATAGATTGGTCTTTTTCAACGTAATGCTGATTTATGGGCAGAATTATAAAGACAGATACAAAGAAAGTCACATGTGAAAGTTTCTGCTGAGAAAACAGCAAAACAAACTGTCTTGGTATTTTCACATGAACGTCAAATCCATTGACGTTTAGCGAGATTACAGCGGGTCAACCGTAAAATCTCTGGCGAATGGACACCAACCCTCAGAAATCTGAGAAACGAATTATGCATCGTTTTATGGTCAATAATGTTTGGAGTATTCACCAATCTATTATGACCCTACCTTTAACCATGGAGGTAGAATTCTACCTTTCTATATGCTTTAACCATTCCTAAAATGATCATGTTAGATTGGGGGATTAGTGCTGTTTGTTTGTCTGTTGTTTGTTGGGGTGTTCGTTTGTTTGTTTGTTTGTTTGTTTGTTTGTTTGTTTGTTTGTTTGTTGGGGTGTTTGTTTGTTTGTTTGTTTGTTTGTTTGTTTGATTGATTCAGCCCAAATTTTCACAGGTTTTTTATTTCATTATGGTTGATCACACAAAGCATGAACACTGTCTGCAACTACTTTGTCAGCTCTACCAATCCTGTATAATACCTTTTAACTTTATTTGTTTATATTAATTGTTCCCGTGCAGGGCTATAATCAAGTGCAGTTTGTGATGATAATGGAGATGTTTCCGTCAGAATGCCGAACGTTGGTTGGCAGTTTAAACAACATGTTTTGGGTTTAGGCATGATTTGTCTCGCCCCTATCGCCTACGCGTTTACCAATTGGCGCCATATGCAACTAGCTATTTCAATACCATGTTTGGTTGCCGGACCACTGTGGTTGTAAGTATAGCTTTTTTGTTTGGTTATCAATCTCTTACACTCTAAAAACGTGCGGGTGAAAGTTGACTCGAATCTGGTTCCCATGGGGCCTGACCCATTTCTGGCTCAGTGTGACCCCTAATCTGTCATAATGACCACAAAAAGGGTCAAACTTACGAAGAGTTTTAAAAAGAGTTTAAAACCCAACAGTTTAACCACTTTCCGGGTCCAGCCGGACCCAGAAATGGTTCAGGACCCATGGGAACCAGAATCCGTGTCAATTCTGATCTGGGAGCTTTAACAGTGTCGGTAGTAAAATAGTTTTAAAACTAACGGCTATTAATTTGCTTTGGGCATTAGCCATTTTGGGGGTATTAGCAATTTGTCCCTAATTATTTTTATTTCATGTTTTGCTTTACAAATTAGACGTCCAATTTACTAATTTAACAATACCTTTACATGTAGATCAAATATATTAAGTATGGTTATTTTATTTTTTTCTCACTGGATTTATGACAATATATAGTAGTTTTGGATTGACAAGGGTTTAATAATAGTCGACAAAAAGCAGAGGAAACGCTCGTAAAACTGCCATCAACGAAAACCCCAAATCTGCAGTTCTGTGTACAAATGTGTTGTTTTGTATTCCATGCAGCCTTTTGGATGACTCCGTGAGATGGTTACTCGCAGTGGGGCGCAATGACGAGGCACATGCTGTACTTGAAAAGATGGCCCGTTGGAACAAAAGCACGCCCCCACCCGGTGGGTTTCTTCACTTCATTGAGGGTTTGACCCCTCCTTTGATTGCGAGTGATGACAACAAAAATAACCTTCCTGTACCCACTGAAAGTTTACCAGAGCAAAACAGATGCAGGTTTTTAGATATATTTAAAAGTCGGAGGGTGCTTTTAAACGTATTTCTTGTATATTTTTTATGGTAAGTGCGAAATAAGAAAAGAAAAGATGCCGTACTAAATTCTGTTTAAGGATTAAGCTGTTTTTCTCAATTCCTTATTTCTTTAAGTGGAATTTTAAAACTCGGAGTTTCATGTAAGGCTTAATTTTCCTTTTCCATTCTCGCACATTCTGTTTGTTTGTCTGTTGTTTGTTGGGGTGTTCCATTCTCGCACAATTACTTGTATTTTCCTAGTTGAATTTTAAATGTTGCTTGTACATGTATATTGTTGAATTTAAACGTGCGATTTTTCTGCTCCTTGTTTCTTGCCGTTTTATAAAGGCATAGTCGTAATGAAAGTGTTATAAATGTCAAGAGGACATCGAAGAGTAACGCCCGACATGTTCCGTTACGTTCGAAATTAATTAGTTTTAATTAAACGATGGCATTTAAAGGCAAGGGTATACTTTTGATAATTACTCCACAAGTTAGTGACCAGAAACACAATCTTGGTAAAGAGCAACGGAGAGCTGTTGTCATTATAAAACCTGTTTGGAAACGACCCCGTTGAAGTAATGTAGTTTCTGAGGAAGAGGTAATTTTTCACGAAAATATTTGACGTAGAAAGGCTTCAGGGATGAAGTCTTTTTCGGGTATTTGAAAGCACACAATTCTATGCAACAAGGGTGTTTTTTCTTTCATAATTTTCTTGCAACTTCGATGACCAATTGAGCCCAAATTTTCACAGGTTTGTTATTTTATGCATGGGATACACCAAGTGAGGATACTGGTCTTTTACATTTACCAAAAGTATACCCTTAATTTAGCCATCGTTTTTTGAGACGAAATGACAATTAGCATAAGCAGAAACTCTAGTTTCAGATTTTCATTTTGTTCTTTTCACATTACGGTGGTATTTTATTATTATTATTATTAATTTGTTTATTTTACAGGTTTGTCGCTTTGTTGACGTACTACGGCGCATCGCTTAATGCGACCAATCTCGCTGGAAATAAATATGCAAACTTTCTCTTGCTTGGAGTGATAGAACTGCCTGGGTACATCATTATCCATTTCACCATAACGTGGTAGGTCACTCCTCATTAATTTACCTCAGTCTATCAAGACCCCTTGTGACGATTAACAAAAAGAAGGAAACCAATTAATTACTGCATTCTAGTGTAACATTTTTGTGACATCATGCCATGTTAATGCATGACACATTATAAAAACACCTCTCAATAAAGCACCGAGACAGAACTTATTAGAACTGAGAAGTCTCCCGAATTCTGAAAATTTACTCCGCAGTAGTAGAACAGCAAGAAAAGTTCTCTAAAGAACAAAACTCTACACAGCAAAGTAGATAGACACATGGTGTTTTGTCAATGAGTTTCATATTCGTTACCGTGTTTGTTTGTTTATTTCTATGTAGGTGGGGTCGTCGGCCATCGATGAGTGTGTTTTTTCTGGTTGCTGGGATGGCAAGCATATCTACGGCCTTTCTCCCACAAACAACAGGTTAGAGTTGGGCGTATATCCATTTAATATTGAAACCTTTACAAAAATTATATCACAGTCTTCCATTTTGAATGTTACAAAAAAACACCAGTCTATTACATACATCAGCATGCCCGTGTTGTTTCTTGAATTTCATGTTTCTTTGTTGTTTTTTTTTTTTCTTCTTCAGCTAATGGCACAGACTTGACCGTGGCCATCTTGATTTCAGCCATGCTAATTAAACTATGCATCATCTGTTCATATTCAATTAACACAATCTGTTGCACCGAGATATTGCCAACACCAATTAGGTAAGTACAATAGACCATGTGCGCATGACGTCGTTCGTGTAGGGCGCCCTCGGCTAGAGGTCGAAAGAAGGCTGCTCATTGGCCCAGTGTGCGTCGCGCGTGCATATGTGCGTTTTCCATTGTTTTATCGTTTTACCTGTAATATGGCGGCGTGGTGACGTCATTGCATAAGGTGAATAATGTAAATTAAAGATACATTTGATGGAAGTTTCTCTATAATTAAGCTCATGAAGTTTTTTTTTTTTTTTTTTTTTGTAGGAATTTGGGTTTTGGAGTGGGAGCGGTTTGTGGTAATATCGGCTCCGTGGTAGCACCATTTGTTCTGTATTTGGTAAGTAAAAGCTTAAGAGGCACCCGTTGAACTGTTTTATTTATTTGTTATGCCGGGGAATTCTCCTTTTTTAATATGCCCCGTGTAGTTTACTTATAAGTGTAAGGAGAGTTTGAGCAATGCTTTAAATGGATTTAATGCTTTAAATTGCATTTTATTATTACGTGATGTGTTTGTTACATTTCTTTTCTCTTTTCTTCCCAGGATAAAGTTGCAACTTTCCTCCCACTAACGATTATTGGAGGTCTTTGTGTCTTGTCTTCGATCTTTGTTCCTATCCTTCCGGAGACCAAAGACAAACCCCTCCCTGAGACAATAAAAGATTCCGCAAACATTGGCAGGAAGTTACCTGTCCCTGAAAATGAAAAGGGCAGTGTGCCTTCCTTGAAGCCCCATGCCACGACTGAGGCTACTGAGGTGTGAGCTGGTTACTTCAACAATTGAGGGCGCTACTCAGGAAAGTGCTAGACCTTTCTGTTGATAACCCGCGCTGGTTGGCATGGACGGCCGAATGTTGGCAAAACATTCAATCGTGTCAACAGATGTTTTGACCAACTTTAACATTTCTGCAAACTTTCAATAAAAAACAAAACAACATCCCATGATTGGTTACTTTGTTTTAAACAAATTCAACACTATTTTTGAGTATTTGTGTACCATTTCTGCAAAGTGTTGTGTCTGTTTTTTGCATTGCATTGATGGATTCCCCCAGCCTAGTTTTCCAACCTTGGTTGTATCGTAAAACTTGAGTGTGATCCCTGGCTATGCGGCAGTTTCAGGTTGTATGGCTTCTGACTGGAACCCCGAACAAAGATACTGATATAATGGTGAGTCCACCAACATAGGGCTAGATATCTAGCTCAGTTAGTAGAGGACCGGCACGTTAATCCGGAGGTTGCAGGTTCAAATCCCGCTCTAGTAAATTTGTCTTTGTTCAACCTAAAATTATAAAAAATTTACCCAGTCAGTTTCCCTTATCTTGATATTGAATTGAAAAATTTCCTGAAAATTGGATAACAGGATGATAACCCAATATTATTTGAAGTTATCGGTTGCTGATGGAGGTTTACTTTCTTGCACCCATCATGGCGCCAGCCTGCACTCTTGTTTCTGTCCATATTCCTAGCAGTTAATATAAATAAATTGTGCAATTTTCCCGCTACGGTCGTTTTATGACCAGGGGCTTTCGAAATACGCTTCTTTTCCTGAACGGCTTCTAGTCAAAACAAATTTTATTGCCCGAATATTTAATTTAAATTTTAAAAAAGTTACTATTTAATTAATTATTTTGCAAAGGAGAAGTCAGGTTAATGCTAAAGAGGTGGAGTAGGTGGCGTTCATCGGAGATTCATAACTGGACTCTGGTTATTTTGTATTTATTGTAATGCCTGATTCGTAAATTAATTCTGCAAAAACGAATCCTAATTTGAAAGACGTGGTTCTTAGGGTCAGATATTTAACAATTGCTAAGTGTAAGTTGAAGATTCTGAATGAATAAAACAGAAATAGATCAAATTAACAGCTAATCATAATTCTCACACTTATTTCAAAACGAGGAAGGCAATATTTTGCCAAATGTTTGTAAATCAACAGAAATCATGTACTCGATAAGAATATACCTTTTTTCAAATCTAATAACAGTAATACACATGTGGTTTAACTAATAAGGAAAACTTGCGTTTGTTATCAACCGAGTGTGCTTTATAAATTACTTGTGTTATTCCTGAACTTGGAGACCATAATTCTTGTAGCACTGCCATCAAACTTTGTCATAGTAATAACATCCCATCCCATAATAATAACCCTAACGAATGATAATTCAGAACTAAAAGATTTCTTTTTTTGGGTTTGTGATTTGCTTAAAATGCAAATACTTTTGAGGAAGTCAAGCATGTTGAACTCAGCAAACTGTTGGTCAAAATTGTACCCGTCAAAGTTGGGTAAATATTTTGACCAACTTTATAGGTTTATAATGCACACAGTGTGTTTTCTGTATCAATTGTATATAATAATTTTTTGCTGAGAAACCTCAAAACAATTCCAGGATAACTTGCAGATAGATTATAATACACAGATGATTTTCCAACCAGCAAGATATTCCCCGTATTGGGGATAACTTTTAAGGGGAATTTTATAGTCTTGATTGGCGACGCTAGTTTATTTATAGTCACCGGAGGGTGCTATATCGACTGGCTCAGAGGGACTGTGTAAGTCTATGAATCTGGATCAAAACGGACCCAGATGGTTTTTAACATAAATATCTCTTTTCCAGTTCTTCGTGTTGTAGCATTGGCGACTACAATAACAAAACGGGGAAAACCCTCCGAACAAGGGAACAGGAAACAAACCGACCAGTCAATTTGTTTACAATCGGAAATTAGTTTGATTTATTTCTCATCAAATATGACATTTCAGACAGAAATATTTCTAGGGATGTTTTCTACTATCATCATCATTAGACCGTTTAAGTTTTATGTAAATCTATGATCTTAAAGAAAATTTTACTTACCACTTCTGTAACGTTCCTTTAAAAGTAATAGTAAGAATAATGAAATCAAAAAAAAAGAAGAATGAAAAATGTATTTGCCCCCGATTGACAACCCTTGACTATACCAACGCCGGAGCTCTGGATTGTGGTCCTTTCAACGTCAACTTGTGATCATGGTTGGAATGGACTGGTTTTAGAGCGTTGTACGGAAGGAGGGGCCTGGACGGAGAGGCCCGGCCGGAAAAGGTCTTTTAGAATTTGATAAACCCTCTCATCAGAATAAGAAAACCTCATAAGCAGTATCTTGATCCTAACATCCATGGTTAAAATTATCTCAGATAATGTATTTCCTCTTGTAAAAAACATCGTGGTGCATCTTTCTTTCACTCATTTAATATACATTTTGTATAATAATGCCAGTCTGAGTTGTCCTGCCCCTGTGTCTTCAAAGGAATGTTCTAAATTTTAAAAGAGCGAACTAGTTCCGGGTATAGTGTAACACACTTTTTTGATGGTGTATTGTCTCAGTGTAGTTTTCTCTATTATTAAATAAAATATTTGAAATCTACCGTTAGGGGATCAATCCAAAATGGTCGAAATATGAAGAAAACTAATAGGTAGAACGTAACACTTTTAGGCATTATGCTTTACAAATACAATACGTATTAACATTATAATTTTGGAGTACATGTATTATAACACTTGTTGTTTCATTTTGAAAATGCGTACTAAATACTTTATTATATTGTTCCATTGAGGTTTTAATCAAACTCAAATTGAGATTTAATAACCTTTTTTTTAAGTTGATCATTGTTTGAAGTTACAAAGCTTATCATTTCTAAAATAGGTTGAACGTAACATTTTTAGGCATTATGCTTTACAAATACAATACGTATTAACATTATAATTTTGGAGTACATGTATTATAACACTTGTTATTTCATTTTGAAAATGCGTACTAAATACTTTATTATATTGTTCCATTTAGGTTTTAATCAAACTCAAATTGAGATTTAATAACCTTTTTTTAAGTTGATCATTGTTTGAAGTTACAAAGCTTATCATTTCTAAAATAGGTTGAACGTAACATTTTTAGGCAACATGCTTTACAAAGACAATACGTAACATCAGCGGCATAACTAAGGTAAATTGTTAGGGGGCACCATTTTTTCTAGAGGGGCACTGCTGACAAAGCAACTATATATTCCTATGCAATTTTTTAAAACTGGATCTTAATCTACGCAATGGCGGGTTCCAAACCTTAGTGAATATGGTCGATTTGCAAAATGATGTTTGCTCTTTTTCAGCGCTTCGTTTACTATTAATATCGTTTAAACATATTTTATGGGAGACGTAAAGAGTTAAAGACATGGTTGTAAAATGAAAACAGTTTAACAAAAATACACAGGAAAGAAATAATATACAAAATAATAACAAATTGAATTTTTCCCGGTTGTTATGCTTGTGTCCAAATCTGGTCACAAACGCATCCAAATCAATTGCCTTTGCTCTTTGCGGATGAATGGCCAGGATGAATGTGTTTAAGGACTGGCACTGGTAGTTATGTATTACACACTTGGGGCCATGCACAATTTTAAAACTTTGATCTTTTTTCGAAATTGTTTTGACCCATCCGCCCCCCCCCCCCAATTTCGATTTTTACATGACAGACTATTTAGTATACCATATACACTGAAGAACAAAGTAATGTCTCAAATGAAGCAGATATTTCAGATAAATGCTTTCACAGCTCAAGAGTTTTCAATGGCTTTTCTTCATGTATGTTAAATGCAGTGACATCACTTGCCCCCCCCCCCCCCCAGTTATGCCACTGTGTAACATTGAAATTTGACGTTATGCTATAAAGGCAATTACTTCTGCATCTTGCAAACGTAACCCTTGTACGCATTACATACCCAATCGTTCCAGCCCACAGTACCACCTCTCTTGCAAATCTCACAGCAGTGTTCATTCCACAATACATTATTTGGTTCATGAGGGAGCCAGTCTCGGTAATAACTGATTGCCGAGTTATCGGTCCATCTAAAGTTATCGCTCTGGTATAAATCGTTGAATCCAATCCAATATCTGCCGGTATCTGTCCCACGAGTTGTCTCCATCCAAACTTTTAAGAATGCGTTTTCTCCGGAATTATGAATAGATACGAGATGAGCCGTCCGTCCAGATTGGGAAAACCGCCGACAGTGTCCTTCGGCCTGATGCCATGTCTTTTTAGTGCCGAAGAGACGGTAGCAGTATCCTCCGTACGATGTCCAGTAAGTCGGACACTCTGATGTAAAAGCCACGCCAAAAGCAACCGAGAACACCAACACAAGTGTCAGGAGAGACATTGTTGAAACACAATTGGTGACAGTCAGTTACCTGTCATGAACGGAATGTGAAAGGTAAAATGAATAAATTTGACATTGTCTTCCGGCTGAAAGTAAAGTAGAAAAAGTAATTATTTGTCTGGATTAATGGCAATTTGGTAAAAACTTCTGGCACACCTTTATAAAGAATGCCAAGGAATTTTATATATATATTTCAAAATCAAATTTTGTGTAAAATTATAGAGTTTTTGAACTTATGGTATTTTGGTGGCAAGGAATCGTGCACCCCAGGTTATTATAATGCTCCGTATTGTAATTGTAAAGCATTATGCCTGCAAGTGCTTTCTGGATGTAAGCCAAAGCGTAGTGCAGCCTGTAGATCTCAATTATTTCAAATAATAATATGGAGAAAACTACAAAAACAAAATCTAAGACGACGTCATCAAACAGCGTCTGCTACTCCAGTATTAATCCGCCCCCTGTGGACAGTGTCAGTTGTCCTCACCAATGGATTACTGTTTATAACCCCAATCCCTCCCAGGAGGGTAATAATCCAATCTTGGTCTACAAGACAAACACCAGCATCAGAAGGATGATGCGTGCCACTAACAGGGATCACCACCCTACACCTCACCCATGCACCTCAGATTAGTATGAAATGTGCAACATCCGAAGCGGGTATGCTTCGAGTAAGTCTCGTGCAGGTTATGCGCAACGTCTTTGTATTTCATACAAACTTCAAAGTTTGTAATGAAAGTGAAATATTTCCCTGTTCGAAATGATTTAAGAAAGACCTTGAAAACTTGACCGACTTGAGTGGATTGAAGAGTGGTTTATTTTCAAAATTATAGTTCACTATAAACAGTGAGATTTCAGTTCTGAAAAAAACCTTGTCATGTTTTTGCTTTTGCTCTATACACTTTGGTAGCAGATAACTGTAGAATAAAAGCAGGACGAGTTCTTTTAGAACTCACTTTATACCACTCAGTTCACCGGCAGTGAAGATTACTCAATGAGAATTTGTCTCTCAAATCAACCAATATAATCCGCTGCTGTAGAATCTGCAGGCCGAGTTCTTCATCAGAATTTCATTCTTCTCATACTGCAAACACTTCCAACAGTAGGGCCTACATTTGTGTTTGTAGAATTGCAAACACTGGGTCGGTCTTTAACAACGGTGATATTATGAAACATTTTAATGAAAAATCCGTTTCATCCTCGTGTTTCTAGAAAAGTTACTCGAATCTTGGTTTTAATTATGAAAGGCCATGTGAGTACATTACCTCTTAATCACTGCTTCCAACTTCAATGAAGCTACTGAAAAGTCTGGGCTAGTCCAGCTGGAAAAGTCTTTCTGCGGATGATCACTCTTTGAAAGTCTCAGGCAGAGTGGTTGGAATTCAACAGCAGTCCTGTTTTTAACTTAACTATTTATATCGACACCGGATGTCAGGAGGTCGCTGCGTGTGATCTCTGATGTTTCGCCACGTGGTCTAGTTTGGTTTGATTTAAAAAGAACATGTAATACATTATGGTCTGTCTGTACAGAATTTGTTTTTGTTTTGTTTTAACTTCCTTGTAAGATTCACTTCATGTGAGTCAGTCGGCCACTTTTTCGATTTTAAAATAGATTAGAGACTGTTACAGAAGGAGAGGTCCGGTGTGTGGTAGGATCTTCTGTCTTCCATCCTTCCGGAGACAAAAGACCCTCCGAGACAAGATTCAGAAAACATTGGCAAGAAGTTGCCTGCTCCTAAAAATGAAAAGGGCACTGTGACTTCATTGACGCCCCAGGCTATGACTGAGGCTACTGCGGTGTTTCGCTCGTCCCCAGCAGCGCCTTGCCATAAAACCAAAGGCGCTGGGATGGGCAAACGTATCGTTAGCGAATGCTCAGTCCCATCATGCATCACACTCACACTGCAAGCACTGCACGCATGACGTACTTCCTGAACAAGAATCTGTGCAAGCTGATTAGCCCATCCCAGCGGTCCTGGATAGGCCGCTGGGGCCGAGCGAAGATGTCGGTGAGCCGGGAAATAACACTAGTCACAGCGCCCTCTATGTTTATTCATTACAAACGTGCACAGTGTATACACCCGAACGCAACCTCGTCCCCATGGTTTACTTTATTTCCAACCATGTTTACAATAGTAAACCCTGGGAGGGAAACTCCTTACTCGGACCGTGATTGGACAATACCAAATGTTAACCTTTGTCAAAACAGCCGGCCGGCAACCAATGTACAAACAGGCTATTAAATCTGGTACCGGACCACGAGAACATGACGAACATGTGAATTTCGAAAAGCAGCCAGACTAATCTAATTTGCATACGTATCCAAAAACTTTGGACATGCAAATGATCCCTGGCTATGCGCCAGTTTCTGGTGGAACGGCTTCTGACTGGCACGCCAAACAAAGATACTGATCAAAGTCACAGCAACTACCGGATGTCAGGAAGTCGCTGCGTGTGAACTCTGGAGTTGCTAGACACGCAAGCCTGTTAGTTTGGCTTGTTGAAAGGGAAAGTTTGTACAGCATTGTAGTGCGTTTCTTCATGGCAAGATTCACTTTGTGTGAAGACGATCATTCTGTTCAAAGAGGTTGATTGTTGGTTTAAAATTGTTTCTTTATTGATTGTTCAAATGGGAAAAAAAACCTCATCAGAATAAGAAACCCTCATAAGCAGTAATTCATCCTAGCGTTCATGGTTCATTCTCATCGTGGTTTATGAGAACAATTATTTCCTCTTATAAAACACCGTGTGTGCATCTTTCTTTTACTCATTTAATAGACATTTAATATAATTAGGCCAGTATGAGTTTCCCTGCCCTTGTGTCTCCAAAGGAATTTTTTCCCAGATCTTCTATTGCTCTCATGGTTCATTTGGAGGGGACAACTACCATGGTTCAAAATAAGAGTGGATCAATCCCGGGGTATGCTTTTTGATGATGTGTTTTATCTTAGTTTTGTTCCTCCATGAGTAAATGAAATATTTGAAATAATTATGAAGAAACATTGGGTAGAACGTAACACTTTTAGGCATAATGCTCTACTAATTCAAAATGTTTTTTAAAGTTAATCTCTGTAAGTCTTTCTTGATCATTGTTTGAAGTTACAATGCTTATCATTTCTAAAATATAGAACGGAACACTTTTGGGCATAATGCTCTACAAAGACATTACGTAACATTATAATTTTGAAGTACAATGTCCTTCCGCTCAAAATACCCTTTCGTAGAGTTCTAGAGTTTATTCGAAATATACTTTTTAATTCATTTTGATGATGATAAATTATGTATTAATTGGCACTTATCAAATTTGTTTCATTGAAATTTTAATCAAATTTGTATCTACTGTCCTGTTTTATTCTTTTTTTTAAGATAATCTTTAAATTCTTTCTTGATCATTGTTTAAAGTTACAAAGCTTACCGGTATCATTTCTAAGTTCCACAGCTCATTGTTTCAAAGTTCTACAGCTTTTTCGTGTTTTAGTTCCAAATCTTATTATTCAAGTTCCACAGCTTCATCGTTTTTAAGTTCAACATCATTTGCTTTCAAGTAATTCCAACCCTCAATATTACTTCTAAGTTTCACACAGCTCATTATTTGTAAGTTCCACACCTCAATATTTCAAATGTTAAACAGCTTATTTAATAATATAAAAAAAATCCGTGAATACGTAGTATCCGTAGTATCTAATACTACAGCATATTATTGCGTGGTTTGTTTAGCAATTTAATCAATTATAACATTATAGTAAAAAATACAAACGAGAAGAAGGAAACTTGAATATTTTTATTCCTACTACTGTTGAATCACAAATGGTGACAGTCAGAATTTTATTGTCAAACAGAATGTCTTGACAGTCTAAGAATTGACATTGTCCTCCGGCTAAAACTAAAGTAACAAAAGTGTCCATTTGAAGCCCTGCTTTGTATATGGAGTCATGTGACCTTTATAGGTAAAATTTGGTCAAAGCTTCTATGGAACACCTTTATAACGCGCCAAGGAAAAAATATATTGACGCATCATCGAATGAAGTTACAAATGTCCGTGTTTCAAATAAATTATTTTTCGAGTTTTTGAACTTGTGGTTGGTGTTAAGTGTACCCCAGAATATTACAACCTCCGTATTGTAATTATAAAGCATTATGACTGCAAGTGCTTTCTGGATGTAAGCCAAAGCGTAGTGCAGCCTGTAGATCTCAATTATTTCAAATATAATATGGAGAAAACTACAAAAACAAAATCTAAGACGACGTCATCAAACAGCGTCTGCTACTCCGGTATTAATCCAGCCCCTGTGGACAGTGACAGCATCAGAAGGATGATGCGTGCCATTACCAGGGATCATCACCATATACCTCACCCCATACCTCACCCATGCACCTCGGCTTTAGTATGAAATCTTAGACAATGTGCGACGTCCGATGCGGGTATCAAGTCGCTTCGAGGAAGTCTAGTACAGGTTATGCTCAACCTCTTTGTAATTCACACAAACATCAAAGTTTGGAATAAGAGTGAAATATTTTTCTTTTCGAAAAGACTTACAAATATTCCTTAGAAAATCCAACTGATGGGATTATTGGGCTGAATGGGGGGGGGGGGACTTTTCATAAGGGAATCAATGTGTGGTGAAGAGGTTTTAAACTAGTGGTTTAAACCCGCCGAGGCCTGGTTCTTGATAATATCACGAGACGAAGTTTTGTTTTCAAATTTAAAATTCAAAGTTTTGTTTTCAAATTTAAAATAACCATACGCATGACCATAGTGGAGAATAAGCCATTAACCAAAATTACGTTTTCACAACACTTTCAAAGAAGTTTATTGTATTTTATCATGAAAAAAAATGTATATAGTTTTAATATAAAATGCTCACTATTGTTAAACACTCATTTGATATAGGCTTTCTGTCATGGGGTGTTGATGACCCCGTGTGTGCCAGTGTGCCATAGCAACAGCAGCTTGTTGGTACCTGGACGTCTAGGCACAATATATGTTTGGGTGTTATAAAACAAATACCGACTGTTTTACTTGTGCTATGGTTAAAACTACGACTGATCGGGAGTTGTAGTTTAAATCATTAGCACTCGAAGCAGACATACTAGCAATGAGTGAGATCAATACTTCTGAAAGAACTTGTCCTGAAATAATTATTGATCCTTGGGAGCAGAATAAGAATCCGCAGGACGAGTTATTTTATATAAGAACTAACTTCTTAGAGGCTCCGGTAGTGAAGGTTACTTACTATTATGCTACCATAGATAAAACTTACAGGACAATTAAGTTCTCATCAGAAGTTCATGTTCAAGAGTAACTCGTGATGTAACTGCAAACCGAAACATATGTTTTGTCGTGTTTTATTAAGGCCAAATGATTACTTAAAAAACATGCTAAAAGCATTCCCCTCCCGCCTCTTTTAAGAAGCCGCCTCCTTTTTTTGACGAAAATAAAAAGGATAAATTTTGACTGTCTCTGACTAAGATCGTATTTTTAAACACCCTGAAATAAAAACACTGAAAAAAGCTGTCAAACTACTTGAAAAATAGACTGGCCAGTTGTCTTGAAAAAATGTGTCGTGCTGCTATTTTTTGAAGAAAAACACATTCATAAATAAAAGGCCCTCCTCCTTCCTTTTTGCAAAATGGCAGGACGCTAAACATAATTTTTTGTGTTTTGTCTAATAAAGGGTACAAGAATAATAGAACTAACTAGACATAAGAATTTGTTTGATAACAAATTCGAGGTGTTCGTGTTTTTGGCCTGAATTAACGAGTCATTAGTTTTTAAGTAAAACTGACTGGAGTGATCGTGAGCTGTGCTGTTTGTTATTGTAAAAACAAAATGAATAGCTAAGTATGGATTTTTTTCTGAGCGTTTTACAGAACTTCAAGTTTAGACAGGTCAAAAGGTCAAGACAAGGTCACGAACATATTCATTTAAGTTAGTGAAGTATGTGGAGCCCTTGCATATGGTGTAGATGGTCGAAATGGCTTGTGTAGTTAAAGAGATATGAATTTATGAATTACTGGCGACTGTTATAGAAGAGACTAGATCTAACCGAAGGGAAAGATCAAGTGACAAAACGCTTTTAGTAGAGACTCTTCATGACTTATAATAGCGCGCTGTAGCGAAGTGCACTGCACACACGTTGTTGTACAGACGTTTTTTGTGCTGCACCAGAATGAGGGTTTATCAACAAGCACGTGCGCACGACCGGAAGCAAAGGTCAAACAGGGGTGATGTCGATGCAAAATTTTGAGCAGGTTCAACCATGGTTCTTCAACCATCTTCAAACTGATGCAAACTTTGTGAAAAATCAGCTTTTGATGTCTTGTCATCAGTTACGCCCACATTAACGAGGTCATGGTGCGCTAGTGTGCATTTATATACGGTTCTTCCACCGTCCCTAATCAAACCATTCCCTTTGTCAGTCATTGCTTACGGGGTAAAAAAAAGTTATTCCCAGACGTCATAAATACAAAAAATAAAGAAACATTAATGTGAGTTTCTTGCAAAGTTAAGCCACTGCATTGTATTTTAGCAAACTGTGCCAGTTCTCGCATGGTCAACAGCTTGTATAATCGAAACAAACATTCAAAAATATGTGAACAGAAGCTTTTGGCAAAAATAAATAAAACATTCTATGGCAGCGCGCGATCCTTGCCAACAAAATGTTAAGGAACATTTGCTGCCAAACGCTATTAATACTAGGCATGTATGTTTGCCCAGAAGACTTGGCACGCTTGACACATAAATATGGGCCACGGTCGCCCAGAAACAACTTGGTACGGAAGTGCAAACAACTTGGCATGCTTGCCACAAACAAACAATTTGACAGCCGCTTGCCACCAAGCTACTCGCCCCGTCTCGAATGGTAGCTAGCCTGCAGCCATAATTTGATCTTGTAACAAGTAAAAACTGTATGCAATTTAGGCGCAAGTGTGTAAACACCGATTACAAGAAATGAGTAGCTGTGTCAAAATGCTAGCATTCTGAAGCAAAGGCACTAAAAAATACTAAGGGATGTCTATGCATACAGCAAGGGTGTATGGAAGGATAAAGCAGATGTGAAGGGAGATTCAGTCTGTCGGGCAAGCAGGAGATTCTGTCTGAGCATACGGCGTATAAATTTTATCCTGACTCCTTCTGATAGCGCCCTCTTTTGAATAAACCCACAAGTTCACGTTAAGTCTACCGTATACGGGTGGTGATCGTGAACCACTGATCTGTTGTGCACTTCTAATATTATTGCATATGCTTCTACACAATACTAAATATCATAATATATAAAAAAAATGGTGTGATTTCTGTTGTCTAATTCTAAGAAAGACTTAGGTTTTTTAAAACGAGCCTTTGAACTACTCACAAGTACAACTTTCATGTATGTCAATCACTGAAGTATATTTATTTTTCTATGGATCATAATTCTTTATTGATTAGTAAATCCGACAATGCAAATCATGTTTACATTATTAAGTTACAATTCTTAGAAGTTCTAGCAGGTTTTCAAATACTGTAATTTGGCTTCTCATTTATATGTATCGGTGCCTGATACTTTGATTGTTCAATACATGCACTGATGATGATGTCGTTAAAATAAGTGGAGCATAGCATGAGCTATTGGCTGCATTTAAAAAAATAGCTTGCTTGATTTTTAGAAATTAGTCTTCATACAGAACGGTTTGTTAAATTTATAATATTGAAAGAAAAGACACTTGTTTGGAAAAATTATGCAAGATAAAGTCATGAAGACTGCAAGTTTAAGCCTCTCGTTAATTTTAACTAATAAAATATTTTTAATGAGTTAATAACTATTTCCACCTGTTTGTTGCATCATACACTCAACAAGGAATTAAAGAATGGAACACAGCATCGAGTATGAAATCTTTCACTGGAGACCATTCGGGTACTGGATGTGTTGTATATTCTGAAGAAGAAAAAAACAATTATAAACAAAGTATGACTCAAAGCAAATTAAGTCAAGCTGAAACTGCTCAAATAGATAAAATTCAAGACTTACAACATTTCATAATTTTATAATAATAATAACAATTTGTTGAATTTATATTGCGTCTCTCAAGGACCAACCTGTTCGAGGGCGCATAACAATACAACATATCAGAGTAAGGAAATTACGCAAGAAAAAATGAGAGGAAGGTGCACTTCCTATTTTTGATGTGAACAACTTATAAACGAAACCTTATTAGGGGAAACTTTATCGAAGGGTTTTCAAATAAGTATGTCATAAGTCTGACCATTTCTGACTACAGTGACACAGCCAACAACCATACCAATCCCCATTGCTATCTCTATCTCTTCGACGTTCATAGTACTAAACGTTCGTTAGTTTAAAAAAAATTCACCAACGTCACCACTTGATGATACAGGATAAACTTTATAACGTAATTGTGCATCAAATAAAAGAATCATTTTTAAAAGCAATGATGTTCACATGAAAACTTACCGAAGTTAGTCCCGTGTAGCAACGATAAACACATGCCGTGTGGAGGGTCTGAAACACCCCTCATGGTCCGATGACACATCCTTCCTTCTCGGAGTGTGATCAAAGCATAACCAATGTTTGTCCTTTTCTGCTTGAATTTTCTCACATAATTAATAGTCATATGAATCACTGAAGTAGGTGGCCATCTCAGCGAAACTTCGTCTTTAATTCCATTTTGATCATTAAGCCACGAGAAGGGCGAAGAGGGGAACAATTAGACGCTGAATATGAGCGGAATTCAGATCTATACTGTCAGTACGCCATTGATAAGTTGTAAGTACCGTGACTGTCAACTGTATGTATGCTTTTAAAAGACCTATCCGATGATGTATTGATGGTAGCAATCCATTCAGAAGTGATTGAGTTATGATTTTTGGTAATATTAAATTTTGATTTACTGTATTTCAACACCTGATGCCGTCATCATGACGTCACAAATACCTGATGGAGGTGTCATCAAGGTTCTAACATGGTGTAAATTTGAAGTTAATCAGTTAAACAGAAGTTAATAATTTTGCCAGGAAATGATTTTAATGATTTTTTTGTTAAGAATTGCAGAAAGGCAAACTTTGACCTTCCGGTACGACCGGAAGTAAAGGTCAAGTGAATTTAAATGTTGCCCGTGTCTTGATCTATCATATGCCCAAACATGAATACCGTAGCTGTAATATTCAGAGACATACAAGCAATGGCATGAGGTCACTTTTTGACCTTAAATGGCTTGTAATTTGACACCTGATGACGTAATCGTGACGTCACAACTTACTTACCTTCTGATAGTTGTGTTCTAACTTCACATGAAGTTTCAAGTTGATCCAAAGTTCGCAACTATGCGTTTGCCTGCGGACAAGGCTCGTTCGGAAGAATAAGAAAAACTAAAAAAAAAAAAACTAGAGCTTAAGTGTTTGTACGAACAAACACCGAGGTGTTCGGCTATTAATGGGTTGTGTCAACGCCTCAGCTATTGCATTTAGTTGAATTTGGTGCCATTACTGTTTTGTGGCGTACTAACAAGCTACACCCTTTAGCAAAAGTCTAAAAAAGCTCACGAACTAAAGCCTGGCATTTGATTGTAAGCGAGGCTTGCATGGACGGCTGTTTTAGAGACTAACAAACTATTGCCAAAATCATGATGCATGACCCTTGATCAGAGACTAGAGTACAAGCATGTTTGGACTTTGCGCCTTGCGGTCAATAGAACGAAAAGCCGCTCATAATGCAACTGTTATAGATCACGCATTGTGTGTGTGTGTTTTCAGTGCAGTTATTTTCCCGCGGTTTAACAGCGGGTCAATGCATACCCGATTTCAACCGGAAGTGAAGGTCGAATAGGTAACATCTGTGTGGCAAAGTTTGAGAACGCTTATAGACCTACAACATGGTGTAACATTTGTGAGTAGTGTGTGTGTAAAAAGTATGAATATTTCTTAAAGTATAAAATTTGAAATTTTCAACTTCCGGTTTGAACAGGAAGTCAAGGTTAAATAGTGTAACATGTTGTGTATAATTGCTACATTTTTCAAGACCTCTCCGATGATGTATAGATTGAATTAATAGTTAAAGTACTTCTTGAGTTATGATTTTTTGAAGTATTAAACTTTGATTAACTGTATTTTGACACCTGATGACGTCATCATGACGTCACAACTACCTGATGGAGGTTGTATTACGGTCCTAACATGGTGTTAGTTAGTCTTGGTTCCAAGACCATTGGTGTTTGCTCGGTACACACAATCAGTGCCAACGTTCGGGTGTATACACTGTGCACGTTTGTAATGAATAAACATAGAGGGCGCTTTGTAATTTTGTTCCCTGGATCTCACCAAGGTCTTGGACATTTGCAACGACGGGTCTTAACTTTTTCTTTGTTTTTCTGGAAATCTCCCCCGACTTTTCGGGGGAGCCAATCAGTGATCTTGTTTTACTTTGGTTATGAATAATTCATCAATGTTGAGCTCTGTGCGTATGTAATGTATATGTAGTACAAGTTCAATAAAGCTAGCTGCACTGGACATGCGACGACGATTATATAACACTGTACAATGGAGATATTGCGAGCGTGAACTTTCGGCCCGGACAGGTCGTGCTGGCTGCCTCCTGCCGATGACAATCGACTCGGCAGTGCGGCGATCGTGCTGACGTTAAAATGGCCACTTCCAGTGTGCGGTCGTGCTTATTGTGCGGTACACAATTAATTACCTGTAAGCATGTCTCTCAATTGCTCTGTGAAAACTAATCCATCAATCAGTGAATGTAGCTGATGAAATTTCACTTATTACAAAACTGGACATAAACCAACTGAAATCAAAGTACATGTATGCAACATTTGCCAACGCCAAGTTCTGAAAGTTAAGTCGCATCGACAAACCAGCGAAGAAGTCCAGAGGAGGTATATGGCGACTAGTCGCCACTGTGACAACCCCAGATTCTTCACCAACAAGAGACTGTCGCAGAAAAGGACAGCAGAATCGAGCCCTGGTACACCGTCTGTTAAAGATCTACTTCAACGGCACTAAGATAATTTAAACTTTGGCGAAATCCAATCAATTTGTGTTTCATGATTACGTATATATTAAGGAAAATACTTAGCGGTAATTGCGTAATTTAAAAAAAAGGTCATTTAGGCCAGCGTTCAGCAGCTCCTCATACCGAGTTTTTGGAAACAGCCTGTCACGTGATGAAAATATACCATAGACTCTGATGACGTACATGAATGGAGACGGCTTGTTTACCCCCCGCGCAGCGAAGTGTGTTTATTGTACGCGTCTATAGTTACTCACACAGTAAACGAGGACAAAATGTCAGACTTTAGCGGATCGTGGGAGGAACACAGTGTGGACGAAGAAGAATTAGGAAATACAGATGATAGTATTGATAGTGAGGATAGCTCTGACGGTGGAGGGAGCTCTTCCGAAGACGAAGAGGGCGTTGATGAAGCTGGGGGAGTGCTTGACGAGGAAGTGCGAGGTGCCAAACCATACAGGTTTGAGCCACTGGCCGCCGATGATCGTGAACGTGCGAATCCTGATGCAGGAGGTCGACTAAACAATACTGAATGGTGAGTCCCACAGGTTTTTTGAAGAACAAACAATGCTATGTTTACTGTTGTTTATCGTCATGAAGTACTTATGTATCTATACGGCATATGAGGCCGCTATAATGGATAGAAATAGCAGCAGAAAGTTGATTTTTTTTTCTCACGAAATGGTTGCTGTTGTCCAATATGGTTCACGTTTTCATGATACATTGAATCGGTGTCACTCAAAAATTGTTCCCTTTGGGTTAGTGCAGGTATCCTTATCGGAGAACCGGGTTCCATGGAGAAAGGAAAATAGATGAATGTTGTTTTATTTGTTTCTGTATTTCCTTGTTTATCCATTAATTTTTTCACAATACAATCATCAAATCTCAGTGTGTCGGAGATAACATTTATTTTCAGTACCGAACTGATCCTGACAAGCCGTATTTTCTGTCAGTGTCACTGTTGAACCGCATTTATTTTTTTATTTCTTTTAGCAAATG
The DNA here is from genome assembly GCA_032158295.1 of Pycnopodia helianthoides. Lineage (NCBI taxonomy): Eukaryota > Metazoa > Echinodermata > Asteroidea > Forcipulatida > Asteriidae > Pycnopodia > Pycnopodia helianthoides. The sequence continues at coordinate 10,444,645 of CM063264.1, read as the reverse complement.
ATTGAGGTAGGTCCTAGCCTAATTGGATTAGTTTTTATGTCAAGCTCATTTGCTAATTATTTCTCATAATTTTCTTTTAGGCTAGTATGATATGTCATGTTTATTCTTTAAAACAGAACTACAATTACAAACCACTTTTCAAATAAATAAAAAAAAAAAAAAATTCCCAGAGACACAAAGTAAGAACAACGGCCATTGATAAACAATGCGAAACATTGCGTGATTTTTTACTTAGATGTATAAATGAGACACGCATCGTTTCAATCCCCACTCATTTTGTATTACCCCCGTTCATGTAAAATTAGTTAATGGTCATGAACATAGTCCATCCTATGTCAGTACAGCAACACTTTCATCCATTAATTTTCTGTTATTTAAATTTTTCTTTCAGGTGCTCATGCGGACACTGTGTGGTCCAACCAATGGCAGTGAACTCCATCTGCTGTAAGGAAGTGCAGAAGACAAGAGCCCAAATGGCAGCATTGAACATTGATGTAGAGGATGAAAACCAAAGCCTTGCTGTGCATGATTGGTTTGAAGCAGTCTGTCTGCACCCGGCTGTACTTCAAACCGCGTATTTACAGTACCGGTGAATACTATGGCAGAGATGCAGTTGAAGGGACTCTAGACCAGTAAGTGTCTTTTTTTAATTGAACTGTAAAATTAATGTAAGGAGCAAACCCTCCCCCAAAAAAATTATTACGCCTCTTACCTGACCCCGAGTATAATTGACTGTTGGATTAGATTTATACAACTCAGAAAAACGAATAACCATAAAACCTGTACAAGATTTTTTCTAAACACTTTGATCTCTGTCACAATTGTTGAGTATGTTACAGCTTATGACTTCTTTAAAGAACCCAAAAGTGTGTGTGTGAGTTTGTAGTGACATTCAAACCGAGGACTTACAACAAAAGGGACAATAGGTCCACATTTGTTATCACAAAGGAAAACAATGGGGTCCACGTTTGTCAGGACAAAGAGTTGAACAAAGGAGAGTCCACGATTGGAGCTCATGACACACTTGAGTGTGTGTGTGTGAGAGCTTACACATGCCAACTTACGGAGCAATGCTACCCCATAAGGTTTTCTTTGTTCTGGTGGTGACCCAAATAGGATTTCTTCAGAAAAAGGAATATTAGAACAACAATGGAAGTACCCCTGTAACTGCCATATGTAAGGGTGTGTGTGTGGGGGGGGGGTTCTCTTACAAGTTGTTCAACTGGACAAATCAGAAGAGTATATTTCCACCCATACTCGTACATGATTTCTTCAAAATGGGAAAACTGTGTTTTTAAACAAAAATTGATATCAAATGTTTACCTAATTTGATTTTCTTCTACTACTTTGTTTGCAGAAGAAACCGCCATGTTGCTTACAGGCAAGTTGTCAGATGGTGTACGGGCTACCTCGGAAGGTTCAACAGAGTGCCACTTCCTTCAACAGAGTGCCACTTCCAAGGACATATCCCAACCCCAATGGACAATATAAAGGGTTTACCCGCCACTTGACTAATAGTAACTTAAAAAACCCTAAAATTTATTGCCAATCATATTGTAAGAATTCCTCTTCTCACTCGAATTTAGTGTGGTATTTTTAGCCCCTATAGTTCATAAAATGTTTGTAAATGAGACTCAAAAAATAGATGTACAAATTATTTGTCAAACATAAAGCTCATGCTGTTGTGTCTCTCACTGGAAAATAGTGAAATGCATTCAACTTACATGTACATATTACAAACATGGAAGTTATATAGCAAAGAGGCTTCAAAAGGCGAACTTTTTTGAGAACCACCATCTTTGATAAAAATCTGTTAATATTTGGCTCACTGAGATGGGATGTGTGTCATTACAAGAACAATGTCTATAATCAGGTGAGGTTTGCGCCGACACCATAGGTAAAATCTCTTTTGAGTAGTGGTGGTTCTGAAAAGAAAGAGTGGTTTCACAACTTGATTTTTTGATCAGTATGCGCTGATCCTCTTCAGGAAGTTGTCAAACCACCTGCTTTTTTTTAAAAACCACCACTACTCACAAGATTTTATACATGGCATCACTGCAAACCTGATCCCACCATGCAAAGTTTCAAATCATACTATGATCAAAACATGTTCTGCTAATCTAGTAGTGGTTCATGGTTTTCAAAAAGGTTTTCAGAATTGAGGATACAAACATGGTGGGATTGGTGGCCTCCATTTACTCTAAATTTTCAGTGTGTTACAATCATTTTTAGATGATCCATGAGTAAATGACAATAAACACTTTTAATAATATACACATATCAGTCTTTAGTCTTTATGAGTATTATTTTATTTCAAGAAAAATAGAATAAAACAACAATTGTTTTTGCAAAGTCAACTACCCCTCTGAAGTAAATAAATAGAAAGCAGCTTAATTAATAAATTAAAGGGACACGTTGCCATTAAAAGAAAATGTAACTATGGGTTCCTTACCCTTCTTGCATATACTACATGGTAATGTAAATGACCACCTTATGTACAAAAAGCAATATTTTTGGAGTTAAGAGTACAGTGTACATGTAATACTTAATGTCAAGAAAAGTTGTATTACCAAAGTTGACCTCTCTGTCTAGTTTTAATTTTCATTGAGTAATTAAATAGAAAACAGCTAAATTAAAAGGGAATGTTGCAAAACTAATTCCATGCGATCCTTACTCTTCTTGCCTACAGACATTCTAAAAGACCTCCTTATCAAAATGTTCAGCTCATTGTAGACTTTTAAGAAAATGTAAACAAACATTTCAAATTGCAGTCAAAGCTTAGAAAGACAGGTTGTCTGGCAAATTGTCAAAAAGAAGTGTAATTGTTTTGTGTTTGCCCTGGATTGAAAACACATTACACATGAAATATGCAAACCCCAATACATGTACTCCAACTCCTCTTTTTCTCCCCCAAAAACTCCTTTAGTTCACCATGCAATATGCACAAACTGGGGCTGCTCATTAATCTAACTAGCAAACAAGTTTGTGGTTGATCCCCCTTCTAACAAATAATAATAACAATAACAAATAAGTACGGTACACATGTGTACACGTACTCAATAAAACCCTACATTTAAATTACCAGATGTGGTTGTGGTCAAATAAAAGCTACATGGGCATTAAAACAACTCTTCTCATAAGATAATAAATGGTGTACAAAAAATATGTACAATACATGTATAATCAATAAAGAAAAAAATCCACAATGGCTTGATGAATTAATCATATTTTACCATCAGAAATAATCCTCTGCATTAACAACAAGGTGTTTAAACTATGTCAACAGTATCTCTTTAATACATGTAATAGGAGGACAAAATAAACCTTTCTTTCATTTTAATAATTCTGCTTGAAACAAAATTGCAAACAGACATGAGTCATGCATCTCAAACCTAGGGGTTTATAAATTTGTTCAAAATCTTGAGGGAAATTGTTAACTTTTTAAGATATTCACAAGTCAGGCCTGGAATTACATGGAGGCCACGGAGGCCATGGCCTTCGTTGCCCTTGTGTTGGCCTTGGTGCCCCTTCAAAAGTCTCCCATAGACTTTAAGATTTTCCAATGGAAGTACCCTTTACAAAATGAAAATGGCCTTGCCCTCTCCAAGATGAAATTCCAGGCCTGACAAGTGTATGATTATGCAAAGTAAATTTGATTATTATTCCGATACTGCACATTTTGATGTGTAATGAAATAAAAATAACCCTATATCCAACTCGGGTCCAGGCATTTTGAAGCTGACCCCCACCCCCCCGCGGTTGAATATTTCTCCCCTAAACATAATTAAGGTTGTTTCTGCAACAAGCCAGTAAACCGTTTCATTACCTCCTCTGATGTGATTGAACTTTCCATCACATTAGATGGGAGAAGTTGTTCACCAGTGGGCTCCTGTCACCATACTTTGCATATATTCAGCAAAAGCTTCTTGCAAAACCTGAACAAAAGATCAAAACAAACATTGTATTTAACCTCTAAGTCAAATGTCATAATTTGGGCATTGTATTCACACACATGTATGGCTTTGCCCTTTGTAGGCACAAGTAATTTTTTACCATGGTCCTTCCCCCGTACTCCTCCCCCAGGGATACAATGATGTTGAAAGCAAACTAAACTGGAAAAGCAATGTAAGGTCAATAATGAAGTCTGTAGGTTGTACTTGAAGTTGAAGGGGAGTCTTGTACACATGTATGTGCACTGGGATGACAAGGTCAAGGAGGTGAAGTAGAATTGGTAACTAGTTACAAACTTTCCTAAACTTCAAACTCGAATCATGCTCACAATCACATCGAGTGAAAAGGAAAATTGTTGATGGTTGTGGTAGCCCTACTATTGAGTTTGAAATCTCTTGCGAGAAGTGCATGTTTTGAAATGAAAAGAAACGATGGTAAAATATCAACTACATACTCATAGAACTTAGTTTTAGAACTTAAAAGTTGCTTACCCAGCTCTTCTCTCTTTTATGCCAGACGAGTGTTGGCTGAATCGCTTAGTTTCATTTGGCTGTGCCTGTTTTACTCTCTGTTTGAAAAGATGATGGCACTGCAGATGGGGCTTTCATGGTTGGGAATGAACCTAGCTTAAGCCTGTTATAGCTTTTTAATCCAAAACTGCTCTTTAGTTGCGATGTTGCAACCCGACAGTCGTCCGTAAAATGGGCACTGCAAATCATGGTCCATTTTGACACCGTGAAACCCTTCCGTGTGTTGGTCACGGAACGCACCCATTCCCTTCTCTGGACAGGATCTCTTGGGAATCGAAATAAAAACTCACATCTGGGTTCCTATCTGCTTTCCGAGTACATGTACATCCACCAACAGAACATGAGTTCGGCATGGTCAATTCTCACGTCTTAACTTGGTGAATGTCTTCGAATAATGAGATCATCACACATAGTTACCGTGTAAACACACGACACGTCGCTACTTCCTGGTTTCCCCTTTCTTACAAGTACGTCATCATTCGCTGGTTCACCCACGTATCTTATAGTTGGTTCGTGGTGCGCGTAAATACACGTGCTTCAGTATGGGACATGCATGGTGCCTATGGAGGGAGCCATGGAAGCGCGCGAGTTTTTAAAAACCCTAAGATCGGATTATTTTTTCCGGTTAAAATTACGAAAAAAATATATGTTTAAAACAATCCAATCTACAAGGTCAGAATACTTAATAACATTATGTATAAGATTCAGCAATTTGTTTTATTTCGCAGTTATTGCTGAAGTAGATCTTTAAGGTGAGAATTGAAGTGTCATGATCATAGCCCAAGTGAAAATTTGAGTAAGATTAAAATGAACAAACTGGGCCGATGCACTATTGATTAATTTGTTTATGTTTAAAAATTAAAACTAGTACTAATAGTAAACAACCACCATCACAACAACTCTTTCCATTTCATCTTCATTCTTTTATTAATAATATCCAGGTGCATTATTTGCCAAACCAGCACGGTCAAGGGTCCATTCACATGTGCATGTTTTCAAAATAGTGATGCATTCTGCCTTTTTTTGTAGCCCTAGATAGATGCATTATAATTTATATCAACATGATCAACTATAATTATTGTACCTGTACTGCTGATTTGGAAAAGGCAAGCCACCATTTTCAACTAAAGGGAAGTGAAGAAAACCTATGCCAACAAAACTTTATTTCCACAAATACATAGGAATAGCACCTATTTTCTTTGGGTCAAGTTTTTTTTAAATCATAGTTAATTTTGCATGTTGCAGCCTCAGAGAAAAAGAGTTCTGCAGGAGAATAAACAACCCCAGCAGTCCCCAAGAGCAAGCAGCATGAAGAAGCTTGTGTACACATCTTCGACTCCAGACATTGAGGTAAGATAAGATTAGAAGTAAACTTGGCTTGGCAATAAACTACCAACTAATTGCAATGTGCCCTATTATTGGTGGAAAGGCCAAACAAATGTTAAACCTTAACTTGTAGTTAAAAGGTAAACATGTTTGTAAGGCTTTAATGTGCACAGAATGCTCATGAATGGTCCTATGAAAAGTTGTGGCCACCCAGTATGAATACAAGAAATGCTGCAATACAATTAAGACATGTACATTGCATTTCCATTTAACCAATTCTGTACAAATTGTTAACATTTGTTGGTGGTAGCCCAAGTGGGATTAATTAAAATGCAGTGGTTGAACTTAGGCCAAGTTATAGGCTTATATGTATTGGGAAACTTTGCATTTAAAAGGATGGTTGTGATAAGGACCAGTGGTTTGTCAAGTCATTGGTTCTTGTATGAAAACATTTCAGGGGGTATGTTTGGTTCGTGTTTGATTTTGTTTGTAAACAAAATCCCCAGGATTTCCAAAGCTGTACAAAATCTCAAACTTATCTCAAACACTTCTTTTTCAATTTGTAGGTGATTCTTTGACATGGCTTCAAAGTTGAAAAGAAGAAGGTACCATCAAAATGGCTGTCAACAATTTCTGCTATCACTGACAATAACGAGGAGCATGTAATAGAAGAAGTACTGAAACTAAAGGGTGCAAAGGAGCATTTATTCAATGTAATAAATGAAGAAACAAAAACAATATGTGCGACGGCAACACAGTCTTGCTTTTCGAGATTCATCACTCCACGGATTGTCAAACTTCAGTTTCACAAATCAACTAGAACTGAGAAGAAATGGAGCTCCATGTACCTACTTTACTTCAGGTACTGCAAACCTCAGCAACAAGTATGCATTCCCCAAAACAAGCTCAGAACCATTGGATCCCTGACACCAAATCTAATGTCCCAAACATGCTAAAATTAATGAAGTCAACAATAACAACTCTCAGTCAACAATACATTTTAAGACGCTGTAATTAAAGGGATGGTACACCATTGGTGATAAGTTAAAGCATTCGTTATTTATACAAAATCTAGCTATTCCATATAGTTGTTTTATGCAGTGTACATGTAATGGAACAAAAGTGGGAACACATGTGATTTAAAAAAACATTATCCACAAATTATCACTGTTGTTTAGGAGAAATAATGTGAAACGACTCACATCCTACATTGTACGTGACTTGACATGATTATTGGTTCCATGATCATCTATTGGTTCCAACAAAACTTTCAGTTAATATTTGCCTGTCTGGTATCTGAGGAACTACAGTTACCAATCGTGTACACCTCCCTATAAATTAAGCACTTTCTACACATATGATACATGTGCATATATCCTTTAGTCAAGGTGCTTGTAGCTCACTCTTTTTTGGGGGATGTACATGCCTTTGGGGTACTGCCCACAAGGGTCGTGACTAAAAAAGGCAAAATGTACATTCATGGCAGAACACGAGAGAATACATTGATCATCCAGCAAATGTATAGATAAAGGTTCTCAATTATTGTACTAAATTATAAGCATACTAAATTATACCTAGCTTTAGTTATATTTTCTGCAAAACACAGCTTTTCCATATTTTATCTCTCAGAAAATGTTATAATGACTCAAAATGTGCAATTATTTCAAACTTCAGTTTTGTGTGATTACAGTGTGCAATGAGTGCCCATGTTTTGAAAAAACAAACTCTAAATGTACGATTACAGGTACAAATTTGAAGTTTAGGATTGTTCTGTATGGTAAAATTATGATCCCCCTTGTGCCCATGTGGGCCTACATGTATGTATCCATGTATGAACTACTGCGTGGCACCATCACAAACAAATCTCACTAGGACACCATCGCTAACTTCTTGAGTGTCAGTTTGAAATTAGCGTGTTACTCATTTTTGTGGAGAACCCAATCACTTTTAATCGCCCAAAGCATTAGATATAGACCCTTTTGACTGAATAGAATTAATTCAAGCAAAATTGCTAATGCTGGGAACGTTACACATGAGCATGTCCTGGTCATTCCAGGTCACAATCCTCTTAAGGGCTCATTTGACAACTCCAATGGGAATTTAGGGAGATATGGTCATTGTTGAATTTTTTTAGTAAAAAAAAAATACCCGATGGTAATAAGACATTTGCCAATAAGACAATTGGCATGCTATTTGGCTAGGTGTAGTTGTGGAACTTGGAACTTTTTGGAGTAAAAAACAAATGGCGAAGTACCAACTTTTTAATTAAAAACTGACTCTCATCAAGTGAGTGATGGTGTCACGCAGGGTTAAGAGGATTAATAACCGATAAATGTTGTACCGATAAACGTCCAAATATTTCAAAAAAGGAGTACAGCGCCCCAGTAACTGGGTCTAGTTCAATACAATGTCAAGATTATTTTTTGATAATTGCCAATTGTTAACACTCAGTTTCAAAGTCTCACTTTTTCAGCTAGTTTGGAGTTAAAATGTACCAATACATCTACATTTGTATACATGTAAAACAAGTACAAATTTGAACTTGTTTATTTTTGGCGATGAATAAAATAAATAAAATACAGTAAATGCATTAAGACTGTTTCTTTAAAACATTCAAGCCTAAACGACTACAACAAGCATGTTCTTTATAGCTTGAAATAATTTATGTCTGCCTCGCTAAGTTTTGTGGAAGCGGCCATGATGATGTACTCGAGCTCATTGACCTTTGCGTGGCTTAGCGTATAATAAAATCGTCGTCACGCGAATAGTTTGCATAATTCGTCTTCAATCAGTCACGTGATACAATACTCCATAAATTACAAGTCATTTACATAGTCTGGTCACGCCTCCAAATAGCAAATGTCCAAGACCTTGGTGAGATCCAGATGTCGGCGAGTCGGAAAATAACACTAGTCACAGCGCCCTCTATGTTCATTCATTACAAACGTGCACAGTGTATACACCCGAACGTTGGTACCGAGCAAACACCAATGGTCTTGGAACCAAGACTAGGTGTTAGTTAGAAGTTGATCTGATTATACAGAAATTATTGTTTTACAAGGAAAGTGTTTGTTTTTTTTATTACACAAAGGGAAACTTTGACCTTCCAGTACGACCGGAAGTAAAGGTCATGTGAATTTTGCGTCAACTTTTCAAATGTTGCCCATGTCTTGGTCTATCATATGACCAAATATAACTACTGTAGCTATAATATTCAGAGACATACAGGCATCGGCGTGACGTCACTTTTTGAACTTAAATTGCTTGTAATTTAACACCCGATGACGTCATCATGACGCCACAACTTCTGTATCATCTACTAGTTGCAGTCTACCTACACGTAAAGTTTCAAGTTGATATAAGCCTCGCAACTATGCGTTTTTGTGGACAAAGCCCACCGAGAAGAAGAAAAACCTTTAAAAAATAGAGATTCAGAGTGTGTCATACCACAAACTCAAGGTGTTCGGTTCCCATGGTGGGGGAATGATTAGCATTTTTTCAATACACGCGGTTGACATTGTAAAGAGTATCATTTAAGCAGTAAAAAGCACCATTTAAATGAAAATCAAAGCTAAAGTCTCAGCTATTAAAAAACCAGTAAAAATACCTATGAAGGAAAGCGGGATTTTAAAAAAGCGTTGAACATTGAACGCCGGATCTGCGTGTGTGTGGCGTCAGTGACGATTTGATTGTTACAACATTGACAAAATGTGTCTCGAAAGTAAGCATTCATGACTTGTCGCATGACTGCTTGCAATGGTTATAATGCAATAATTGTTTCATACAATGTATACACGAAATGAAACTTAGGAGTCTAGACACTATTGTGTACATCCATTGCATTTATTTGCACATTTGATATTTTAAAAGTTATAGGTCATTGTTTTGTCGCATGACTGCTTGCAATGGTTTATTGACTGATACAATTTAAACGCTACATAAAACTTTGGAGTCAAGGCACTATTTTGTACATTTACCAGTACACACATTTGTACATTTGATAGTTTCACAGTACATTGACATTTATTGTATGATACATTATGACATGAATATAATTAGCAACTCTTGAGACCACCATATCTCGAAAAGAATAAGTCCGATCAACTGTTTTCGATTGTGTACTTTTGGGATACTGTAGATGTATTTGTTAGGCTAAAACATTGTGCAACGTCATCATGACGTCACCAGTACCCAGCGTAAAGTCAATACATTGCGCTCGCCACAATTCATGTCCTATGGCCTGTGTGGTAATTAAACACCTCCATAAGACTGTGTGGCGCGGTATGCTACTTTATGTGTTCTCTTATGTTATGATGTAAGGAATTATGAAGTCACCACCTGTTAGAGCACGCTCTATCAATCGTCTATTTTTCAAGAGTGTCAAACAAAATAAGTTTAATTTTGAAATCTACAGAATATGCTTGATCGAGTCAGAAGTTGTTTCCCATCCCATCCCGGAATACTGTGAGCTACGGTACTCATGTTTCAAGCTCGAAAACATTTTGCATCAATTTTTGATTTCACGTACTAACACAAAACGTTTTACTTTATTGATTATTAATTTAGGACGAAAAGCAGTCATAAGCACCACTTTATATATGAAGTTCAAAGCAACAAGTCTTCACTGTAAGAAAACTAGTGACGTTTTGAAGGAAAGCGGGATTTTATAAAAGCCTTCAACATTAAATTTCCCTTTATACAATTGTTACCTTTTACTGTATACGTGTGTGTTTGTTTGTGAAATCGGTGGGTGACGATTTGATTGCTTAACAGTTACCTTCACAAATGTGTCTCGAAAATAAACATTCGTGACTTCTCGCATGGCTACTTGCAATGGTTTATTGTCTGACATACTGAATGTACTAAATTAAACTTCGGAGTCTAGATACTATTGTGTACATTAACCCATTGTGCATTTGATAGCTTCACAGTTACATATAAAAATGTGTCTCGAAAGTAATCATGCATGAATTGTCGCATGACTGCTTACAGTGGTTTATTTTCAAGAAATAACAGCGAATTTATTGTTCTTAGTTTGTGAGTTCTGGTTGTTAAACCAACAACTCAAAATTTGATTAAAATGAATTACATTTAATTACCCAATTAACCATTGGATGACGTCATTAAGTTGTAAAAACTTCTGTTTCATCTATTTATCAGGTGTAACACTGTTACTAAGTTTCATGATCGTACGATCTTGGGAAGGAGGTCAAAGTCTGCGGACAACGATTTGTGTGTATTTTTGAGATGAAACAAACTCAAAAATTCACTAGAATTTAGTGTTTGTACGAACAAACACCGAGGTGTTCGGCTATCAATTGGGTCAGTGTTTAATTAAATCGATGAAAAGATTGTTGATAGCTTTTGAATTTTCACGGAAAGTACATTTGTTACACAGGAAATAAATGCTAAGGTTCCTACTTAACTTCCGCTTTCAACCAAAAGACAAGGTCAATTGAGTCCACACTCTGTGCAGCGTTTGTTTATTTTTCGAAGACCTCTCCGATGATGTATAGATTGTAAAATTCCGATGCACGGTTCATAAGTTATTAATTTTTCAAATATATTTAGTAGTTTTTGAGATACGAATTGTTGAAATTTTCAACTTCCGATTTGAACCGGAAGTAAAGGTCAAATGGGGTCAAGTTTTGTGTAGGGTTTGTTGAACTTTCAACGACCTGTCCGATGATGTGTCGATTGTAAAAATCCAACATGCGGTTCACGAGTTATGATTTTTTACAACTATTAAACTTTGATTTATTGTAATTCAAAACCTGATGACGTCATCATGACATCATCAAGTTTGTGTTGTCTTGATGTTCAGGTTCAAATGCCTGATGAGTTTCAATGTTCAATTCAATTTCAATCTTGAGTTATGCTGCAAAAAAGCCCGAAAGTGATGTTTTTCAAGAAAAAAACCCAAAGGCAAACTTCGACCCAGGGTAACGACCCGGAAGTAAAGGTCATACGATTTTGGTGTTAACTTTTCAAAGATTGCCCATGTCTAGATCTATCATATGCCCAAATATGAATATTGTGGCTATAATATTCAGAGACATACAGGCAATGACCTAACGTCACTTTTTGAATCTAAATTTGCTTGTAATTTGACACCCGATGACGTCATCATGACACCACAACTTCTGTATCATCTGCTATTTGCAATCTACCTACATGTGAAGTTTCAAGTTGATATAGGCTTCGCAACTATGCGTTTTTTGTGGACAAAGCCCACCGAGAAGAAGAAAAACAAAACAAAACTAGAGCTTAAGTGTTTGTACAAACAAACACTGAGGTGTTCGGCTATCAAAGGGTCAGTGTTTAATTAAATCGTTGAAAAGATTGTTGATAGCTTTTGAAATTTCACGGAAAGTACATTTATTACACAGGAAATAAATGGAAACATTAATACTTACCTTCCGCTTTCAAACGGAAGTCAAGGTCTATTAAGGTCACACCTTGTGTAGCGTTTGTTTATTTTTGGAAGACCTCTCCGATGATGTACGGATTGTAAAAATCCATGCACGGTTCATAAGTTAAGAATTTTTCAAATATTAAACTTTATTCAATTTAATTGAACACATGATGACGTCATTATGACGCCAAGAAAGCGGTGTCTTCTACAGTTGAAGAGCTAACTAGGTGCGGAGTTTGAAGGTTGCGTGATTTTGCGAAGTGTGTCTTTTGTTATCTGGCAAAAATGGTCACATTTGGATTTGACCAACACAGCCCATACAGTCTTGCTCTATGCATAGCCTAATGCCAAATGGACTTTGCCCCCTGTGATCAGTAGAGCGGAACAGCCAGCCTTAGTGCTTTAGCACTATACACAGTTTAAACGTGGGCAATCACACTCGTGGGCTTTAACGTCTGATTTCAACCGAAAGTTAAGGTCAAATTGGTATCATTTCTGTGCAAAAGTTTGAGAAAGCTCAAGGACCTAGAACCTGATGTAAAAATTGTGACTAAAGTAAAAGTAGTTTTTGAGATATGAATTTTTGAAATTTTCAACTTCCGATTTGAACCGGAAGTTAAGGTCAAATGGGGTCAAGCTTTGTGTAAGGTTTGTTAAACGTGCAACGATCTGTCCGATGATGTGTCGATTGTAAAAATCCAACATGCGGTTCACGAGTTATGATTTTTTACAAATATTAAACTTTGATTTATTGTAATTCAAAACCCGATGACGTCATCATGACATCATCAAGTTTGTGTTGTCTTGATGTTAGGGTTCAAATGCCTGATGAGTTTCAATGTTCAATTCAATTTCAATCTTGAGTTATGCCGTAAATAAGCCCAAAAGTGATTTTTTTCAAGAAAAAAAACCAAAGGCAAACTTCGACCCAGGGTAACGACCCGGAAGTAAAGGTCATACGATTTTGGCGTTAACTTTTCAAAGATTGCCCATGTCTAGATCTATCATATGCCCAAATATGAATATTGTAGCTATAATATTCAGAGATGTACAGGCATTGGCCTAACGTCACTTTTTGAACTTAAATTTGCTTGTAATTTGATACCCGATGACGTCATCATGACGCCACAACCTCTGTATCATGTGCTAGTTACAATCTACCTACATGTAAAGTTTCATGTTGACATAGGCCCCGCAACTGTGCGTTTTTTTGTGGACAAAGCCCAGTCCGAAGAAGAAAAACTTTAAAAAAAAAAAATTAAAAAAAACGAACAAAAACAATAAGTTGTTCGCGCTGCTGCACGAACACCTCAAAAAAAAAAAACCGAACAAAAACTAGAGCTTAAGTGTTTGTACGAACAAACACCGAGGTGTTCGGCTATTAATGGGTTGTGTCAACGCCTCAGCTATTGCATTTAGTTGAATTTGGTGCCATTACTGTTTTGTGGCGTACCTAACAAGCTACACACTTTAGCAAAAGTCTAAAAAAGCTCACGAACTAAAGCCTGGCATTTGATTGTAAGCGAGGCTTGCATGGACGGCTGTTTTAGAGACTAACAAACTATTGCCAAAATCAGGATGCATGAACCTTGATCAGAGACTAGAGTACAAGCATGTTTGGACTTTGCGCCTTGCGGTCAATAGAACGAAAAGCCGCTCATAATGCAACTGTTATAGATCACACATTGTGTGTGTGTTTTCAGTGCAGTTATTTTCCCGCGGTTTAACAGCAGGTCAATGCATACCCGATTTCAACCGGAAGTGAAGGTCAAATAGGTAACATCTGTGTGGCAAAGTTTGAGACCGCTTATAGACCTACAACATGGTGTAACATTTGTGAGTAGTGTATGTGTAAAAAGTATGAATATTTCTTAAAGTATAAAATCTGAAATTTTCAACTTCCGGTTTGAACGGGAAGTCAAGGTTAAATAGTGTAACATGTTGTGTATAATTGCTACACTTTTCAAGACCTCTCCGATGATGTATAGATTGAATTAATAGTTAAAGTACTTCTTGAGTTATGATTTTTTGAAGTATTAAACTTTGATTTACTGTATTTTGACACCTGATGACGTCATCATGACGTCACAACTACCTGATGGAGGTTGTATTACGGTCCTAACATGGTGTTAATTAGAAGTTGATCTGATTATACAGAAATTATTGTTTTACAAGGAAAGTTTTTTTTTTTTTTTAATTACACAAAGGGAAACTTTGACCTTCCAGTACGACCGGAAGTAAAGGTCATGTGAATTTTGCGTCACTTTTTAAATGTTGCCCATGTCTTGGTCTATCATATGACCAAATATAACTACTGTAGCTATAATATTCAGAGACATACAGGCATCGGCGTGACGTCACTTTTTGAACTTAAATTGCTTGTAATTTAACACCCGATGACGTCATCATGACGCCACAACTTCTGTATCATCTACTAGTTGCAATCTACCTACACGTAAAGTTTCAAGTTGATATAAGCCTCGCAACTATGCGTTTTTGTGGACAAAGCCCACCGAGAAGAAGAAAAACTATAAAAAAATAGAGATTCAGAGTTTGTCATACCACAAACTCAAGGTGTTCGGTTCCCATGGTGGGGGAATGATTAGCATTTTTCAATACACGCGGTTGACATTGTAAAGAGTATCATTTAAGCAGTAAAAAGCACCATTTAAATGAAAATCAAAGCTTAAGTCTCAGCTGTAAGAAAACCAGTAAAAATACCTATGAAGGAAAGCGGGATTTAAAAAAAAGCGTTGAACATTGAACACCGTTTTCTCCGATTGTTACTTTTCACTGGGATCTGTGTGTGTGTGGCGTCAGTGACGATTTGATTGTTACAACATTGACAAAATGTGTCTCGAAAGTAAGCATTCATGACTTGTCGCATGACTGCTTGCAATGGTTATAATGCAATAATTGTTTCATACAATGTATACACGACATGAAACTTAGGAGTCTAGACACTATTGTGTACATCCATTGCATTTATTTGCACATTTGATATTTTAAAAGTTATAGGTCATCGTTTTGTCGCATGACTGCTTGTAATGGTTTATTGACTGATACAATTTAAACGCTACATAAAACTTTGGAGTCAAGGCACTATTTTGTACATTTACCAGTACACACATTTGTACATTTGATAGTTTCACAGTACATTGACATTATGATACATTATGACATGAATATAATTAGCAACTCTTGAGACCACCATATCTCGAAAAGAATAAGTCCGATCAACTGTTTTCGATTGTGTACTTTTGGGATACTGTAGATGTATTTGTTAGGCTAAAACATTGTGCAACGTCATCATGACGTCACCAGTACCCAGCGTAAAGTCAATACATTGCGCTCGCCACAATTCATGTCCTATGGCCTGTGTGGTAATAAAACACCTCCATAAGACTGTGTGGCGCGGTATGCTACTTTATGTGTTCTCTTATGTTATGATGTAAGGAATTATGAAGTCACCACCTGTTAGAGCACGCTCTATCAATCGTCTATTTTTCAAGAGTGTCAAACAAAATAAGTTTAATTTTGAAATCTACAGAATATGCTTGATCGAGTCAGAAGTTGTTTCCCATCCCATCCCGGAATACTGTGAGCTACGGTACTCATGTTTCAAGCTCGAAAACATTTTGCATCAATTTTTGATTTCACGTACTGACACAAAACGTTTTACTTTATTGATTATTAATTTAGGACGAAAAGCAGTCATAAGCACCACTTTATATATGAAGTTCAAAGCAACAAGTCTTCACTGCAAGAAAACTAGTGACGTTTTGAAGGAAAGCGGGATTTTATAAAAGCCTTCAACATTAAATTTCCCTTTATACAATTGTTACCTTTTACTGTATACGTGTGTGTTTGTTTGTGAAATCGGTGGGTGATGATTTGATTGCTTAACAGTTACCTTCACAAATGTGTCTCGAAAGTAAACATTCGTGACTTCTCGCATGGCTACTTGCAATGGTTTATTGTCTGACATACTGAATGTACTAAATTAAACTTCGGAGTCTAGATACTATTGTGTACATTAACCCATTGTGCATTTGATAGCTTCACAGTTACATATAAAAATGTGTCTCGAAAGTAATCATGCATGATTTGTCGCATGACTGCTTACAGTGGTTTATTTTCAAGAAATAACAGCGAATTTATTGTTCTTAGTTTGTGAGTTCTGGTTGTTAAACCAACAACTCAAAATTTGATTAAAATGAATTACATTTAATTACCCAATTAACCATTGGATGACGTCATTAAGTTGTAAAAACTTCTGTTTCATCTATTTATCAGGTGTAACACTGTTACTAAGTTTCATGACCGTACGATCTTGGGAAGGAGGTCAAAGTCTGCGGACAACGATTTGTGTGTATTTTTGAGATGAAACAAACTCAAAAATTCACTAGAGCGCAAGTGTTTGTCCAAACAAACACGAGGTGTTCGGCTATCAATGGGGTCAGTGTTGTAGTCAACGCGAGAGCTATTGCATTGAGTGGAATTTGGTGCCATTACTGTTTTGTGGCGTGCCTAACAACCTACACACTTTAGCAAAAATCTAAAAAAGCACATGATTAAAAGCCTGACGTTTGATTGTTAGCGAGGTTTGCATGGACGACTGTTTTAAAGACTGACAAAGCTATTGCCAAAATCAGGTTACGAGACTCTTGAACAGAGACTAGAGTTTTGTATAGTTAGAACTTCCTGTTTGGACTGGAAGGAAAGGTCAAAGTGGGGTCATGCTTCAGGAATAAAATGTCAAACGTGTAATAAGCTAGCAAGCAACCCAACTATATCAAGTATGCCATTCACTATTAAAAGCTTATTTAGTGCTTCATGAAAACTTATTCTTTATTGATTCATTATAAACCACAAGTTCACACAAGCTATGTTGTTCAAGTTGACATTATTAAGCTAAAATATAATTATTAGAAATGTTCAAAGGATTTCAAATAAATTTGGATTCTCATTGAGTATCGATGGATGAAAAATGATTGTTCATAATACACTTGATGATGATAACCTTCAAATAAGTCAAGCATTGTGTAAGCTTTCAGTTGCAATTTATAAATGGCTTGCTTGATTTTTGAGGTGTTCGTGCAACAGCACGAACAACTCATTGTTTTTGTTCGTATTTTTTTTTTTTTTTTTAGTTTTACTTATTCTTCTCAGTGGGCTTTGTCCGCAAGCAAACGCATACTTGCAAAACTTTGATCAACTTGAAACTTCATGTGAAGTTAAAACATAACTAGCAGAAGCTGAGTAAGTTGTGACGTCATGATTACGTCATCAGGTGTCAAATTACAAGCCATTTAAGGTCAAAAAGTTACCTCATGCCAATGCGTGTATGTCTCTGAATAATATAGCTACACAATTCAATTTTGGGCATATGATAAACAAAGACATGGGCAACATTTGAAAAGTTTACGTCAAATTCACATGACCTTTACTTCCGGTCGTGCCGGAAGGTCAAAATTTGCCTTTGTTTAATTCTTTAAAAAAAGAAATTTTTCGGTAAAAATATTAACTTCTGTATATCTGATCAACTTCAAATTAATACCATATTAGGACATGGATAAAACCTCCACCAGGTAGTTGTGACGTTGTGATGACGTCATCAGGTGTCAAAATACAGTAAATCAAAGTTTAATACTTCATAAATTCATTACTCAAGAAGTACATTAGCTATTATTACAATCTATACATCATCGGAGAGGTCATGAAAAATGTAGCAAATATTACACAGAGTCTTACATCATTTGACCTTGACTTCCTGTTCAAACCGGAAGTTAAAAATTTCGAAATTCATGCTTTAGGAAATATTTATACTTTTTACAAACACACTTCTCACAAATTTTACATCATGTTGTAGGTCGATAAGCGTTCTCAAACTTTGCCACAGAGATGTTACCTATTTGAACTTCACTTCCGGTTGAAATCGGGTATGCATTGACCCGCTGTTAAACCGCGGGAAAATAACTGCACTGAAAACACACCCACAATGCGTGATCTATCACAGTTGCATTGTGAGCGGCTTTTCGCCCTATTGACCACAATGGTCCAAACATGCTTGTACTCTAGTCTCTGTTCAAGGTTCACGCATCCTGATTTCGGCAATAGCTTTGTTAGTCTCTAAAACAGCCGTCTATGCAAACCTCGCTAACAATCAAAAGCTTGTTTAGACTTTTGCTAAAGCGTGTAGCTTGTAATGCTTTTACTAAGAGTTATTCTTGGCCACTAGAAATAACCATAATACAATGTATTTTCATGATAATTAACGATTCGCAAAGAAATAATTATTAACATTTATCTTTCATTAGGTGTTCGGCCAACAGCCGAACAACTAGTGTTATTGCTCTGTATTTTAGGTGTTCGGCCAACATCCGAACAACTATTGTTATTGCTCTGTTTTTTTTTTCTTCTTTCTGGGTTTTCTTCTTCGCAAAAAGAAAAGCTTGTATGAACTTGAAACTTACCGTGTACAAAGATCTTAGAGACTAGATGAATCCGCAACTTGTTTGGAATGATGACGTAATTGATAACGTCATTACGTTAAATAAACGTTAAATAATTTGAAAAATTCATATCTTGAGAACCATATATGCTACATACAGGATCTTTGATGCATAGGAAAGGTCTTGTAATGTTGTACACATTGTATGCGAATTGTGACCTCATTTGACCTTTACCGGAAGTTAAATTAAAAACTATGTTTTGGGGGGCTCTAGAGCCAAGTGAATAAAAATATGAACAAACTTTCAACGCATAATATTTTGTTTAGCTCATGAGCATTCTAGAAATATGATATATGACGTCATAGCTACGTCACAACGGCAATCGTTAACGAGGTCGAATTTTTTTAAATTTTGCTATCTCCAAAAATTAAAGATTGTACGGACTTGAAACTTACTATATACCTAGACCACAGTGTGTACATGACAAAATACATTTGTTTTTGAATTACGACGTCACCAATGACGTCATTACATTAAATTGAAGTTTTATATTAAAAATAATCATATCTCAAGAACCATGCTAAATACATAATATGTGCACCATATGAAAGCTCTTAAGGTATTAAACAAATCTTACCAACATTGTGACCCCGTTTGACCTTTACTTTACTAAAGCACATTTTTTTTCATCATGACGTCATCGGGTGTCAAGTTACAGCAGTTCAAAGCTTATTACTTTAAATATCATATCTCCTGAACTGCATGTCATAAAGTCGTAATATTTGTGCTGTCTTGTAGCTTACAACACTTGTGACATTTTGTTCAAATACATGACCCCACGTTGACGTTTCCTTCTAGTCCAAACAGGAAGTTCAAATATTAGAAATCATATTTCTTGAACCACATGTCATGAAGTCTTAATCTTTGTGCTGCTTGCTAGCTTAATACACGTTTGACATTTTATTCCAGAAGCATGACCCACTTTGATCTTTCCTTCCGGTCCAAACAGGAAGTTCTAACTATACGAAACTCTATCCTCTGGTCAAGGTTCTCCTAACCTGATTTTGGCAATAGCTTTGTCAGTCTTTAAAACAGCCGTCCATGCAAACCCCGCTATCAATCAAACGTCAGGATTTTATTCATATGCTTTTTTAGAATTTTGCTAAAGTGTGTAGGTTGTTAGGCACGCCACAAAACAGTAATGGCACCACATTCCACTCAATGCAATAGCTCTCGCGTTGACTACAACACTGACCCCATTGATAGCCGAACACCTCGTGTTTGTTTGGACAAACACTTGCGCTCTAGTTAGATATTGTTACTTTAAAAATTAAACCGTAGAAGACACTTGTTTGGAATGTAAGACAAAGGCACATCACGAAGATGCAAGTCTAAGCCTCTTGTGAAGTTTTTTAGAATGAAGTTAGACTGAAAAAACTGAGTCAAATACTATTTCTACCTCCATGGTGCATCATACAGTGACTTGGCAGGGAAATAAGGAATGGAACATAACAGCAAGTGTCACAATTTTCACTGTAGACCAATCCGGTACTGGATGTGCTGCATTCTGATAAAGAAAAAACAATGAACAGAGTATGACTTCATGAATAATCTTCAGACATTTTTTCATAACCTACCAAGTCTCAAAAAAAAAATCATATAACACAATAAAAATCATAGCACAATATTTTAAATGCATGGACAAATTTACAATAACTTATGTTTAGAATGTTTCAAAAATATGTAAACTTCTTTGAATAGAAAGTCTCGCAGCATTAGTTACGCAAAGTCATGTTATCCATACCAACAAAAAATGCAATGAATTACAAGGAAAATGGGCTCAACCAGAAGTATTATTTCAATTCCTTTGGACATGTTTTACCTTGCATAATTTGTGTCATTTTGAACCTTCAATAAACTACTGTAAATTTACCTCTCAAGAAAAGACCATCCATAATCATTGTTTTGGCCAGGTATAACCATAGTTGACAACTGACAGGAGCAGTGAAGACTAAAGATGGCTCATGTTGACAGCTGCAACTCCTTTCTGTGTACCAGTCCTGACCCAGTCATCAGCCTCTCATCCCGCCATCAGACTCTGTTCCATATGTTCCTTGATCACTGTACTAACTGGTAAAATAAACAAAATTGAAGACTTAACCTTGCGAGCTACAACGGGGAGACTCCGGAAGGCACTTTTTTTCCTTTTTTTAATTACTGAAAAATGTTTGGGCCAATTCCGCTGAAACTTCATGGAACCCTCAATGAAACCCTCTAGTTTGACATTCTAAAGTCACTTTTAACATTGCGCGCTATGTACAGGTCAGGCAAATTTTGGAATAGCCTGGACTCCAGCCGAACCTTATTCATTTGTGTAGAAAGTATAAGCCCATTGTAGTGTGTGCAGATCTAATCACCTTGAGTTTTTTTGCAGCTAGGCTAGCAAAGCTCAATGCTATGAGTCATCCTAGTCCAGTGACAGGTTGTAAATAAACAGCGGTTCCCACAGGTGCTGTCTACCACTGTTTTATGTCCATGTTTCAGACGACTGTTTGATGTACTGCTCATATTGTGTGGCAGTTACTGTACAACAAGAAATCGTGTAGGCCCTACTGTACTTATAAGAAGTGGCAGTTACTGTTAAAAAAATCATGTGAACCAAATTGCCTGAATGCTTCAATCCTTTCTAGGTGTGTCCAGGGGACCTCCATTCATCTATATAGACCCTTAGAAAAGGGATTGTGTCATCCAAACAATGTTATATACGCTTATTAAGAAACTGCCTTCTGTGAGCTCCCCCTTTGCTGCATGAGGACATTCAAGGGGGTGCTGCTCGCAGGGTTTTAATTAAAACATTTCAAGATTATAATTTAATAAGTGGAAGGTGCCCATACTGCTTTGGAATTGAACAACTTATAAATCTTACCCTTTGGGGAAACTTCATTGAAACGTTGTAACTTATCTATGGCATAATAATATTAATTCTATAGTTGATGGAACACATTCATTAAATCTTACCATTTTCTGACACTATTGATGACAGAGCCAACAATCATACCAATCCCCATTGCCCAATTCTTCCTCCTCCATGATCATTAAACGATCCTTAGTTTTAAAAACGTCACTACTTGACACATTCATTTTGAAAAGTGATTATGTTGAAACGAAGCTTACCGTTGTATTCACCGTGTCGCGCCGATAAACACTGCCGTGAGTGCCGGTCTGAATTGCCCTCGACAAAACGATGTCACGTCCGTTCATTTCGGTGTAGGATCAAAACATAACCAATGTCAATCCTATTCTGCTTGCATTTTCTCACATAATAAAAGTGATACAAATCACTGAAGCAGGTAGACATCTCAGTGAAACTAGGTCTTCAATTCCATAATCACCATCAAGCCACCAGAAGGGCGAAAAAGGAAACAATTTGACGCCAAACATAGCACAGTTGAGAGAAACTCATTTCTGCTGCGTAGCGCCATTGTTAAAAGTACGATGAACTGTGACATGTCCAAACATGTCCAAATTCACGCCACTACGCAAAGCCTACAGTGTGCGTATATGTGTACACGTACATGTACATGTACCTGTGTTCTTTCACTATCGTTCGTTGTCACTGTGGGTCAACTTAAACGTGCGCCTTTTTCGACCTGATGTAAAGGTAAAAATATTGTCATCTGAGTGCAAAAGTTTGAGCAGGCTTAACGTTCTACACCTTGATACAAAAAAATGAACTAAAATAATTGGTAGTTTTTGAGATATGAATTTTTGAAATTTTCAACTTCCAATTTGAACCGGAAGTTAAGGTCAAATGGGGTCAAGATTTGTGTAGGTTTTGTTGAACTTTCAACGACCTGTCCGATGATGTGTCGATTGTAAAAATCCAACATGCGGTTCACGAGTTATGATTTTTTACAAATATTAAACTTTGATTCATTGTTATTTAAAACCTGATGACGTCATCATGACATCATCAAGTTTGTGTTGTCTTGATATTGAGGTTCAAATGTCTGGTGAGTTTCAATGTTAAATTCAATTTCAATCTTGAGTTATGCCGTAGACATCCCGAAAATGATGTTTTTCAAGAAAAAACCAAAGGCAAACTTCGACCCAGGGTAACGACCAAGAAGTAAAGGTCATACGATTTTGGTGTTAACTTTTCAAAGATTGCCCATGTCTAGATCTATCATATCACGCAATCCTAGTCTGGTTTGTTTTAAAGGGATGTAACACATTTTGGTTTGTACACAACTGTTGTGAATTCCTTCGTTGTTTGCATTCACTTTGTGTGAGTCAGTCAGCCGCCTGCTCGAATGTAAAAACAGATAAGAGCGTTACGGAGGGAGAGGCCCACCCCGAAAAGGGTATCTTAGGAAGTGAGATACCCTCATAAACAGTTTTGCCATCCTTTTTTACGTGGGAAATTGTTACCTTTCTTGTATGAACAATTTTGTCCTCTCTTTTTAAAAACATGTTTGGTTGCTTTTACTTATTACATTTCCTTAAAACGTTCCGCAATTATGCCAGTCTGAGTTTCCCTGCCCCTGTGTCTCCGAAGGAAATTTTCTATTTCAAACTTTCTGTCGCTCTCATGGTACATTTGGAGGAGACAACTGACATGGTTCAAAATAAGAGTGGATTAGGAAAGGGTATAGTAAACGCCTTTTTTCTGATGAAAATTTTAAAATCTTCAGTAGGCTGAATTTCGCTTTGGCATAAACTCAAAATTTTCAAAATATTACGAAAACTTAGGTAGAAAGTAACACTTGTAGGCATAATGCTTTATAAATTAGTACGTAACATTCTAATTTTGAAGTACTTGTATGATAACCTTTACCCCAAGATACTCTTTTAAAGACTTTTATAAATCTATTGGAAACATAGACACTTGTAATTTCACTTTGATGATGCAAAAATACTTTATTCCTTGGCACTACAAAAATGTGTTCCATTGAAATGTTGATCAAAGTTTCATGTTTATTAACTGGTTTTTGAAGTTAAGATATTCTTTACAAAGTTACAAAGCAATTACCGGTACCATTTCCAAGTTCCACATCTTATTATTTCATAGTTCCACAGCTTATTTGTGTTTAAGTTCCACAGCTTAATATTCTAAGGTTCCACAGCCTAATCGTTTTAAAGTTCCACAGCTCATTTCTTCCTAAGTTCAAACGCTTATTACTTAAAAGTTCCACAGCTTATTCGTTTTTAAGTTCCAACGCTTAATACTACAGTTCCATAGCTCTTAATTATAAGTTCTACAGCTTAATTAATAATAATAAAACACCATGGGATAGAAAAAAAATCCCTTAGGCTGTTCTGGTAAATACAATGAAATGCATATGTTAAAAGTGTGTTCGATTATATGAATGTAAATGAAGGATTGCCAGCATTACGATAGTTTTACTAGTAAACAAGCAATGCACATAAAAAGCGAAGCCTTTCTACACCACTTCTTGCTATCACCATCATTGCGTGGTCTGTTTGGCAAAAGTAATGATAACATTGTAGCAAACAAAAAATGAAAAGAAAGAAACTTCGGTATTTTTTCCCTACTGTTTCGAATGAGCGACCTTGACCGAATTGACGGCATTATCAAGATTACCGACATTGACTATTTTCCACGTTTCAACAGCAGCCTTATAGCCGTACGTAGCTGCATATGAATGGTCCGCATTGATGTTTTAAAGGTGATCGCTTTGTAAGCAGTTACTTGCTCAATTCTAATAAATGCGTACATTACTTCTTCTTTTTGCTCAGGCAAGCAAGCTCGTCTTGTATCCTTACAGAATGTGCAGGTCTCGCGCGTATTGTTCGAACATTGGGACATAAAAGCGCGCGGTGGGACCGAAGTGGTCCCAAAAATTTTCGAACACGCGCGAGACTTACACGGTCTTTTAGTTACTTGACGTTATGCGAAAGGCAATTAATCTTTTCGCATCTTGCAAACGAAACTCTTCTCGTAACTACAAGGCGCATCGTTCCAGCCCACAATATTTCCAGCCTTGCAAATCTCAACGCAGTGTTCCGGGGTTCCCTGGTAATTATTCGGTTCTCCGGAAACCCAGGCTTGGAAATTGTAATCCGAGTCATCGGACCAACTGTAATGACCGGACCACTGTAACTCGTTCAATCCAATCCAATATCTTAAATTATTCCCACAAGTTGTCGACAGTAAAAGTTTTATGAATGCGTGTTCTTCGTTACTGTGAACAGATACGAGATGAGGTGTCCGTCCCGGGGATGACAGCTGACAGTGTCCTTCGGCGTGATGCCATGTCTTTGGAGTGCCGAAGTAACGATAGCAGAACCCTCCGTAAGACGTCCAGTAAGTCGGACATTCACTGGTGGTAGCCACACCAAAAGCAACCGAGAACACCAACACAATAGTCAGGAGAGACATTGTTCAATCACACAGTCAGCTATACCTGCCATGAACGAAATTTGAAAAGGTATAAAATGAATGATTATGACATTGTGATTGTTATCAAATTAAAAAATGACTCTATAGTGGAGAATTTAAGTCATTAAAACAACCCGCTGCAACAATACGTTTTTAAAGTTCAGGATTTGTATTTTAGCAAGAAACAAAACGTTTTATAGTTTAATATAAAATGCTCACTGGTAAAACGTGTCCAAATTTCAAATCAGATAACCATCTTCAGACTGAGTTTTAAATTTTATATAGAACTAACTTCTGAGACTAGAGGTTCCGGTAGTCAATAACTCAGCGAGTAGTCTTCCGAAACCACCATAAATTGTCTTCCGCTGCCGGCCATAGTGAACTTGCAAGACAAGTTCTTATCAGAATTTCATTCTTCTCATAAGCCTATAGACGCAGTGTGTAACCCATGGTGTTACCGCAAACCGAAACATCCGTTTCGTCGTGTTCGAAAGAGAGAATGAAACTTGGAACTAAAAATACAGCTATCGACACTCACTGCAGGGTTTTAATATGAAAGGTTGAGTGTATACATTACCTCTTATTACTTATCACCTGAATGAAGCGACTGAAAAGTCTGGGCTAGTCTAGCTGGAAAAGTCTTTCTCAGTGGTGATGATCACTACTCTTTGAAAGTCTAAGGCAGAGTGGTTGAAAATTAACAGTAGACCTGTTTTTAACTTGGACGGGCGAACTAATGCTATAATATCGACACCCAGTCTGCACGAGATTATCAGAAGTCGGTCATGCATGCAAGCCTCAAGTCTGGATTTAAAGAGAAAATGTAACACATTTTGGTTTGTGCAGAATTCTATTGAATTCTTTTTCGTTGTAAGTAAGATTCACTCTGTGTAAGTCAGTCAGTCTCTTGTTCGAATTGAAAACAGGTTAGAAATTGTGACGGAAGAAGATCGGCCCGATGTGGCAGGAGATTCCGTCCCCTGGAGAATTACGTCTCCCCCCCCCCCCCCAATACGGCGAACTGTGTACAACTTTTTGTTTGGATAGCGCCCTCTTTTGAATCAACCTCGGGGGGGCACAAATAATAATGTTTAGGATTTGAGAAACCCTCTTTCGGAAAAGAAACCTTCATAAACACATCTTCCGATCCTAAAATTCATGGTTAAATGCTATATCTTTGTTGTCTGAACAATTATTTCCAATTGTTTCCTCGTATCTGCAGCTAGCTGTGTCTTTTACTTACGTATAATTATTGTCTGCTTTGGACCTCCATGTTTGGATAGTGTCCAGTTGAAGTAACCTCCAGTCAAAACTCTTTCATGGAGTATTTTGGAGGAAAACCAACCAAGAAGAACTCTAGACTTCCACATGGGGGGAAAAGCAGCTCCTCACGACACACATGCCAAAAGACTGTCAATGGAGGGCGCTGTTCCTTCCAGTCATTGCATGTTATCTAATGACTGATACACAAGTGAAGTACACAATTACAAGCTCTGAACTGGTTGTCAACTGTAACTACACATAAACTTTTGTCCGGATTTATTACGTAAATTTGATCGATATGGATATTTTTGGTCAGTTAAAGGTAATGTTCAGTATTTGTGTTTGTAAAAGTGGCACTTCGAACTTTTTGTAAAGGACACTCGTGTGACAGTTAGTTAATGTTTGTTAGTAATACTATTATAATACTAATATAGTATACTAAAAAAAATAGTATTACTATGTAGTATGTAAGTAATTTTTAGTACGGGAACGTAACAACACTGCAGTAGCACAGCAGTAGCAGTAGACCATAGACCCCAGGAGAGGTGTGGCCAATAACCATAGTTCATTTCTTATCCTCTATGGTTCATGCATGGGCAAGGCAGGTATAGCCGGTTTTCCTCACTAACGAAAGGCCACCTCTATTTCAGTATTTGTACTACTTACTAGGTACTGTAGTTGTTTTTGTAGTAATGGTAATTTAAATACTAGTACATAGTAGTACTGTGTAGTACTATATAGTGACTAATGTGATGATGTGGTAGTACTACTGCAAAACATTTCAATGGTAATTTTCCTCCGTTGCCCACCGGCCCCGTGATGAACCATTGACAGGCCTAGCCTGAGGATCTATTCTATTTTTCTAATCTTTCCCAACGATTGTAGTAGGCCTACATCTAATTCTAATTTTTTATCAGGTGTATGCTGATTGTTGTGTTGGGTCCAGTAACACGAACTGTCGTCCTGACTCATTGTAGTAGTAGGCCTACTAGTACTAAGTAGTTCAAGAATGCGAGTCCCATGAATGATGGCTGTTATGGGTTTGGACGGGATAGTCAAGACTGTAGTCAGGTAGTTCTAGTTCGTTGTGATAATCGAAAACCTTCATCCTCCTCTGTGATTGTTGGAAGGATGGTGGGTTACAATTATTGCATTTATCCATACGGGTCCAGCAGAATACTGCCCAGGGAAAACCCATGTAATTAGGTAGCTTGGACTGAAAACCCACTCTACATAACTAGTACATAGTGCCCCCAGGCTCCGGCGGGATTTGAACCGGGGTCTCAGAGGTGGAAGGCGAGGAAAGATACTACGCCAATTCCAACACCCTAAATCTCAACACTTTTGTGAGAGTATTTGTTCATTTCTTTAATAATTTACCCCCAGGAAGCTTTACCTCAGTATTTGGAAGACATTCGTTGGATCATCAATGAGCAGTGTAGAGGACGGGAAGCATGGGAGATCATTCTAGCCACCGCGGTGATTGTGGTCACCCTAGGCTGGCTCAGGGAGGAGTTGCTTCTTCATGACCTCAGTGAGTTTCATCAAGACCATCATTCATCTCCAATCTTCCCACTGACACTTTCTTAACAAAACATGTCAATAGAGGAGGGCCACATATCATCTCCATGTTGGAAGGTTTGTTTGTTTGTTTTTGTTGTTTGTTTATTTCTATTCATACATTCATACACTGATTGGTGAATCTAAACTAATCAATTAATTAATGGTAATAAAACTCCTTGAGGTGTTTCACACAAACTGTTCTTACTAGAGGAATTAACAAAATCATTTCTTTTAGTGTCAGAAAGAGAATTAACAATTTCTGGTAAATTTTTTTAATAGTTAGCAGATGCAGGTATTGCACACGATGCTAGCCAAACTGCCTGGTCTTTAAGGGGTTTAGAGCATTACACAGCAGATTCATCTAGCTAGACTAGCTCAAGAATTGTAGGTGGATCCTGGTTGGGGGGGGGTCAAAGAAAGTTATTGTAAAAGTTCAACTCAATCAAAGTGTATGCAATCTTTCCTTAAAAGCCACTATAAAACTGATCTGGTGTTAAATGAGGGGGGTTGAATACTTCCAGAACCCCGGTGACTGAGGGATAACAAATACAGTCTCCACCCTATCCCCACCAACCCCCCCCCCCCCCCCCCCCGCTTTCAACAAATAGAAAGACACCATTTAATTGTATGTACAACTTGAAGTCATCCCACAATTTTAAATTCAAAATTGTAACAAAGTGTGTGAGTAAGTGCCCCCTCTCCTCCCCCCCCCTACTTCACTCACCAGTCACATTATAAAGTCACTCCTCCCCACTCTATTCCAAAAACTTTTTTTCCAGGCTAAACAGCAACATCCCCTCCCCTAATCCGAACCAACAAATTACTAATATAGTAATTTAAAGGAACATTACAGAATTGGTTTTTGCTAACAAAACAGTTGCTGGCAGTGTAAGCACTTTATTTAATGCACCATATACATTAACTGACAAACCTGTAGAAGTTTGAAATCGATCGGCCATCTGGGTCACGAGAAAAAAACGATTACACATTCACATGAAATCATATAGATTCAACAAATGAATAAAACGCTCACTGAGCGATAAACTCCAATCGGAAAATTAGTTTATTCATTTCTCATCAAGTATGGCATTTCAGACAGAAATATTTCAAGGGATGTTTTCTACTATCATCATCATTGACCGTGTAAGTTTTATGTAAATCTGTGATCAAAAAGTATATTTTACAAGTTTTTTTCTTACCAATTCTGAAATGTTCCTTTAAGTAAATTTTGAAGAATTGCATGATGTAGTGGATTTTGGTTGCAGTAGCACCATGTGTTTGGTCTACTCTT
The DNA here is from genome assembly GCA_032158295.1 of Pycnopodia helianthoides. Taxonomy (NCBI): domain Eukaryota; kingdom Metazoa; phylum Echinodermata; class Asteroidea; order Forcipulatida; family Asteriidae; genus Pycnopodia; species Pycnopodia helianthoides. The sequence continues at coordinate 10,415,448 of CM063264.1, read as the reverse complement.
TCTTCGTAGAGTTTAGGTAGTTACCAAGGTACAACCCTACCTTTAAAGAGAGCGGAGGGGAGCAGTTGCACAAACTCCTTCAAATAAAAATCTGGAAATCTTTTAATTTTCTGAAACAGATACAGGAAGAGTTGGACAAGACCAAAGCCAGTATTGCTAAGGATATGTTTCCCCTACCCCTAGGGGTTGTCTATAACACCAGGCTGCCGGACAACGGGCTCAGTGATGACGAGCTTTTAACGTTTGTGGAAGAAAAATATAAAAGCTTGGGTGAGTGCTTAAGAAACACTGGCAGAATTAATCCGCCAGTGAAATACTGCCAGGTCGAGGAAAAAGCTTCTGAGGATCTGACAAGTCACTGTATTTGCCACAATTAAATTAAAGCCAGTACGACAATGAGGCATTGTCGCTGTCTTCAGTTCACCATAATGTGACAACCAAATTTTATACAATTATTCCTCTTTTTTAAAAATAGATGTTAAATTTGCATCGTGGATAACCATTGTGGTGGTCTAGAGGGAAGACATCTGCTCTAGAATGGCAAGGGTTGCGGGCTTGAATCCCACCAGAGTAATAATGCCGGCAAATTTTTTTCACAGGAGTGGGAAAGTACTGAATAGAACGGTTTATTGAGTATCTAGTGCTGAACACACATCGGCATGATCGGTGTATGGGTAAAACACAAAGAAGGATGGTTGAATTGTATGTTTATTAAAAAGGAGTGGGTGGAATTAAATTCACTCTTATAAAAACCACTGATGTATTGAACTTTTAAATCAAACTTGGTTTTTTTTACTGTTTTTTTATTGATTGACTGTAGAAAAAATTGACTGGCAGGGAGGTAGACTGTCAGGGGCTGTGTACAACTGTGGAGACCAACATGACAAACTGATGGCCAAGGTAAAGTTGCCAGGCTTACAATGTAATAATTTTGTTGTTAAACAGTAATCGTTTAACCCCATGTGTGATAAGCACATAAACAGGGTAAGCAAAGAATCACCGCTTACGTAAGCAAGGAGTTCCAATCTTACGTCAGCATATTACACAGGTCAGCAAGGAATGTTTACTTGTGTGCATTACAAGGTACTCTTCAGAGTCTTCACTTACACAACTAGCACATAAACTCAGCGCATAAACTCAGCGCATAAACTCAGCGCATAAACTCAGCGCATAAACTCAGCGCATAAACTCAGCGCATAAACTCAGCGCATAAACTCAGCGCATAAACTCAGCGCATAAACTCAGCGCATAAACTCAGCGCATAAACTCAGCGCATAAACTCAGCGCATAAACTCAGCGCATAAACTCAGCGCATAAACTCAGCGCATTAACTCAGCGCATAAACTCAGCGCATAAACTCAGCGCATAAACTCAGCGCATAAACTCAGCGCATAAACTCAGCGCTTACCCTGTAAGTGGAGAATGGTGGTAAGCAGAGCCATAAATTTGGGCTGTGGTGTCTCATAACCAGGCAAGCTGGGTGGTCTAGAAATGATTTATCCCCCCATTTTGGTTAAATTACCGATGTAGCTGATAACATTAAGCCCCAGGTCCAACTCTGCTTTTCTCCAAGCTGGATTTATTTACACAGCTTGAATTTGTTTCCAATCTCTTGTAGGTTTATGGTATGTTTGTTGGAGATAACTTACTCCACCCAGATGTGTTTCCGGGGACTAGGAAAACGGAGGCTGAAGTGGTTGCTATGTGCTGTGATTTTTTTAACGGTGGTTCAAGTGCTTGTGGAACTGTAAGTTGGCACTCTAATTAAAAATCCAGTAATATTTTTTGTTCTCTCAAAAATCTGAGAAATCTAAGAAATGCTTGCAAGAGCGCTGAGGCATGTACATGTACAATGTACTGGACCCAAGCTCTTGTGATGCAGTCATCAGGGTGTTTTCGAATCCCGGTTAGAACACCTGTGTCCTTGAGCGAGATTAGACTATAATTGCTTCTCTTCACCCAGGGGTAAATGTGTACCTGTGAGGGCAGAGATGGTTCTTGTGCCTGATTTAGCTTGGTGCGCTACATATTCGGCAGCACAGGCTGTATACTCCCAGGGAGCTGAGATGGTTTAAGGAATGAAATAAATGGCCCAGTGACCAGAGGTAATAATAATAATGTTGGAGTGCCATGAGTGTAACTGAGTGACAGGTTTGCTGTATAAGAAGCCACTATTATTAATACAGTTTGTGGTCTTGCACTGGAAATTATGAAGTTAACATGAAAACTTTGATTGTATAGACCAACAGTCCAGGCCGGAGCTTCTACCAGTTCTTTATTTTAATTGATAGAGTGCACAAGCTCATTGTTTATCTTGTTGGCGAAGAAGTTTCAGACCAACACTGGATCTGGCACTCTTGGAGATTTGGATCTTCAGGTCCTAGTACAAGGCTGAGACCTGGATCACTAAGACCAAAACTCAGAGTTTCAGACCAACACTGGATCCTTGAAGATCAATCTGAGGAAGTGCATTCATACAGTTTTGTGGATGATGCAAAACTTAGAAGTTTATGTTTATGAATTGATTTGAAAACCATTTATTTTGATTCAGATGACCTCAGGAGGTACTGAGAGTATCTTGATGGCATGCAAGGCGTACAGAGAGCGCGCCTACAAGATTGGAATCAAGAACCCTGAAATGTAAGTCTCTTGTACACAGTACGTTTACGCTAGTTTTTTTTTAAAAATAAATTTGGGTTGAACAAAGAAAAATTGACTAGAGCAGGATTTATGATTTATGTATTATGATTTCCCATTACTTTAATTCACAGCTGCAGTTGTGTGAATGAATGCAACATTACGCCATGTTACATCTAACAGAACTTCATTCTCCATGATGACAATCGTAACAAGAATAACTACTTTTGTCTCTTTTGTAGTCTTGCCCCTCGTAGTGCACATGCCGGGTTCCCCAAGGCAGCAAAGTATTTCAAGATGCGTTACATCGAGGCTCCAATGGATCCAGAAACCATGCTAGTTAATGTTCGGGTAAGAACCTCAGTCCCTTTCACACTACTTAGCCATGAAACCCCAGGAAATTCCAGGGGCATTGTAATCCCACCACCACCCCATGCTGGTTTCACACTTGATGCAATTTTCCTGGGGGGGGGGTTGGAAATGCACACTCAAGATGCTAACCCTGGGGTTTTCTGGCTTAACCCTCCTCCAAGCAGAGGTAGTGATTTCCCCTGTTTACTTTTTCCTGGGTGTTTGCAAGGATTCACAATTTTAAGTGTGAAAAGGTTCAACAAAGTTTCCTGTGAATTACCCTAGAAATTCTTGCAGTTAGAATTAATAAAGTCATCTGAGAGCTGAGACTTGTACAATGAAACTTTCTTGATTGTTGTAACTCACAACCTTTGCCATCCAGAGCAATTGTCTTACAACTTGACCACCGAGATTGCCCGGCAGCTAGAGGCAGTTTGAATCCTATATTTTAGCAGTGGGTACCGCAACGATTGAAACAGCGATTTGACTTTATGTTTTGACTGAGCTTTCCTGAATCACTGTGAAGTAGAAACATCAGTATTTCTTGTTCCTCCCGCAGGCGATGAGAAAGAAAATAAATAAGAATACCTGTATGCTTGTAGTCTCCGCTCCATCCTTTCCATACGGAGTCATTGAACAAGTAGAAGAAATTGCTCAGGTAAGTCTCCGTTCCCACTCTAATACTTAGTGAGAGTATACTCACAAGCTAACACCAATGTACTGTTTCCAATAGCACCCTTTTATAATAAGCAAGTCATTTTGTGGGGATGAACGTAATCCTTTTTAATTGGCCTGAATTTTTCAGATAAGAGATCTTTTGACTCAATAAAACAATTTCCAACCCATCAAGCCATCTGAAAGCCACGTGTGGAAGACATGATTGATTACAACCAGGAGTGGCTATTAGCTCAAGGCTAAGGACTTGTCGACAACCCATGTTGGAATTCTTTAAGGGAGAGGTCATTGATGGATTTTTTTCCTTCGTCAAACAATCACTTCGGGGTATTTTCAACTTTCTGGGCCAAATTATTAGTGGGGGTTTCGGCCATCTGCGGAAAGTACCTTTGTTTTTCATCAAGATTTTTATTTTTATTTTTCATACTATTATAATACTTCTAGCTGAACAATTCTCAGTACCCTTTGCAAAATGAAAATAGCCTTGCGCTCTCCAAGACAAAATTCCAGGACTGGCGTACCATCATATTGACATGCAATATGACTTCTAAAATGGTGAAATTGTGACAACCTTATAGTTCACTGATATTTTGGAGTTTTCATTTTTTTCGGCAGAGTTAACTTTGTCTTTACTAAGATGCATACAAGACAAGGTGTTGCAGATGCCTTCTTATCAGCCTTGAAGGACAGCACTTCCGAAATCATGAAGGATCCCAAAGCAAAAGCAGAAGGCATTGTAAGTAGATGTTCCTGTATTTACAACTGAATTCAGAGTTTTTACATTTTTGTTCCCCTCGGGGGAATTTAAACAACCACATTGGCAACAAGGGAGCTGGTGTTGATCAACTATCAGTGATAAATAGCAGCACTAATAAACCAAACCATTATCGTGCTGCCACCATCTTGGTCATGTTCCTTGTATCCAATAACAGTAATGAAAGCTTATATTCACTGTACAAAATGGATCCAGAGTATTTCTCCTTCTAGCCTTGCTTTGATTACCTTAATTTAATAGATGTTACATTGCATCAGGGATAAAGATTTGGTTTTTGTTTTTTGTAAAACACTGTATGTTCACTACTTTCCCGAGTACTTTGACAAAATTCACAGGCATATTACTCGGGTGGGATTAGAACCCATGACCTTTGCCATTCTAGAGCAGATGTATTACATACTAGACTACCGAGATTGCCAGGTAGCTAGTTGCAGTTTGAATCCTATACATTGATTTGAACCGATGGCCACACCGTGATAAAGGTCTATGGTCAGTTAATGCTCAGTCACCGTGGAGAATGCTGTTGTTCTTTGATGTGAAAGCTTTTGGGTGTTTTTGCCCCGCAAAGGCTGGTCTGGAAGCTACTTTGCTAATAATCAAGTTTAGTTTTGTTGTTTGTATTAATTTGTCCTAAATGTCTTGCAGGCTGCAGTGTATGGGATGGCTGAGAGTATACCAGATCGCTCAATGGTTGAGGAGTTTGTGGTGGGTTATCTTGAAGCGTACTACAGCACCAAGATTTAGAGAAAAAAGTGAGTTTCATCTCTTTTGGGAGACGTTTATGTTCTAAGGAGAAACAGTGTTGAGATGAAGTAGATTCTTGGAGATTCAAACTGTGTCATCTGCTCACACTCATCATAGTAAGCATGTAAACGCCATGTCACTTCAAATGGGCACTACACTGTGTAACACACTGAAACATTGATAGTAGGTGAATTGGGTCAATTCACGTTCATTGATATCTGTTTTAGGGTTAGTGTATGGCCGCCTAAATAGTGCACTACACTGTGTAGCACACATAAACATTGAGGACAGGTGAATTTGATCAATTTGAGATTACTGTTAACTGTAATACATGGGAACATTGACGACAGGTGATTTGGGTCAATTCAAGATCGCAGTTATCTGCTTGTCTTTCTTCTGAAGTTCAGCAGATGACAGCGTCTCCAATTACTTCTGCAGAAAGAATTTTCACTCACATGGTTGTAACCCAGAAACCTACTCAGTTCTTCCTTCCTACACCAAGTGAACCTTGCAATCTCACTTTAGAGTCTTTGCCGCAAGTGGCTAGTATTGTCCAAAACACCTGTAGTTTCCGCAAATGGCTTAATATTTGAGCCAATCACGTTATGACAAGAAGAGTCAAGTATAGGTCATGGCCAGAACTGACAAAATTGCAGATTTTAATTTTAAAAACTTATAAAACACTTCAGCGAAAAATGGAAAACAATGCATATCACTCATGACTGTTGTGCAAAATAGTTTCAATTTAATTAACAGAACGAATGCTGTATAAAATTAAAACGCCTATTTTGGTGAAGTATTTTTATTTCCAAAGAATTCTGTACACAATAATTATATTCGAAGGATGTAATTTCTAGTAGATGCCTAATGAATTTATATTTTAAGTAAAGTTTTCATTATTGTAAATTAGATGATGTACTCAAACAACCATTCACAATATATTAAATGAAGTAATAAAAAAAAACAGAAACTAGTATCAATATTTCCCTAAATAAAGCTTATATTTCGGGTAAAAAGGCATCAGTAGAGCGTACTGCATCATTTAAGAGCCTAAAATAAAAACTTCAAAAAGGCCCAAATTTGATAAAATAGCTGGACTTACCCCTTGTAGATTTTTCCATTTTTGGCCTGTTTTTGAAGTATCAATATTTCCCTAAATAAAGCTAATATTTCGGGTCAAGTTACATAAAAAGGCATCAGTAGAGCCTACTGCATCATTTTAAAGCCTTAAATAAAATCTTCAAAAAAGGCCCAAATTTGATAAAATTGCTGGACTTACCCTTGTGGATTTTTCCATTTTTGGCCGTTTTTTTTAAATATTAATTTTTCCCAAAATAAAGCTCATATTTTGGGTCAAGTTACATAAACAGGCATCAGTAGAGCCTATTGCATCATTTTAAAGCCTTAAATAAAATCCTCAAAAAAGGCCCAAATTTGATAAAATTGCTGGACTTACCCCTTGTAGATTTTTCTATTTTTGGCCTGTTTTTGAAGTATCAATATTTACCTAAATAAAGCTTATATTTCGGGTCAAGTTACATAAAAAGGCATCAGTAGAGCCTGCTGTATCACTTTAAAGCCTTAAATAAAATCTTCAAAAAAGGTCAAAATTTGATAAAATTGCTGGACTTGCCCCTTGTGGATTTTTCCATTTTTGTTCTGTTTCTTAAGTATCAATATTTACCTAAATAAAGCTTATATTTCGGGTCAAGTTACATAAAAAGGCATCAGTAGAGCCTGCTGTATCATTTTAAAGCCTTAAATAAAATCTTCAAAAAAGGTCAAAATTTGATAAAATAGCTGGACTTACCCCTTGTGGATTTTTCCATTTTTGGCCTGTTTTTGAAGTATCAATATTTACCTAAATAAAGCTTATATTTCGGGTCAAGTTACATAAAAAGGCATCAGTAGAGCCTGCTGTATCATTTTAAAGCCTTAAATAAATCTTCAAAAAAGGCCAAAATTTGATAAAATTGCTGGACTTACCCCTTGTAGATTTTTCTATTTTTGGCCTGTTTTTGAAGTATCAATATTTACCTAAATAAAGCTTATATTTCGGGTCAAGTTACATAAAAAGGCATCAGTAGAGCCTGCTGTATCACTTTAAAGCCTTAAATAAAATCTTCAAAAAGGTCAAAATTTGATAAAATTGCTGGACTTGCCCCTTGTGGATTTTTCCATTTTTGTTCTGTTTCTTAAGTATCAATATTTACCTAAATAAAGCTTATATTTCGGGTCAAGTTACATAAAAAGGCATCAGTAGAGCCTATTGCATCATTTTAAAGCCTTAAATCAAAACTTCAAAAAATGCCCAAATTTGATAAAATTGCTGGACTTACCCCTTGTAGATTTTTCCATTTTTGGCCTGTTTTTTAAGTATCAGTATTTACCTAAATAAAGCTTATATTTCGGGTCAAGTTACATAAAAACGCATCAGTAGAGCCTGCTGTAGCATTTTAAAGCCTTAAATAAAATCTTCAAAAAAGGTCAAAATTTGATAAAATTGCTGGACTTACCCCTTGTGGATTTTTCCATTTTTGGCCTGTTTTTGAAGTATCAATATTTACCTAAATAAAGCTTATATTTCGGGTCAAGTTACATAAAAAGGCATCAGTAGAGCCTGCTGTATCATTTTAAAGCATTAAATAAAATCTTCAAAAAAGGCCAAAATTTGATAAAATTGCTGGACTTACCCCTTGTGGATTTTTCCATTTTTGTTCTGTTTCTTAAGTATCAATATTTCCCTAAATAAAGCTTATATTTCGGATAAAGGTACATTAAAAGGCATCAGTAGAGCCTACTGTATCATTTTAGATCCTTAAACAAAATCTTCAAAAAATGCCCAAATTTAATAAAATTGCTGGACTTACCCCTTGTAGATTTTTCCATTTTTGGCCTGTTTTTGAAGTATCAATATTTACCTAAATAAAGCTTATATTTCGGGTCAAGTTACATAAAAAGGCATCAGTAGAGCCTGCTGTATCATTTTAAAGCATTAAATAAAATCTTCAAAAAAGGTCAAAATTTGATAAAATTGCTGGACTTAGGCTACCCTGTTATAGTGTTTCAGTTTTTGACCTATATTCACTAGGTATCAATATTTCCCTAAGGTAAATTTTTCAAGATGGAGTCGGCCATGTTTCGTTTTTTTAGAATCCAATCAAATGTAGGTTCGTCAGACTGTGGCAACAATATCCAATGCTCAACTGACTTGTATACCTATCCTTGGTCGTCGTAGAGGGCGTCGTAGGAGTCTGGCCAGTTTACTCGTTCGAAGGCTAAGTGCTATAACATTGAAGGGGGACAAAAAGAAGTTAAGTGGTCATAAAACATTGTTTTTTAAGAGGCTGAGAGACTTCTTAATTATATTTTGGGGGTATCTGTTTGAATATTTAGTATTTATTATTGGTTGCTTATTGGAAGTTTATTTTGTGGTGCAGCACTGATGGGAGATTGCCTTGGTTTGTTTGCTGCCATCTGCCGTCGTTACGGTTCTCTTTAATAAATATCCTAAATGTAAACCACAGCATTTGTGTTTGACACCAATCCCCTAAATCCTTGTAATTTAATTTAATAATTTTGATAATTACAAGTGTCATTAGTGTATACCAGTTTTACAACACGGATGGATTTTTCAAGTGCGCGTTCGCTTGGTATAGTATGTCGTACTTACGCCGTGATAGCTAATATCACCAATTACATGGTATCTGAGCAGTTTGCAAATCAACGCTAATGGGCTACGGTTCTTGACGACAAATAAATGAGACTGCTCGGTGGATGTGATTATGCAACAGAATCGTTACAGTTGTGAGGTGCCCATTGCAGCTAATTTGTGAGAAATTAATCTTTAATCGGTTTGTCCCGCTTTTTCTTCCCCATTCTTTTTCCCGTTATGGAGACTTCATTCTCTTGGTGTAGTTGATTTCAACGTATTAATTATATTTAAATAGTTCTTAGAAAAATGATTAAGCAGAAGTTAAGATTGTTCCGTTCTTTTTAGTGTAACAATTGCATGGACGATTAAAAAAAACAATCACAAGGAGTTACTTTGGTATTACCCTGACAGTATTGTGAGAGAACCACTGATTATTCACATCACTCTCTAAAAAATCTACAGGTCCGAGTCGACCCAAATCTGGGTCCCTGCCGTGGGGCCTGACCCATTTCTGGGTCGAAATGACCCAGAATCTGTGTCGAAATGACCCCGAAAAGGGTCGAAATGACGCAGAATCTGCGTCAGCTGTGAACCCATTTCTAGTTTTCATTTTGACACAGATACCGGGTCACACTGACCCAGAAGCAAGGTCATGACCCCTCGGAACCAGAGCCGGGTTTCTTCTTACCCGGGAGTTTTTAGAGTGTACACATTTATAGGCCTATTGTTTCAACTTTTTTACAATAATTTAATACTCAGTTATTGTTTTTAAGTGTAAATATCTTTTGTGTGTGTGTGTGTGTGTACACACAGAAGGGCATATGTGGGGTCCTGACAACAATGGAACAATGGACCCCACAAGGTCATTTCAATAGGAACAATTGGGCCCCACAAGGGAATTCTTCAGAAAAGGGAATAATAGAACAACAATAGCAGTACCCCACAAACCGGATCCGTAAGGATGTGTGTGTGTGTGTGTGTGTGTGTGTGTGTGTGTGTGTGTGTGTGTGTGTGTCACCCCCCCCCCCGCCCCAAATGTTCCGATACTTTAACACACTCTTGTTCTCTTGTACAGAAGAACCCATTAAAGGTATTGTACACTTTTGGTAACAGCTCAAAATCAGTGTCCACATTTTGTGTGATTAAACATATGCATTAACAAACAAACCTGTGAAAGTTTGAGCTCAATTGGTCATCGAGGTCACAAGAAAATAGTGAAAAGAGCTTTTATGTGTTTTCGGTTTTTTCAAATTATCGCGCGCGATAATATTACTATTGTTTTACTCGTTTCTCAGAAACGATAGCATTTTAGGCAGAAATATTTTAAGGAACCCTTTCTACCATTACTTACTTTAAATCATGTAAGTTATGTGTGAATCTGTGAACATTGTGTTTCTCGATCTTACCAATAGTGTACAGGGCCTTTAAAATCCTCTAAAAAATTCCTGAGATTCCCAGAACACAACGAAGACACAATAGGAGGGGGTACACCATGGCACATAACAAGTACCAATGGTCTCGTGGATAAGAACACCGGACTCGAGCTCTGGTGTTTCTGATCAGGGCCCAATTTCATAGAGCTGCTTAAGCAGAAAATACTGCTTAACAATTGCCCGCTAAGCAGAAATGAGCGCGACACCAGTTACAAATTGTACATGTGATATGGTAGTTTGGCTGGTAACCTTATTCTGGTAAGCATAATTTGGTTGTGCTTAGCTACTTTTTTGTGCTTAAGAAGCTGTATGAAATTGGGCCCAGCTGCAGAGTGCGGGTTCGAGTCCCGGTCACTACAGGAGGGTTATACCTCCTCTGGATGTTACCTCCATTTTGTACCTTAATTGTAACATTTATCAATACTTTTACAACTGTTGTTATTTTATGTATTTTCAAGTTGTGCAAATGGAAATAAACAAACTTAAGCAAGAAACTTAACCATTATTGCTGCGTCCTTCGGATGGGACGTAAAGCCGTAGGTCCCGTGTGTTGTGTAATGCACGTAAAATAACCCAGTTCATTAATCGTAAAGAGAAGGGGCTCGGCCCGGTGTTGCTGGTTTGATTGGCTGCATATTGCGCCACAGCACCTTGTAAACCATTACATGGTGCTGTGTAAAGGAAAAAGGTTTTACACATCAAAACGTAGCTCCACATACCTTCCAGGATAGCGCTTAGAAAAGTACTATTAAGCGCGGTATATATATAAATTAATACTAATGGCAGCCTGTAAAATTATGCGCCTTAAACATCCATGAGTTACTGGGAAAAGCTGCTAACTTGAAGTCTAAAATTTAGCGCCAAAATAAATAAATGAAATAAATTATTCATACTAAGTACTGTTACCGACAGACAACAAGCTGTGTGTCGTTTAAATCAAGGTTGGGTTGCTCGGCCCATCTGCCGCTCGGAAACAATCAATGGGGGACTTTTGGGACGCTAGGTGGCAGCAGACTTACTAGGTCAATTCATCGTTCTCAGAGATGTGCGCATGCTTAGAACTATGAAACAATAATTGAAATTTACCTGGTAGGTCTGCTGCCGTCTAGTGTTCAAAAGTTTCGCACTGATCTTTCATGCGGCTGTTTGTGGGTATACCGTTTAATTATGCAGGATTGGTAGAGCCCACAAAACAGTCGTAGATGAGTGTTCATGTTTTGTGTGATCAACAAACCATACATGGAATAACAAAACCTGCGAAAAAAATGGCTTAATCTGTTGTGTGAGTCAGGAAAAATAGTGAAAAACAATGCACAATCAGCATGTAAACACAGTGTCCTGTTGCTGCTGCTGCTGCACTTGTCTTTTTTGTATGTTTCCAGATACAGTTTTCTCGAATTATGACTTCATTGCAGAGGGAAATATTTTACAGGAAAATGGTTCTAGTATGGAACTTTATAATCAGCTAAGCTTTCAGATTAAAACTACAAAATTTACGTTTTCATTCTTACCAATCCAGACCTGTAACATTTTTATTCTCACACCTTAAGTCAAATTCCATAATTTTAATACTTTTAGTTTTCAGAGGCAGTATTTTTGCAGATGTTATTTTGTTGTCTAGAAACAGGCTCTGCGTGTCTGTTTGTCAACACTTTTCTAGCCAAACAGTCAACAATAAGTTATAGCCCGTCCGCTGAAACATGAACCCCCAGCAGATGCCTTCTGCCACTGGGCTGTATGCAGTTAAAATGTCACAAGGTGGCAGTGTTACGACCCACATCCGACGGGAATGTTTATGTTTTGTTTTTGTAATACACACGATTGTTTGTTTAAACAAGTCAGTGGATCAATTTCATTACCATGGAGCAAATTTCAACAGAGATGTTTGAGTATTTGTTGTTTACTAAGTGAAAATCAGCGTGGCTCGAACCCAACTAAAATAGGCTTGTGACCGAGTCCATATGCATCGTTTATGGAGGCCCTCAAAAAGTTCTATTTAAAAATGACAAAATTTGACGGTCATGTGTTTCGAGATTGTTGAATATAACGTGTCAAAATACAGTATTTGAGGCGAATTGACGCTCAAAAATCATAATGTGTTTAGTTCGCTCAGTTTTTTTTAGTGAAGGGTTGGTGAAAAACTACCCCCCCCCCCTCAACCCTTGCCCAGACCCACCCCTGAAACAGCATTGCATTAATCATCAAGAGAGGGCGCCTGTTACGCATGTCACCATGTCACGCATCGATTTTAGGAAGAAACATCATCGACTTCATTTCACTTTCAGCGAAAGAATTAAATAACTTCGCAAATAGCATGAATAGTGAGAACGCAAGCACAACGCTATGAACCTGACGAATGCCAACCTGCAGTACTTCATAGAAGGTCCTTCTGTTGTGGTGACAACGATATCTCATCGAAGGTAATATTTTCAAGACCTATTTTTGTTTAATTCACAAAGTTCCCTATAAAGTTTTCCTTGTCCGCAAACTGGGCACAATTGTTAAGTCGGGCCGACCGCAAAGAACAGCGTAGAACTAGAACTAGAAGCCGCATCCGCTGTCTGTTGTTGGGAGGTCAAATAACCATGGGCGCCATTTCAGCAAGCAAATGTTTTGTTAGCATTGATCTTCATCATTTATTCATTGCACAAGTATTGATATTGTATTTGAAATTGTATCATGAAAATAAACAGACAGAGTTAGTTGCTTGTTGTGCTCCTCCTTAAAAGTGGCATCCAGTGCACATTTCACATTTCACCCAGGGTTTCCCATCTTCAATGTGCACCTGCAGCACTCTATGAAGTATCTTTGGACAGAGGGGACTAGGGGCTGGTTAGTGGCCTGTGGACTTTCCGGCGTGCCTGTGGTCAGGTGGCTAGTGGACGGCAGCAACATTTAAAAAAGTTATAACAAAACCACGCCTTGCGGCCTTTGGCTCAGGTTTATTGTTACTTGATAATTAGATTTAGGGTCGTTTAAATAAAGGTATTTATTCTTTATAGTAGGCAGTGGATATTTTACCGGTAGGCAGTGGGTAGTTAAGTTTACAGCAGTAAACTAACAATTCCAAAACGCTATTTTATCGTATGGCAATTTCAGACTTTGTTTACCTAAAAAATTCTTGGGAACCACATTTGAGGGAAAGTTATAATAATTTTAGGAATCAACTATTAATCTTTGGTAAAAAGCAGAATTTTCTCATTTTGGGGGATAAACAAAAAAGATGGAAAAGATGTCAGTGACCATGACTCGTTCGCGCTACATGTACATTGTATGTGAAGGACAGTATTGTGGACCACTCCGCTACCAAGCCGGTAAATCACCAACATTAGGGCTAGATGGCTAAGCTGGTTGAGTACTGGCTTGTTAATCCGGAAGTCGCAGGTTCAAATCCCGCTCAAGTCAATTGTTCTTTGTACAACCCAAAATTAATTAAAATTTACCAAGTCGGTTTCCCTTGTGGGTTTTTACTTGAAATTTGAATCCAGTTAATTGTTACAGTACAGACTAATTTTACCTTGTTACTTTTCTTATCAAAGGGAGAAAAATGGCAACATCTTCAGAGGAGGTGCTGCTGATCGTCAACCAAGTGCGTCTTCACAAGAGTGATGGGTCGCTGTACCTCATGGCCGAGCGTCTTGCCTGGCAGGATGACAACAAAGACTACTTCACAGTCAGTCACCACTACAGAGACATCAAACGTAATAATAATAATAATAATATTCGGTTTTTATATAGCGCTTTATACACCATGTTTCAAAGCGCTTCCAACATTATTACCCTGATCACTGGGCCATTTCATTCCTTATACCATCTCAGCTCCCTGGGGAGTATACAGCCTGTGCTGCCAAATATGTAGCGCACTAAGCTAAATCAATCACGAGAACCATCTCTGCCCTCACAGGTCCCCCATTTACCCCTGGGTGGAGAGAAGCAATTATAGTAAAGTGTCTTGCTCAGGGACACAGGTGTCACGACCGGGATTCGAACCCACACTCTGCTGAACAGAAACACCAGAGCTTGAGTTCGGTGCTCTTATTCGCTCGGCCACGACACCCCACGTAAGATGTAAATGCTAACGGAGTCGCTGCAGTGTCTCAAAGCAGGCCTGTGGCCACAGTGTTAGCCAGAGGGGTGTTTGGGTGTCTTTTGGACACCCTGTTTTTAAATTTTGGACACCCTGTTTTATCTGTCATTTACATGTAAATGTATTTCTTCATAAAGAACAAAAGATCAGTCAAGAAACTAGCATTAAAGTCCAGCTGCAGATAGTCCTGCACGACGGCAAGAGCAGCAAGTTTCACTTCGCAAACCGAGAAGGCCCTCCCGCTCAGACTAGGGACAGAGCGGTCGTCAAGGAGCTCCTTCAGCAGCTCCTGCCCAAGTTCAGGCACATGGTCAACAAGGAGCTGGAAGAGAAGAACCGCATCTTGCAGGACGACCCGGAGTTGTTCCAGCTGTACAAGGACCTCGTCATCAGCAAAGTGATGACGGCTGATGAGTTTTGGGCCAACCGCAAGTCCATGGTAAGTGGTGTCCTCCAATTCCTCATTTTTCTTTTAAACTCTTAGTTAAAAGGGCGACGTCTTACCCAGATGAACTACTCTTCCTCTAGGGAGTTACGCTCGCCTGAGAACCCTGGGCCCACTGGCTTCCACGCCTTAAACTGCGGACTGACGGCGAGGCTCCGCTAGACCCAGTGACGCTCAAGGCGCTTCAACAGTCAGTATTTTCCTGCAAGGTTTTGTGGAGCTACGTTTTGAAGTATTAGACCTATTCCTTTACATAGCACCATGGTTTACAAGGTGCTGTGGCACAATATGCTGCCAATCAAACCAGGAACACCGGGGCGAACCCCTTCTCTTTTCGATAAGTGCACTGGGTTCTTTTATGTGCATTACACAACACACGAGACCTACAGCTTAATGGTCAACTGTCTTGCTTAAGGATACAAGTGTCACAACTGGGACTCGAACCCATACTCTGCTGAACAGAAACACCAGAGCTCGTGTCCGTTCGGCCACCACACGCCACAAAAAACAAACACGTTTCTCTTTTCTTTTGCCTAGGTCACACCAAAAGAGCCGATCGGCGGTAGCAGCATGTCAGCAGTCCAGCAGGACGTGGGTGTGTCGGCAGCATTTTTATCAGACATCAAACCTCAGACGGACGGCTGCAATGGGGTCAAATATAACCTGACGGCAGATATCATCGAGGCAATCTTCAGAATTTACCCAACAGGTACTAGCTTAGGTCCTCACTTTGTGGGTCCTTTCTCTCTGTGCACAGCCACAATCATGGGTACAGAACCCAGAAGTTTAGCTTTTACATTCGATTTGACTTCAAGAAGCTGAGAGACTATTATTGTGTTGGTCAGTACAAGGTTTTAGCCAGGATTTGGTATAAGGGTCTCCAAATTTGCTTGAAATTTTAAAAACTGTGTGCGTCCAAATTGTTTACTTACAATAATATTTACAAACTGTTGTTCATAACATGGACACGAACAAACATAGACTACATTAGGTGCGCTACATTGGGAGTCGGTCTTGATGTTGTAAGAAGAGCCAGTGCTATGACTCTTAATCTGTGCGGGTTTGACGTAGAGACAATCATGTATTATGCGCACAGCCACAATCATGGGTACACTTTTTTGTTACAAAGACACCAAATGAACAACACATAAATATTGAGTAACTCTTTGCAGATCTTGTATTCGACAAACTCAAGTACTTTCTACTCTTCATTCACACAGCGCTGGTTAATTAGTTTACAAAACATTGAAATAGCTGCTACATCCCTGGTTTTCAAAGTGTTGTTCATAACATGGACACGAAAAAAATGTGTACCCATGATTGTGGCTCTGCACCTATGCTTTTTTCAGACTACAAGATCCTGATTAGTCCAATCTTTGTTTTTTTGCTGGCATATTGCTATCGTGAGATTCGACCATGACCTTTGTCATTCTAGAGCAGATGTCTTTACCACTAGACCACAGAGATTGTCCGATTATTCTTTTTTTTTTTGCAGGCATATTACTTTGGTGAGATTCGAACCCATGACCTTTGCCATTCTAGAGTAGATGACTTACACTAGACCACCGAGATTGCCCCGATTATTCTATTTTTTTTTTGGCAGGCATATTACTTTGGTGAGATTCGAACCCATGACCTTTGCCATTCTAGAGCAGATGTCTTACCACTAGACCACCGAGCTTGCCCGATTATTCTATTGTTTTTTTGGCAGGCATATTACTTGGTGAGATTCAAACCTTGACCCTTGCCATTCTAGAGCAGATGTCTTACCACTAGACACCGAGCTTGCCCGATTATTCTATTGTTTTTTGGCAGGCATATTACTTTGGTGAGATTCGAACCCTTGACCTTTGCCAGTCTAGAGCAGATGTCTTACCACTAGACCACAGAGCTTGCCCTGATTAGTCATTTTTTTAAATTTTTTTTTGCAGTGCGCAAGAAGCACGCCGAGAACGTCCCACAGAACATGACGGAGAAGGAATTCTGGACGCGCTTTTTCCAGTCGCAGTATTTCCATCGAGACCGAATCCACGGCAGTCAAAAGGATATCTTCACGGAGTGTGCAAACGACGATGAAAAAGGTTTGTTGAAATGACTTATTCTGCTCACTGAGAATCACTATCTTTAAGTGATTTTGATTCCTTGTTTCTGATTGGTCGACACACAGAAAAAAAAATGTGTTGGGCGGCCATTAAAAAAAAAAATGCTCCTCCTCCTTCCTTCTTTCAAAAAGGCAGGATGCTAAACATGTTTTTTATTTCATTTTGCCATATTTATTTATCAGTATTTTGTGAATGTTTCTTTATTTTATTTTCAGAGATGAAGGAGGAGGCTGACTTGACTAGAAGCGATCCACTTTTAAATATCGAGGGTTTGTCCGACAGTACCTTAGACGAGGTAAGTCTAAACCGGTACCCTTTATTAGCACTGGACGATATCGACAATTTAACTGACGATATTTCATTGGGTAAATATCGCCGATATGTCAACTCTGAACTCGGTTTCTTGGCATCTAGACCTAAACAAACAGCCGCGCTGGCCTGCCTCCTGTATTTTAGTATTACTCGATGGTTAAACGCAGTTGTACAAGCCATATACAGAACCCTTTACGAAAAAATTCAAAGGCTTTATTGCTTGCGAAGGTGGTTCAGCAAATAGTACACAATATCGATGGCATTTTAAGAATATCTTCTTAGTCACGATATTTCAAAATTTTGAATACAGACATCGATATTGACGACATTGTCCTCAATATCGTATCGTGACGATATTATCGCGATATCGTCCAGGGCAACCCTTAATTATTGGCAGCCTTCTAATTGGGAAACTGTGTAGACCATGTAAGCCTGGCCTTGCCCTCTCAATGATGAAATGCCAGGCATGATGCCCTGCTGTTTGTTGCCCCTTGGCTTTCCCTTGGCGCGCCCCCCCCCCTTCAAAATTATTACCTGTACACTTACGAAGATTGCCCTCTCAGAGATAAAATTCCTTGTTTTTTTTAACTCTAGGGTTACGGGTCCAAAAAGGACGGTCCAAAGTCCACGGCAACCAATCACCTCATCAACGCATCAATTATTAAGAGGTTTAACCATCACAACGCAAGAGTCTTAAGCATATCGGAACAGAAAGGGTGAGTAGTTATTATTATTATTATTATTATTATTATATATTTCTGGTAATGAAACCAAGGATACCTCATAAGTGAACTTAATCACTGTAGCTCGCAAGCCTGAGGAAACCTGTAAACAAGGGTGCTTGCTATGTGAACCAGAAACACCGGGGTTAACCCCTACCCTTCCAGGATAAGTGTTGGGGGTTCTTTTTACGTGCACTACCAATCCAAGTACAGGGGACCTACGACTTAAAGGTATTGTACACTTTTGGTAACAGCTCAAAATCGGTGTCCACATTTTGTGTGATTAAACATATGCATGAACAAACAAACCTGTGAAAGTTTGAGCTCAATTTGTCATCGAGGTCACAAGAAAATAGTGAAAAGAGATCTTATGTGTTTTCTGTTTGTTGTTTTACTCGTTTCTCAGAAACGATAGCATTTTAGGCAGAACTATTTTAAGGAACCCTTTCTACCATTACTTACTTTAAATCATGTAAGTTATGTGTGAATCTGTGAAGTTTTTGTTTTTCGATCTTACCAATAGTGTACAGGGCTTTTAATGTCCTATCCAAAGGACAAAGCAATTATGGTCAAGTATATTGCCACTATTTTTTTCAGCTCTATCAATCCTGTATAATACCTTTAAAGGGAGGGTATACGTTTGGTAATTATTCAAAAAAATGAATTACCATAAAACTCACTTGGTTAAAAAGCACTGCAGGTGTTGTATGAAATATTGAGAAACAAATCCCTTCAAAGGAATGTGGTTTTAGAGAGAGGGATTCAAGAAATGATCTGCATAAAGTGTTTCTCAGATTGTGCATTCCTATTACGGATTGTTCTTCCTGCGTGGACATAACCGCTCCAGATTTTTGGCGATATCTCAAAAATGCTACCACCTTTTCAAATGAAATTTTCACAGGTTAGTTTTATTTGATATATCTACATTTGTATACGATTAAAACAATCAAATGGTTCCAAGAACAAGAGGTCCGTATACTTTGCCTTTAAAAGTAGATGAAAGTAAATAAAGCTAAATATGAACTGAATGTTGCATTTGTGTGATTCTCCCTCGAGCAGCACCCCTAGCATGAATAATGGTCTCCCACCAAGCAGTGTGTCTGCCACAAACGCCCAAAACCATCAAGACACTGGCGGTCAAACAGCGCCCCCTACAAAGAGGAAGCGTCTGAAAGAGGCCATTGAGATTGAGGACTTGGCTCCAGCGACGAGTGCCACGCCCGTCGTCCTCAAGCTGGAGAGGACAGATAGGTAGGCGAGAGTCTCGATGATGTTCTGGGCTTGGGTGTTCACCAACTACGGGTTCAAATATTCTCAACAGGGGCATCTTGAGCTGGTTGTCCAAGTAGTAGTGGGTGTCTATGGGGATGTTGTTTTCCAACACGAAGATGGGGTCCTGCAAGAAAGGAAAAAGTTGAAGGTCCAAGTGGAAAGCTGAAGGGTCGTGAAGGGCAGTCAGAATGGCGTGGTGGTATCTTGACTTGCCTTCCACCTCTGGGGACCCCGGTTCAAATCACACCGGGGCACTACGTGGATTGGGTTTTTCAGTCCCTGCCTGATTGCGTGGGTTTTCCCTGGAATATTTCTTTGTGGTTTTCCTCCCAAATCTAAAATTGAAACTTCCTTCCTTGTTTTCTCTCCATGGGGTTGTTGGTTTTATGCTTAAGTTCACTTTTCTGAGAATCCTTGGCTACACAACCTTAATTATTAAATAGATAAAATAAATAAATGAATAAATAACATGCAAAGTAGGAGTATTCAAATTAGGAACATTGTTGTTGTTGTTGTTGTTTTTATTTAGATATTACCATGGGCCAACTCCAGTCAACCAATCACAGTACAGCTCCTCTAGTGAGGTCATGCAAGCAGTGCGACACGTCAAACAACAATTAATGGGGCCACAGACGAACTTAACAAAGGTAACTTTTCCCTGGTGGCCTTTAGTACCCTCTGGTTTTGAATGTAGATAAACGATGCCAGCCTGCCAATATGATACCATGAGGGAATGCATGTACACAGTACACAGTTAGTTCTGTGCACAGTTGTGCCACTGTACACAACCTTGGCAGTCGAATGGTTTCAAATTGGTTGGTCAACTCGCTGGAAAATGTTGCCAAGATTCACTGAGAGTAGGAGGGTTAACTTTTGTCAATTAGTACTGTGACGTCCTGGATGTGAGGGTCTGTTTCTGTGGCGGAAAACATTTCAGAGCTCCTTATTTTCAAATCTTACCGTAAGAAGCTACAATCTCACTGGATTAACATTCCATGGCAGCCCATATTTTTGGGGGGTGGGTCGTCAGATATTCCTCTAGAAAACTGTCTTTTTCGTGAAATAATTCAGCCACGGAAATGGACCCCCATGTCGATGACTTTGTATCATTATTGCAAGTTGACACAGGGCTTTGAAATTAGCACTGGACCACAGGCCTAAGGCCAGTGACAAATATCGTCGGGCCAGTAAAGCTCCTGACAGGACAAGTCTGTTGGTCTTGTCTTGCGCTAGGTAAACAGCCAAAATAGCAGCTTGCATCGTGATGAATGGACCAATGGGAATTGGCTCTCAATCATGAATATGTATGAGGTATGGTAATTCAGTATTATGTTTTATTCATATCAATAATTAGCCCCCAAAAATGTAATGGGAAGAATACCACATCAGAGATCCTTTAAGGAATACATGGAAATAAAATGTGACTTAAGTTGACTATTTTTTAATGACAGGTGTTGGCCAGTACGACGGCAGGGATAGTTACAAATGAGCTGACACCAGGGGGCGCTCTAATGGGTCAGAGCACTGCACAACCTCTACACAGTGAGTTTTCCATTTGTCATATTTTCACTTTACTTACACATCTGGTTTATCTTGCCCAAGAAAAAAAAAAAAAAAAAAATCTGCATACTCTTTTTGCTTTAAGTGATAAAATTTTTTCGATTTTTTCAAATTGCAACCCCCCCCTTAAAACTGGTGGTGGTAGCGCCCTCAAGAGTCCCCTTTTCCCATTCTGAAAACTTTGTGGCCGTGGTATCTTTAGTTTTCGTTCTGAAACTATTTTCGGCAGGGTTTTCTTGACCGGTGGGCGTGTGATGGAGTCTTAGTGTTAGCCAGAGGGGTGTCTGGGTGTCTTTGGACACCCTGTTTTAAATGTGGACACCCTGTTTTATCTCTCATTTACATGTAAATGTATTATAAGTGAACAATTTGGACACCCGGTTTTTTAATTTCCAGCAAATTTGGACACCCTTTTACCAAAACCTGGCTAAAACCTTGGAAAGAGTTAATCTGTTTGTTTCTTTCTTCTTGAAATCCCGCAAAAATCTCCTCCCCCCTCCCTAAAAAAAAAAGCTCTCTACACCAAAGAAATCCACGAGGAGTTGAAGCATCTTATGCCGCCCTCTCGGAAGTCCTGCGCCATTTCTGGTCGTGTTTCCCGGTGGCCAACAAATCCATCGAGGAGAAGTTGGTCCGCATGAAGGGAACCTTGGAGCAGTTTCAAGCCAGGAAGCTGCAGCCGTTCAAGGACAACCTGGCCAAGCAGCACATCGGGGCAAATGTGAGTTTTCGTTCATTCGTTTGTCCTTATACTGTGAAAATCTCCTTGAAGAGTTAGCTAGTCAGACAGTAGGAGGGTTGTAATTGGGAAGACAATTATTTTACACCTATTCAAGAATTTTAATATGTTAAAGTTTCTGAGGCTGAATCGATTGAAATTATGGACAATGCCATTTCTATTTCTTGGTCTAGGTCGCCATCCACATGGAAGAACTTCTCAGCACAGCCTACTCCAAGTTCAACGCCTGGCAAGCCAAGAAAGCAGGTCAAAGGTCATGACACATCAAATTGCATTTTTGGAGAGATTTTGAGTTCTTGAAGATCATTCTTAGAGCAGTAGTCGGCCACTGATCTCCCTTCATTTGCCTCAGTGAGGGCGCTGTTTGCGAGTGTGACGCATATGCAAGGAGGGGCATGGACGGCTGAATGTTAAAAAAAATTTGATTCGTGTTTACAGGTGTGACCAAATTCAACATTTCTGCAAACTTTCAATTAAAAAACAAAAACATCCCATAATTGGCTGCTTCGTTTCTGACAAATTCTGCACTTTTTTTTTGAATATTTGTGTGACATTGTTACAAACTGTGGCTGTCTGTTTTTACTTTGCATTTATGACTTCCCATAGTTTTTCCAACATTGGTTGGCAAAAACTTGGGCTGTGACCTTGCAATGGAAAGGTCTTTGGGACTTCTCGGGCAATCTACTCACATCGTGGGGTGTCGTGGCCAAGCGGATATTAAGAGCACCGGACTCAAGCTCTGGTGTTTCTGTTCAGCAGAGTGTGGGTTCGAATCCCGTTCATGACACTTGTGTCCCTGAGCAAGACACTTAACTATGATTGCTTCTCTTCACCCAGGGGAATAAATGGGTACCGTAGAGTGTAGAGGTTGATATTGTGTTTGAAAAAGCCTTCGGAGCGCCACGGCAGCTCGGGGCTGTATACTCCCCAGGGAGCTGAGAAAGATTACAGGAATGCTATTGGCCCAATGACCAGGGCACTAATGTTAAGGGCATTGATACGTTATTGTGAAATGCACTATATAAGAACTAGTTATTATTATCAAGTCCGAAGCTTTATACAGAAACTGTTAATGTCATGCCATTGATTTTATTCAGAGCCGTATGTTAAGAGAGTTGCGACATGGAAGGACAGGTGTTCTTCGGTCGCGTGGTTGCTGGTTTGCTCGTCCCCAGCGCCTTGCCTTAAAACCAAAGGCGCTGGGATGGGCAAATGTATCGTTAACGTTAATGCTCAGTCCCATGCTCAGTCCCATCATGCATCACACTTTATACACTGCAAGCACTGCACGCATGACGTACTTCCTGAACAAGAATCTGTGCAAGCTGTTTAGCCCATCCCAGCGGTCCTGGATAGGCCGCTGGGGCCGAGCGAAGGTTGCTGGCACCATTTTCACTCCAAATGTAGCTCATTGTGCAGTCTAGTCTGGCACCCTGTGTCAATGGGTGCGTTTGGGGGGACAGAAAATGGCTTCAAACTGCAAGTTGTCGCAACTCTCCCAATACAGTATACAGCTCTGTTTTTCCCCCCATGTGGACATTCAAAGAACAACTTTGTTGCAATGTGAGATTTTTTTTTAACACTAGGTGGCAGCAGACTTACCACGACATGTATCTATTGTTCTACGGTGTGTGCGCGTGCTCAGATTTAAAACCCTGCGGTGCACCATCGGAATCTACGCGCACACTTACACCAACACGGTGTTTCAAAGTGAATGCTTTTATGAGAGAGTTTACCCTGTCAGCTTCCCTTGGGGTTTGTTACTTGATATTTGAAATAAACGGTTGCATCCCTTTAAGGTGATCCCCTGGCTGCTGCTTCCCATCCCAGGTTGTATTGTAAACTTGGGTGTGATCCCTGGCTAGGCAGCAGTTACAGGGTGAATAGCTTCTGACTGGCACCCCTGAACAAAGATATTGACAAAATAGGGAGACTGCCAACATTGGGCTAGGTAGCTCAATTTGCAGAGCGCCGGCATGTTAATTCAGAGGTCTGAGGTTCAAGTCCCACTCGAGTCAATCTTTGTTTAACCCCAATTTCTCTTTTATCGGGGTGTTATATTTTTGGGAGTGAGCACAATCCATGTCAAATGTTCTAAACCGTCGGATTTAGACCCAATAAAACAAATTCCAAGCCATCTGAAAGACACAATTGGTTTCAACCCGGGGTTGGCTGGTTGCCATTGGCTACTGGTTGCCATTGGCTACTGGTCGCCATTGGCTAAGAGATTGGTTGTACAATTCCTATAGACCTTTCCATTGTTGATAAACAAACCGCGCTGGTTGGCATGGAAAGCCGAATGTTAGCAAAACACTCAATCATGTTAATAGATGTTTCAACAAAATTTCAACATTTTCTGCAAACTTTCAACTAAGTGAAGTACCTCTCATGATTGGTTGCTTTGTTTCCAACAAATTCAACACTATTTTTGAATATTTGTGTAACATTGTTAAAAAACTGTGGCGATCTGTTTTTGTTTTGCATTTATGGCTTTCCATAGTTTTCCGACCTCGGTTGGCAAAAACTCGGGCTGTGACGTTGCAATAGAAAGGTCTATGGGAGTTCGTAGAGGGCGCTGTCTTTGATGGAATTCTTTGTAGGGTAAATTGACATTGCCATTCTGTTCAGTAAGTTGGTCTCAAAAGGGAACTTGGAATTGTTGAGACTTTTGATCAAATTTTGGGCCGAGGAGTACACAATAATTTTGTTTACAAACATACTGTTCTAAACAACGCCATGGCACCATGCTGTGCTTTTAAACAATGGAAAATTACCGCGTATTTGCTGCCACCTAGAGTTCACAACTCGCCAATTAAAAGCAGGGTATACTTTTGGTAGTTGATATTTTAAGTAAGAGAAAGAGGTAATTGTTCACACAAAAAATATGAATCTTAAAAAGGCGTCAGGTATAAAGCCTTTCGCAGGCGTCTGAAAGCGCACAATTCTATGCAACAAGGGTGTTTTTCTGTCATTGTTTTCTTGTAACTTCGATGACCAATTGAACCCAAATTTTCACAGGTTTGTTATGTTATGCATATGTTGGGATACAACAAGTGAGGAAACTGGTCTTTGACATTTACCAAAAGTATATACTGTCTTTAAAGGTATCATACAGGATTGGTAGAGCTGACAAAACAGTCGCAAACAAAGTTCATACTTTGTGTGATTAACCATATACATGAAATAACGAACCTGTGAAATTTTGAGCTCAATTGGTCATCGAGATCACGAGAAAATAGTGAAAAGAGACCTTATGTGTTTTCTGTTTTTCAAACATCGAGTTCATTATCGCGCGCGATAAAAACTTGTTTTATTAATTTCTCAGAAACGATAGCATTTTAGGCAGAAATATTTTAAGGAACCCTTTCTACCATTACTTACTTTAAATCATGTAAGTTATGTGTGAATCTGTGAACATTTGTGTTTTTCGATCTTACCAATAGTGTACAGGGCCTTTAAATGTTATTACAGTTTGGGAATGTGTATACTTTTGTAAATACTGTCGTGCAGCAAGGTCGTAAATATCCAGGAATTTTAGATAATTTTGAAAATGAAAACGATATGACCTTGTTGCATTAAAGACGTTAAAAAAGTAAATAAAACGGCGGAAATGAGTGTAAGACAGACGCTTCCCGCTGTTTGTTCTTGTTAAAGGTGCGGTCATCGTTTGGTTTTTGTCCACATATTGCTGATTTTGGGGGGCAAAATGTGAAAGTTTCAGTTTAACACAGTGTTTGCTTGTTCAGAAAGCAGCACCAAAACTCGCGGTATTTTCATTAAGAAGAACGTCAAATCTTTAGACGGTTAGCGAAGTGACAGCGGGTACCAACCGCATCTCTGGCCGCAGCATCCACAAACGGACACCATGGAATGCAATGCTTGCCAGCTGAAGTAAGCGTTCGGATGAACATTTGAGCTATGTTTCGTGGTCATCACCAAAGTATGAAACTTGGGCTGTGACGTTCAAATCAAATCAAATCAAATCAAATCAAAAATAAAATTTATTTCCACATTTGCACATGGAGGCATCATCCTGAAAGCCGAAGCTTGTGATGGATGTGCCCGTTACAACAATACAAAACAAGATAAACAACACTAATTGTAGAATTAATAAATTATAGCAGGTATCAAATATACAACATTTAAACAAAGTATAGACACAGCTTAGAGAAAAAAACAACTCCAGTTATAGGATTAAGAATTAAGAAATAATGGCAATAATTAAATGAATAACTAAAGAACAGTTGATAATATTGGTAACGGCTAAACCAACTAACAAGATATCAATTACTTTGAGAATTTAGTAGAAATGTTTTTAGTTTTATTTAAACGAAGTACTTGAAGGGCAATTAGTTAACGATGGTAAAAGATAGTTCCAGTTTTTTGGTCTAGTGAAAGAAATTGTATGCTGAGAAAGAGTTGCAAAAGATAGGTCTATACGATAGAGACTATCAACGCCATTACTTGTGTGCGATTTCCCTTCAGTGCCACCATGCAGTGAGGGAAAAAAATGCGTAGCTGCCCCTGCCATAAAGCCTTTTGTCAAGGCCTTCGTGTCTTGGAGCTGCAATCCCAAGCGACTGAAATGGGAGACCACGCACGCGAGTGGCGAAGCGCGCGTGGGCTCTCGTTCCAGTCGCTCCACTGTTTACAAAGCTGTCCAAGCCACGATGGCCTTGACAAAAGGCTACTGCCATAAGGACACGGTGTGTTTTCCTTGTCCTTTGTTACCAGTTAATTAAGTACCAGTTATACGTGAGGGTTCAACTGTGGTTCAAGAATTTGCAAACAACTTTGCGAGGCCAAGGCAAAATGTGTCACAGTAACGTATTGTAGGAATGCACTTGAGCGTAAAATTAAACCACTAGCCGTGAAACATGGTGTTTTTGGTGTTATACATGATTTCGTTCAATGACGCTGGCGTTTGCCCCCGTTATTAATGGACATTTCATTATGTTGATCAAGTTCAATCGGAAAATTTCCATTTGCTCTCGTTTTTCTCGGCTGTCACGGGCTGACAAATGTAACCAGGTCGTTGAAACGATGCTTTATATTAGATCCTAACCCACAAGTCCACACTTTCTCAAAAAACAAAACAAGCCATCAACAACAACAACTTGAACAGCAACAACACAACATCAACCACAACAACAACAACAACAAAACAACCAAATATCATGGCCCAATTTCATAGAGCTGCTTAAGCACAAAAAGTAGCCGAGCAAAAAAACAATGTTGGTGACCAGAAATAGGTACCCGCCAAAATACCATTTCACTTGTGCAATTTGTGACTGGTTTCCAGCTCAAATTGCGCTCGACAGAGCATGAGTCCACGGCTCATGTAGTATTAAAGTAACACAAGTGCAAGCGCTGTTTTGAACTTTCTGTTTGGCAGTATTGTCACTCGCCCCCTTTTTATCAATGATACAAATCCTTGCATCAGTGATTCATTGTTCAATCACGCAAAGCGAGCCCGTATACGGGCCTTTGCGAAATCAAGTTAAAGGTATTATACAGGATTGGTAGAGCTGACAAAACAGTCGCAAACAAAGTTCATGTTTTGTGTGATTAACCATATACATGAAATAACAAACCTGTGAAAATTTGAGCTCAATTGGTCATCGATGTCACGAGAAAATAATGAAAAGAGACCTTATGTGTTTTCTGTTTTTCAAACATCAAGTATATTTATCGCGCGCGATAAAAACTATTGTTTTATTCATTTCTCAGAAACGATAGCATTTTAGGCAGAAATATTTTAAGGAACCCTTTCTACCATTACTTACTTCAAATCATGTAAGTTATGTGTGAATCTGTGAACATTTGTGTTTCTCGATCTTACCAATCGTGTACAGGGCCTTTAAGCTCCTCTTTCGGCTCTGGCTAAAAGCTCAGTCAGTTTTTATTGTGAAAACGTACGCTGTCGGTATTGGGGCTTTTTAAGCAGGCGAACACAGTCTTAGCTGGAGCGGCAGCTGATGCTGTATAAAGGAGCTTGCATTCGAAAAGGCCCTAGCCTTCGAGACAAGCGTAAAGTCATTTAGACTCACACTCTTGACCGTGTTCACAATAAAAAAATAATAATAAAAATGTATGTAAGACAATAGGACAAATTAAAGGAACATTACAGAATTGGTTTTTGCTAACAAAACAGTTGCTGGCAGTGTAAGCACTTTATGTAATCCAGCATATACATAAACTGACAAACCTGTAGAAGTTTGAGATCGATCGGCCATCTGGGTCACGAGAAAATAGTGAAAAACCGATTACACAAAATTTGCATGAAATCATATAGATTCAACAAATGAATAAAACGCTCACTGAGCGATAAACTCCAATCGGAAAGTGAGTTTATTCATTTCTCATCAAATATGGCATTTCAGACAGAAATATTTCAAGGGATGTTTTCTACTATCATCATCATTAGACCGTGTAAGTTTTATGTAAATCTGTGATCAAAAAGTATATTTTACAAGTTTTTTCTTACCAATTCTGTAATGTCCCTTTAAAAGTGCTTTCGATACTTCTGTTGAAATTCGTGTCTCGAAAACTAAATAACTGAATGTTATGAGAAACTGAATGACTGAGTAATAATCTGAATAATTATAATCTTCCTCACTGTATTATATAATTCCATATTCACTTTGTTTTCCAGTTCAAGTCCAAAACCCATTTTGTTTACGATTAATTCTTTGTAGTAAGAGTACTTTGTATTTTTTCTCTGCATTTCTTTTGTTATTTGTTTTGGTAATGCACGCACCTATAGCTATTTCGCTATACAAAAATGTCCATTACTTTTTTACGTGCAGATTTGGAAAGTGTACCTGTTTGGCAGAAAGCACTTGCAATTCTATGTCTAGAAACCACAAATGGCGCCTTTATTGTTTTGTGAAGTTGAAAGGTAAAGAATTCGACACGGAGCTTGCCGTCATGCGCCTGCGGTCAAACTCAATGGCTTCGAATCTCCATAACAATGGTTCGTCACTGAACCGCTCGGGGAACGGGGACTCATTTCTGCACTTGTAAAACCACTTTATGTGTTATTGCTGATTGGGAGTGCCGTGTAAAAGTTGCGCTGTCCAAGATGGCTGCCGTTTACTACTTCCTCCTTGGTTTATTCCAGTTGTGCCTCGCGGCCAGCATGGTGAACGGTAGGAAGACGGTGTCTACGATGGCAGGAGACGTCGCCGGTGTAGAGCGAATGCTTGACGGGGAAAGTTACCGTGTGTTCGCGGGGATCCCTTACGCCGAGCCGCCCGTCGGACCGCTCCGTTTCAGCGACCCCGTTGCCAAATCTTCATGGGTAGGACCGGCGCTCAACGCGACGTCGTTCGGCCGATCCTGCCCGCAGGCCGACGCTGACATGGCCGTCTTCAACCCGGAGTACGTCGTGATGGTCCCCCCGGGAGCGTCGGAGATTGGCGAAGACTGTCTGACTCTAAATGTGTACACCCCTGGTGATGTGGGAAATGCGACTGCCGGTGGGTTGGCAGTCATGGTGTGGCTTCACGGTGGGGG
The DNA here is from genome assembly GCA_032158295.1 of Pycnopodia helianthoides. NCBI lineage: Eukaryota > Metazoa > Echinodermata > Asteroidea > Forcipulatida > Asteriidae > Pycnopodia > Pycnopodia helianthoides. The sequence continues at coordinate 10,386,421 of CM063264.1, read as the reverse complement.
CTACCAGCACGGTCAGGGCAGCGCCTACGATGCATCCGCGCTGTCCGTCAAAGGGGGCGTGGTTGTCGTCACAGTCAACTATCGACTGGGCCCGCTGGGATTTCTCTTCACCGGCGATGACAGCGCGACGGGGAACTACGGACTGAAGGATCAGCAGCTGGCTCTGAAGTGGGTCAAGGACAATATCATGGCGTTCGGCGGTGACCCTGAGAGGGTCACCCTCTTCGGCCAATCGGACGTGTTCGAAACGACAACGTTGCATCTGACCGCCGATGAGAGCCGCCCATTGTTTCAGCGGGTGGCTGTCCACAGCCCCAACTGGCAGTCGGAGTTGGGGGACGATCCGAACGCAGACAGCCTCGCGGGTTTCCTCAACTGTTCAAGTGAAAACACTAGCCTCCTGGTGGACTGCCTCCGAAGCAGATCCATGGAAGAGATTCTAGACGCCAACAAAAAGGTCGTCGAAGCAGAGAAGAGTTCCTACGTCTGGCTCCCCGTCTCCAACGACGACTTCTTCACGAAACCAGCGGGTGGCATCGAACACCAGCTTCTATCCGTCTTCAACTCCGGGGACGGTTCTATTGGTCTCGACCTGCTGCAGGAGAGTCTCCATTTTGACGGAGAACCGTATAGCCTCGCTGCTGGGGTCACTGAAGAACAATTCGAAGAATGGTTGAGTTCCTACACCGAGGACTCCGGTGTGTCAGAACTGGCCATCGGCGAGCAGTACGTTCCACGCGACATCGCGGACGAGGACTTAGCCCGTACGAAAGCTCTCGTGAACATCCAGCTGGACACCGTCAGCATCCGTTACAATTCGGAACGCCTGACCAAGTTGATGAAAAAGGTTTCCCCTGTGTTCATGATGGTCTTCGATCACAGTTCATCGTTGTGGTGACAAGTACCCGGGGAGCTTGACCTGGTGCCGCACGGGGGGGAGTTGGCGTTCGTCTTTGGGCTGCCGTTCAACGCGTCTGGTGACGGCGGGGCGTTCACTGCCGATGAGCAAGAACTCAGCTCCCGCTTGATAAAGTTCTGGTCAAATTTTGCCAAGACTGGGTGAGTACATAATTATTATTCAATATTGACATAAAGAGTCATCCAGAACCTGAATTGTATTGATGAAGGGAAGGTACTAGACTTGGTTCCAAGTCTGCGATTGCGGCTTTTAGTCTACCCGATAGCCAATACATTATTGCCTGAAACAGCGCCCTCTTGTATATTAACCTCCGTCATTAACCAACGATCACAGATCGCGAGCTAGGGTGTTTGATAGCTAATCTGTGGGGACGTTTTGCGTGGCTGATGCAGAGAAATAACCATGATCTCAGACTTGAAATCAAGTCTATAGGAAGGTACACGATTGGTAATCACTTTAAAAATGTATGGCAAGAAATACTAACTTGGTTAGAAGTACAGCAACTTTCGATAGTGTATTAAAGCATATTGAGAAATATTTCAATTCAAAATAATGTAAACAAAAAAGTTAGTTTTTATCACCCTTTCAGAAACGTTTCTCAGACTGTGTATTCCTGTTAAAGTATTAGGGATTATTCTTCATGCGTGGGCATAAACGCTCCACTAGATTTTTGGCGATATCTCAAAAACGCGACCACCTTTTGAAATGAAATTTTCACAGGTTAGTTTTATTGTATATATCTACATTTATAATGGATTAAAATAACCGAACGGTTCTAAAAACCAAATGATATACTTTGCCTCTAAGAGGGACCGTGGTTTCCTGTCCCACTACCAGGCATAGATGTAGCCTTGATATCAAGGCTGTGTATACAAGTACTCTAGCTCGTGCGGCTGTGGTTATGCACATTTTTAGCTTTATAGTAAGCAAACACAGCCTTGCAATCAAGGCTAGAGTAGATGCTGCTTAGTCACTGACTCACCTTTTGTTATTGGATTCATTCACCCGTTAGTTTCCTGTACATATACATTGTAAATGGTGTTTGAAGCTTTGCATGGTGTGGAGAATAAGAGAAACTGTAAATATAAATATGAATAGTAAACTTGCGGGTACAACCTTTCTCCTGAAGACGAGCATAGTATACTGTTCGAAACGTCGAGACCAAACCGGCTCTTTTCAGAGCCACCATTCAAAAGAGACATTTTACCCATGGTTGTACCCGCAAGTTTACTATTCATGTTTATATTTATATTTATAGTTTCTCATATACATTGTACTTGGCTTGTCCCCTTCATTGCATATGATGAAGTAGTTGTTGCTGCGAAGGCTCATGCAGTTTTTGTATGTAATTGTTAGTCTTTAAAGGAACATTACAGAATTGGTGAGACAAAAAATTGTAAAATATACTTTTTGATCACAGATTTACATAAAACTTACACGGTCTAATGATGATGATAGTAGAAAACATCCCTTGAAATATTTCTGTCTGAAATGCCATATTTGATGAGAAATGAATAAACTAATTTTCCGATTGGAGTTTATCGCTCAGGACCGTTTTATTCATTTGTTGAATCTATATGATTTCATGTGTAATCGGTTTTTCACTATTTTCTCGTGACTCAGATGGCCGATCGATCTCAAACTTCTACAGGTTTGTCAGTTTATGTATATGGTGGGTTACATAAAGTGCTTACACTGCCAGCAACTGTTTTGTTAGCAAAAACCAATTCTGTTCCTTTAACCATAGAGCAAGGACACTTGCTCTATGCTTTAACCCTCCTACTGTCAGTGACTCTTGGCAACATTTTCCAGTGAGTTGACCAACCATTTGAAACCATTCGACTGCCAAGGTTGTGTACGGTGGCACAACTGTGCACAGAACTAACTGTGTACTGTGTACATGCATTCCCTCATGGTATCATATTTCAAGCTGGCATAGTTTATCTATCCCACTTGAAATGTTTTGAATGGTCAGACAGCAAGAGGGATAAAGGGTCTTGAAATTCTACTTTCTCGAGTAAAAATGTTGTTATTATGTATTCATTTAAATTCATTTTTCATTGGTACTAGGCCTGCTAGTAGTGGTTGCAGTAGTATTGCTTTTGCTGTCGAGGCTAACCGTACCACTTGAAAAGGTCACACTCACAATGTGTTTTTACAAAACTGACAATACGCAGTACTTATACGGAGCTTTATCACACTCGAGTGCGTCTCAAAGCGCTTGTTATTATTTTGTTTTGCTACAAGGTATGTGGGGCTATTTTTAAAATATAAGACCCATTTATTTACACAGCATCATGTATTGGTTTACAAGGTGTTGTGGTGCAATCTGCAGCCGACCATACCAGAAAACACCGGGGGCGAACCCCGTTCTCTTAAAGGGTGGATATAGACGATGTGACCTGTGACATCACATGTTTACAAAAGAGCCACAGAGCCTGGACTTCCTGCAGGCACGATTTGTACGCAGCTCAATGATAGAAAGCATAAAATCTGATATTTTATGGAGATTGCACTGTCTAATTCTTAACAACTTTTGATATGATGAAAGGGGGCACATCTCAAAACTTGTCCAGCTTTTACTTTCATAACTCTTGGTTTTATGTGGAAATTATGACACAAAATGTCAACTTTCCCATAGGACCAGTGTAGTATCTTGCCTGCCAGAATACTCAAAGAATGTACAAGGTCACACTTATTGTAAACAAAGTTCACATGGTCTATACCTTTGGTATCTACTCAAAATATGAATGACCATAAAAAAAGTACGTCTGCTGCCACCTAGCGTCCCAAAAGTCCCCCGTTGGGCAGCAAAATGCACTTAGGACGTAATGCAACGAGCCAATAAATAAATAAATAAATTATTTTTTTTTTTTTTTATTTATTTAATGCAACGAGCCAAAATAGTAGAGGTACTAGGCCCCCTCCCACATTTAGATTGCTGTTAACGGGAGTTCACATAATGCCAAAGCACAACAAATGTACATGTGGGGGGGGGGGCTGAGAAAATATTATACATAACAAACTTCCATAATAATGTATTGTGAGATCGGGGGTTAGTTCCCGGGCTCCATAAAATAAAAATAAAAGTTTCCTTTATTTGCCTGCTTACGTGTTGTCACGTGCCGATTATAATTTATGGAATAATGTTAAGTAGCAGTGTTATTTGGGCTGCCACAATAGGCCAATTCGCGATCGATCATCCAATAGCTTTACAAATAATGGTGGTTAGACCACGGTAGAACTACACGCAAGATCGCGCAATAAATCACAGTTGTTATTCATTCAAATAAATTTGTTTTCCAAATAATTATTATTTGCTTAAGGTTCAAGGTTAGGATGCCTCATAAGTGAACTTAATCGCTGTAGCTCGCGAGCCTGAGGAAGCCATTTAAAGGAACATTACAGAATTGGTTTTTGCAAACAAAACAGTTGCTGGCAGTGTAAGCACTTTATGTAATCCACCATATACATAAACTGACAAACCTGTAGAAGTTTGAGATCGGTCGGCCATCTGGGTCACGAGAAAATAGTAAAAAACCGATTACACATTTGCATGAAATCATATAGATTCAACAAAGAACAAAACGCTAACTGTGTGATAAAATCCAATCGTAAAATTAGTTTATTCATTTCTCATCAAATATGGCATTTCAGACAGAAATATTTCAAGGGATGTTTTCTACTATCATCATCATTAGACCGTGTAAGTTTTATGTAAATCTGTGATCAAAAAGTATATTTTACAAGTTTTTTCTTACCAATTCTGTAATGTTCCTTTAACTAGGGTGCTTGATATGTGAACTACAAACACTGGGGTTAACCGCTACTCTTCTTGAATAAGTCTTCTGGTTTCTTTTACGTGCGCTGCCAATCCTATCGTACACGGGATCTATGGCTTAATATCCCATCCGAAGGACCGAGCAAATAAAAGTATAAAGCATCTTGCTCAGGGACACAAGTGCCGAGCCCGGGACTCGAACCAACTCTCTGCCGAACAGAAACACCAGAGTTTGTGAGTCGCTTGACCGTTCGGCCACGACACGCCAAACTATTTATTGATATTTATGCTGAGAAATTTATCCTTAGTCGTTTTCAAAAAATTAAAATCAAATCAAGAAAATGTTGGGCGTTCACAAAAGCAAAACATAAATCACTGATTTATAATTTTTATGAGGACTCTACCATCTTTTAGTGATTATATAGCCTTGATATCAAGGCTGTGTAGACAAGTACTCTAGCTAAAACCGTAGAGCAAGGATAAACCTCAGCCGCCCGAATGCGATACAACCCCAGTCCCCCGACTGACTCTAAAAAAAATAGCACACCGCACTCTCACCATGCACACACACCGCTATTGTCCACACACCGCTTTCGCCCACAATCCTAGCCCGTTCATTCGTGCGGCTGTGGTTATGCACATTTTTAGCTTTATAGTAAGCAAACACAGCCTTGTAATCAAGGCTAGTGATTATAATGGTGTTTTGGTCGTGGCATTTTGATTTTAACTCGGATTCTGCGTCAGTTCGACCAATTAATTTCTGGGTCTTTTTGACACAGATTTCGGGTCATACTGACCCAGATATTGGTCAGACCCACGGGATTCTGAACCGGGTCAATGGGAGGCTTTTGAACGCTAGATGGCAGCAGACAAAACTCCTTTTGTTTACGTAGTCAAGCGTGCGCACATTGCCGAGAACTATGGATTAACCTGGTTAGTCTGCTGCCACCTAGCGTCCTAGAACTCCCGCATATTAACCCAGAAGTTTTTATAATGGCTCAAACGCGCTAATGCGTAATGCGCCAGCTATTTGTAACAGTTACACGTGACACAAATACTCACTGGTGATCACCAAAAAGACTGCACTGGTCGATGACGTCATTTGCACATGAGCATGCGCACATTGCCGAGAACAATGGGTTTACCTTGTAAGTCTGCTGCCACCTTGCGTCCTAAAAGTCCCCCATTCTGACCCGGAAGTTTTTTATAGTGTGGGGATTGGAATTAGGTCTCCATGCATCACAATACATTATTATATATTGCTCACTGGCTTGTCTTCTCCCCCTTCCCTTTACTGCAGGGACCCAAACTCAGATGGCACTACAGACCCGCAGCCCACTCAAAACCAACCAATCTGGCCCGAATACGGAGCCTCGAAGAAGTACCTTCGAATCGGACAGAACGAAGAGGAGGTCGGCAGTGACTACCGCGGCGAGGAGGCCTACTTCTGGAATGAGTACCTCTCCGAGCTCAACGAGGCAGCGAAAGAGCTCTGCCTGATGAGCAAAGCGACCACGAAACCACAAACGAGCGACGAGATCGACCCAAGACCAACTGGGATTCTTTACGACAAGTGCGACGGGAAAGTCGTCATAGGTGAAAACCTCGGTCTCGCCCTAAGCCCCGAACAGGCAGAGGGCCTAATTGGTACCATGGTTTTTGTAGGCGTTGCTTTGCTATGCATGATCGTATTAGTCGGTGCGGTTGCTTTAGGCTTCAAGTCCAAATCGAACGGGCTGATCAGAAGACCGAACTGAATGCGGAGACGGGAACCGCTCCGGGCAACCACTACGGGCCCAGTAAACAACATGTCAACTCTGCAGTCGAGCCTGACATCCAAGAGTCAGCGTACGAAAATATGCGAGCACCAGCTGTCCACAACATCGAGATCAATCACAAACCTGATCCGAATGACGACAGCGAGGACGAGGCGGAGCCCCTACAGGAGAAGCGCCCGATCCCAGACAGCGACGAAGATGAGATACCACCACGGTATGCCTCGGTTGATAGGTCACGTCAACACCGCGAGGTGACCGCAGAGGACCACGTCGACGCTGCGGACGACGAGGAGGTGAATTTCCCCCCACCTCCAGATAACTGGGCTGCCCATTCTGAAGATCGGGATCAGGGAGAAGATGGTTCGTCAAAGGGCCCAGATACTTCCATCGTGGACAGTGTAACCGTATCGGACGGTGGGAGTGCTAGTGGTACCGATGCGAATGTCGAGAGCTCCAGAATGTAGTCGGGACAGTGCCCGACTACTAGCCGGTGTGGCAGGGAGATTCTGGTGGTCCCCCCCGCCCCGGAGGTCAATTTTTGGTTTTGTACCACACAGTTACTTTGCAGGTCTGAGAGAAACGTTTCTCAGATTCAAAGTTTGGGGGATAAGAAAATGACATCTTTTTCCATACACACATTATTTTAATTGAAATATTTCTCAAAATGCTTTATAATAATCGAAAGTTGCCGTACTTCTAACCAAGTAAGATTTTATTGCCAGTAATTTCTACAGTGATTACCAATCGTATACCTTCTTACTATTTCTGGAAGGTCAATGAAAGTGCCTTTGAAAAGCTGGACCTTCTGCTTTCAGTAGATAAGAATCTCACTGTATGTGGTTCTGTCATCTTGTGAACAAAACTGCCTTGTCTTGTCTTGTTGCAATACTTTCCCCTCAAACTTATCCGCAATATAACTGGCCTGCTTGGGGATATATTGCGGGTTGGAAAAATCAACTGTGGAGAAATCTATCCGCAAGTTATCCTGGAATAGTTTTTGAGAAGGTTCCCTTTTTTAGCTACTTTATCTGCTGCCATTTATTTTTGGACTGAACAATTTTCCCATTTTTTAAATTAATGAATCAAAAACTACTTCACCCAAATTTTGTATTGTTAGTCATAGTTTATAAAGAATTTAGTTATAATCCTCCAAATTGTTTCTTTTTTATGAAGTAAAACAATTAATTACGTTAGAACTTAAGGTAAAGGGTATTGTTTAAGCACAGTAAATGTGGTGGTTGTAGTTGGTAGAGAAAATTTGATCTAAAACTCATATGTCCATATATTCTTACAGTTTATTTTGAAAATGATTTACTCGGATTGAAGTATAAATTCGTAGTTTTATCTGTAACTGGGTAATTATACCTTGTGGTATAGTCGACTCAGTCACAAATAGTCCGAACTTTTTTTTTAAAGTTTTATAATTAATAGTTGTTTTTATTGTATCGATTTTGTGGTTCGTTTATAAACGGGTTTTGGTTCTGTCTATGAATTTGCTTTTAAAGGAACATTACAGAGTTGGTTTTTGCAAACAAAACAGTTGCTGGCAGTGTAAGCACTTTATGTAATCCATCATTTACATAAACTGACAAACCTGTAGAAGTTTGAGATCGGTCGGCCATCTGGGTCACGAGAAAATAGTGAAAAACCGATTACACATTTGCATGAAATCATATAGATTCAACAAATGAATAAAATGCCCACTGAGCGATACACTCTAATCGTAAAATTAGTTTATTCATTTCTCATCAAATATGGCATTTCAGACAGAAATATTTCACGGGATGTTTTCTACTATCATCATCATTAGACTGTAAGTTTTATGTAAATCTGTGATCAAAAAGTACGTTTTAGAAGTTTTTTTTCTTACCAGTTCTGTAATGTTCCTTTAATAGTAAATTTATGGTTATAAGTCATTTTTAATAAGGATTTAAAAAAACATATAAGCTTTTATAAAAATGTAAGTACTTAAATTGGACTTTAACTGGAATATTTCTCTTTATTTGAATTTGGTATCAAATATTAAATATGAATAAAATATATTGCATTATAATTAAAAAAAATTATTACAAGTGTTTGATTTCCATCTGTGTGCGCAAAGATCCACCTTAAAATAAGTGGGAGAAGAAAAACAAAACAAAATAAATTCCATGATATAAGATTTTGATGATTGTATTTTGACTACCATTGCACCAAGCATTTTATACGACCATCGAACATAATTACAGAAGCTTTGAAAATGATTGCAACCATTATTGGTAATAGACGCGGCCTATAGACGATGTGACCTTTGACATCACATGTTTACGAAAGAGCCACAGAGCCTGGACTTCCGGCAGGCACATTTGTACACAGCTCAATGGAAGAATACAACAAATCTTATGTTTTATGGAAATCGCACTGTCTGATTTTTCTCATTTTTAAATATGAAGAAAAGGGGACATCTCAAAAGCTGTACAGCTGTTGCTTTTGTAAATTTTGAAATTATGTGAAAATTATGACACAAAATATGAATTTTCCCATTAAGCCTGTGTGGCATCTTGCCCGTCAGGAAATGCATTATAATGTACGAGGTCACCACTCTGTAAACAAACGTAACATGGTCTATACGCCCTCTTCGATTTTACCTCTTCTTTTTCCCCTCCAGGTTGGCATCTCTCTAGCATTAGAAGTGTTACGTCGAAGCCAATTAAAATATATGAATATTCATAATAATGTATACACGTCCAGACTGAGATCGCGGGTTAGGGTGAATGATAGATAGCCAAATTTATGCGAATGGCGTTTTGCATTTTGCGATCCCAGACTTGAAATCAAGTCTACCATCCGACTGCCACCTTTTCATTCATGGTGTACCATTACGTCATTCGCCCAAACCCACAACCGATACATATCATATGAAGAAAAGAAAAACATGAAAAAGTGTTAGTCAGACTCGGTATTTTATCAATTAGCCATTCTATAGACTACTGCATTTGAATTCTAACATGATTCATGTGCAAAATGTATTTGTAATAGTTGCATCAAGTAGAGATTATATTGTCAACGTAATGCTGATTAATTTTATAGGCCACGTTTTCAAAAAAAGATACAATAGAAGTCACCTGTTGAAGTTCTAGATGAATACAGTGTCTAAAATAATGTTGAGAGAGACAAAAATGCCAAAAAATTGACCTTTGGGGATATTGGGGTCTTAGAAACAGCTTTCTTCGAAAACCCAGTCGCCAGAGACTTTGGTCCATGTAGATATAGCGATATTGACCTTGGAGTGAGAGCCTACCTCCGCAGTGCCATCCCACTCCATGAAGGCGTCCCTCTCGCCCCCTTTACCGACCCGGACCACGCCGGTCTCGTACTCGATCCAAAAGGCGCGGCATTCATCAGCGCTTAATTGGTTTGAATAGGCGAAAGATGATTTTGTTACGACGTTACCACCAGTACTTTCTGTCACAAGATCTCCAGTGCGTATAAGAGCTTTGCCGTTACTCCAAGCTCCAAGAGCTGAAATAAAAACATTAGCAAATGAAATAACAGTCTAGTACAGCTGTTACACTTAGATATTGTTAGTTCGTGTCATGATTTGGTTTGACGAACGGTTGTACAATAATTTCAACCGCTGAAATTACTTCAAGAAAATAGAAACAATCGGCGACCGGAGTACGTGGCTCATAGTGGGTGTACAATGTAAACATACCAAGCAAGCGATGAACAGTGTCAAATATAAGTCATATCACATCCGTATCCAAAACTGTCCGCTACAATCCATACGCAATCTTGGATTCATTAGAAAACACCTTAATCGCAAAGCTATACAGAGCAACCTCGTCCCCAGGGTGTGTCGAGCAGTACCAGGTTGACCGCTCTCTCACCCTGGTATAGGATCATTTGCATATCCAGAAATTTTGGATACGTTGCAAATTAGAATAGTCTGGCTGCTTTTCGAAATTCACATCTTCGTCATGGTCTCATGGTCCGGTACCAGATTAATAGCCTGTTTGTACATTGGTTGAGTGCCGGCCGGCTGTTTTGACAAAGGTTAACATTTGGTTTTGTCCAATCAGGGTCCAAGTAAGGAGTATCCCACCTAGGGTTTACTATTGTAAACATGGTTGGAAATAAAGTAAACCATGGGGACGAGGTTGTATACAGAGCAATTGTTTTATGCCTTCATATCATCCCGGTGTCGCGGTCTCAGATGTCCGGTGTGCTAAAAGCTCCGGACTACCAAATACGGTAGTATTACGTCATGCTATACCTGCGCACAGCAAGCGAAAGTAGTCGGTTTTAGTGCCGGGCTGAGTCGACTGTTTTGCTCGAGCTCATAGCTGTCATGGCGGCGTCCACAAGTAAATCGAGTGGTGAATGAGTTAATCGTCTACCACAGTATTGTGAAAAAAGCAATCACATAATCGAGTATTTGAGGAGCGGGATATACAGACAAGGTTCTTCTGAAAGCGACTGAACAGAAAAGAATCGGAAAAGAAGAAAAAAATAGGTCTCAGATATTTATTCGCGGCGTCCGCAGATGCAGAGCACGGGAAACACACGCCCGCAACGACAGCATGCTGAAACGCCCAGCTACGTCATCCGGAAAGCTTGGCTCGCCGGACATCTGAGACCGTGGTTACAGCGTGCCGAAATGCCCGGTGACGTCACCCGGAACTTTTAGCACACTGGACATCTGAGACCGCGACACCGGGCGTCTAGATTCTTGCAATTCTCTCTTTTACAACCTGCCCCAAAAATCTAATTGATGAACTCCAACGTCTTCAGAATGCATCTGCTCGAGTCTTGTCACCTTATTCCAAACGCACAACCCTCATAACCCCGGTACTCATGAAGTCCCTCCATTGGCTTTTCATCATCGACCGCATTTCCTTCAAGGTCCTCCTTCTTGATTTTCATTCTCTTATGGCACTTCAATTCAGCGATCTACATTACCGACAATCATCTCAAGATATCACCCAGCAAGAACTCTTCGTTCTACAACATCTCTCCAATTGTCTGTCCCCAGAACCCATCGTTCTTGGGGAGACCGGTCTTTCTCCCGTGCTGCACCTGAACTACGGAACAGTCTTCCCCGACACTAGTCTTGGCCTTCTCTTGTTGATTTATCACAGTTTTCCCCACGAGAGGGCGCTATCATTCACGAACCGCTCTCACAACACGAACCGTAGACTGGTACACTGTCCTTATCCGCAAGGATAAGGACGAGCCTCGAAGTGTGACGTCAGATGTTCGGGCTGCAATTTTTTTTTCCGTACCACACTAGAGCCAATGCATACACGCATAAGGTATGGGCGCTTTCCCGGATCCCTTCACTGTTGACCCTCCTGTCTCTAGTGTGGTACGAAAAAAGAAATTGCGTTCGGGCTACACGAACCGCTGTTCTGAGAGCGGTTCGTGAATGATAGCGCCCTCTCGTGGGGAAAACTGTGATAAATCAACAAGAGAGGGTCTTAACCAAGACTACCCCGACACTTGCGCCAACTAGAATTCCTGTCAACGTTCACATCGTCACTCAAAACTCATCTTTTCCTTATTCATTTTTCTGTTTAATTGTTTTTATTGTTTAATGTGCCATGAGCGTCATGCCTGACGGATACCGGCGCTTTACAAGACAGTGCTCAATATTTATTATTATTATAATTTTTGAAAAGCTTGGCTGCGCCTGAGCGCTTCTGCCGTAAGATTTGAAGCAGCCATGCACACACTACGCGTTGCTTGCTTGGTTTGTTTACATTTTATACCCACTATGAGTCACGTGACTACGGTCACCGATAGTGTCTATTAAACAGCATTTTTTTAAAGGAACATTACAGAATTGGTTTTTGCTAACAAAACAGTTGCTGGCAGTGTAAGCACTTTATGTAATCCAACATATACACAAACTGACAAACCTGTAGAAGTTTGAGATCGATTGGCCATCTGGGTCACGAGAAAGTAGTGAAAAACCGATTACAAATTTACATGAAATCATACAGATTCAACAAACGAATAAAACGCTCACTGAGCGATAAACTCCAATCGGAAAATTAGTTTATTCATTTCTCATAAAATATGGCATTTCAGACAGAAATATTTCAAGGGATGTTTTCTACTTTCATCATCATTAGACCGTGTAAGTTTTATGTAAATCTGTGATAAAAAAGTATATTTAACAAGTTTTTTTCTTACCAGTTCTGTAATGTTCCTTAAATACATCTTTTGTAACACCGGGGGTTCAAATCCCTCAAGACATTATTCTAAGCTCTCCAAGACTTGATTTAATGTTAAAGTGATTATTGCAACGTACTGCGCAAAGGAATAAATTTTTCACAAAGAAACGGGCACGTTTGACCAAATATTGTGTTAATAAATCAATGTTTTGTTTTATATATTATTGATGAGGTTTATCTCTAACAGAAAAGCACAATAGAGCCTTTAAACTACAGAAGAAAGGTTTGATACTGCAGAGTTTTCAGTTTCAACAACAACAGCAGCAACAGTAACAACAACAACAAGCAAACAGCAAACAGCACAGCAACAACGGCAGCAACAACAACAGCAACAACAGCAGCAACAATAGCAGCAACAGCAGCAGCAGCAACACAACAAAAAAAAAAAACAAAACAAAACAAAAAACATATAGGTCTAGCTATTGGAAATTTACACCTAAATGATTGGGCCGAATCGGCCATAAACCAGGTCTAACACCTTTTATTCGGCCATTGGAGTCACGAGAAAATAGTGAAACCATCATCAGGCCCTACACATTCTTACTCTCAAACACCTTGGTGTTTTTTTTCTACTCGTTTCCTTTTTTAAACAAAAAACAACGAGTAAAGGACTAAAAAATACTGACGTAAAACAATTCAAAGGTGACCTAATATCGTAGTTTACAATGATTTTGAAACACATTATTTGTTTTTTTAATAATTGTAACAATAGTATCAGGGGCTTACCCAAGATGAGAATTATAGATGTTGCTAGCCTTGCGGTATCCATCCTTATGAAAACAACTACACTAGCTGATTCCACGGCAGTACGGGGCACCGGTCTTTGCAGCATGCAGTGCTCTGAATGAGACACTAATAAAATTATTTGTGTAGCGCAGTAATGCCTAGTGAACCCTGCAACTACCGTGACAACAAACGGTTAATTAACTGTTATCAAATTAAAGTACAACTTTGTATCACCAGTACATATAGTATTATCAAACTTACTTGGTAAGAAGGACAGCAGCTTTGGGTAGTATAATGCATTTTGAGAAACTTTTAACTTCGAAGTACTACGGTTATGGGAAATATATCAATTTTGATTCCCCCAAATTTAAATCTGAGAAACGTTTCTGTCAGAAACGCTTCTCAGACTGTGTATTCCTATGGGGGATATTCTTCCTGCGTGGAAATATTCGCTCCGGTTTTTCGTAGATATCTCCAAAACGCGACCACCTTTTGAAGTGAACTTTTCACAGGTTATAAGATTGTACGTACCTACATTTTTATATGATTGACACAATCAGATAGGCTTCAATTACCAAACGTATGCAGCACCTTTAAAAGTGTTTTTGGAGAGGTAAATTTTTTAAATAAACATACCATATCCACCAAAACTTGATCAAAAAAATTGTTAAGTTTGAGTGAAATTAAGGACAAAGATATATCGCCATCGACGCCACGAACTAACACATGTTGATGCCAGTAAAAAGTAACAATCTGAGAAAACGGCGTTTAAAAAAGTTGGACGCTTTTTTAAATCAAGCATTCCTATTATTTTAGAGTATGTTAAACTATAGTATTATTTTAGTACTATAGTATTTTTACTAGTTTTCTTACAGCGGAGACTTGGTGCTTTGAACTTCATAATTATGTGCGGTGATTTTTACTGTCTCGTCTTATTTTGTACTCTCTATTTTGATAAGTGACAAAGTAAGAAAGGTTTGTGTCAGTTCAAATTAATTAACGCAAACAGACATTTTTCGTTTTCACGAACTGACACCATCCAACGTATTTCGTAAGAGTGTAGGTTAACGTAAGGTTGGTGTCAGTTCTAGGACACGGTTTTTGTGTGTGTGTGTGGGTTGTGTCTTTTCACTTCTTGGGTAGTGCGCGCCGTGCGTTGCAATGGTAAATTGAACCTTGGTGTCAGTTCGTGGCGACGAAAATTGTCAGTTTTGACTCAGGTGCAAAAGTTGCAATGCCTAATTATCGTAATTACAAAAGTAAAGCCCCTGAAGCGTTGAAGATGTATGAAATTGTAGGTCTCGATGAACATTGTTTATTTAACATGTAAACAAAAATATAAATAATAAAAAAAAACTATCTGAGAAACGTTTCATGCAGAAAAGTTTCTCAGATTGAAATGTTTTTGAATCCTTTTCTCTAAAACCACATTTCTTTAAAGGGAATCGTTTCTCAACATGTTATACATTATCAACTGCCGCGGTGCTTTTCACCAAGTAAGTTTTCGAGATCATGAATTTTTGGAGTAACTACCAAAGGTATACTCTCCCTTTAAGGTTGATTTGATAAAAATTATAATATTACATTACACCGCAAGCACATTTTAACAAAAGCACCGACTCGACCAAGCACTAACTGATGGCTAAATTAATACTGGTTTGCCTACATCTATTGAAACATGCCATGCACACAATTTGCATTATCGATATAGGTAGACGTTGATAACTTCGCACCAAGGCCAAGATTGGTAAAACTCGTAGTACAAAGAAAACCAATTATTTCATTTATTTTCTCGCAATTTCGATGACCAAGAGCCCAAATTTTCACAGGTTTGTTATTTTATGCATATGTTGGGATACACCAAGTGACGACACTAGTCTTTGACAATTACCAAAAGTATACCTCGCCATTAATGAGTTTGAATAAACCTATTTTGACACACGTTAATTGGGGCATTTTTTCAGGAGCCAGTAATGATCGCAAGAGCGCGCATTATTATCGAATGATAATGTTGAAGCAAACGAAATGTTGAAGCAAACGAAATGAGCCGAATTTAATGAATTGTCTAGAAAATGTTTTACTAGCACTTATTTGTGCATAAAATCTATCCAGATGTAACCCCCTCTGATAAGTGGAACAATCTGTTCAGCTGTCTGTTCTTTTGTGGCAAGGCATTGCTGCTGCCAACAACACCACCCCATGCCCTCTACCCCCACCCCCTCGACCCCACCCCCTCGACCCCACCCCTCGACCCCACCCCCTCGACCCCACCCCCTCGACCCCACCCCTCGACCCCACCCCCTCGACCACACCCCCGTGTTTTCTGCGTACTTTCTCCCGACAAGATTAATTTGCGATTTTGGTCACCGCTGTAGTCAAAAAGGGCAATGGTTTCCAACATCTCCTATCAATTTCTTTGCGTTCGTCGGTGATCTGAAATGCTAGTTCAACTTCACCCCGTACTCTCAGTGCTGGGTTTTTTCCACGGACAACGTATAAACATCACCCAATCCTCGCGTGAGGCTCAATTTTTTATGATATCGATTTAGATTTTGTCTGTATACTGCAAGTTTGTTTTTTTAACCAATGTTGGCCATGATGCAAAATTATGAACGTCTACCTAGCGATATGCAAATGTTGTGATTGACGACGTGGTTCAATAGATGTAACAATTTAGACAGTAATAAGCGCATGGTGGAGTCGGTGCTTTTGTTGTTGTGCTTGCTCGTGATGTATACTTTTCTATAGAAAGCTAGAAGGGGAGATGGCTTAAGCTTTCGATATAATATATTAATATAATTATATATAATTAAATCATTAGTGTTACTACGCTACAAACTAATATTATTAGCCTCTCATTTAGAGCACTGCGTGCTGCAAAGACCGGTACCCCGTACTGCCGTGGAATCAGTGTAGTTGTTTTCATAAGGATGGATATCGCAAGGCTAGCAACATCTATCATTCTCATCTTGGGTAAGCCCCTGATACTATTGTTACAATTATTTTTTTTTAAAAAATGTGTTCAAAATCATTGTAAACTACGATGTTAGGTCACCTTACGTCAGTATTTTAGTCCTATACTCGTTGTTTTGTTTAAAAAGGAAACGAGTAGAAAAAAAACAAATTGTTCGGAAAGAATAAGAATGCGTATATGGCCTAAAAATGGTATTCACTATTTTCTAGGTATCAAACCTTTCTTCTGCAGTTTAAAAGATCTAATGTGTTTTTCGGTTATAGATTAACCTTTAAAAAAATGTATAAAACAAAACAATGATTAATTAACACAATATTGTCAAGCATGACCGTCTGTTCGTGAAAACGCACATTGCGCACAAAGTGTATGTTTTTACAGAGAGAAAGACGGGCATGTCACACGATCACGTCTCGGCTCGAAAACGAAGTTTCAACTTGACTTACATGAACCGTCCATTTTTGTTAAAGAAACATTACAGAATTGTTTTTTGCTAACAAAACAGTTGCTGGCAGTGTAAACACTTTATGTTTAATCCATCATGTACACAAACTGACAAACCTGTAGAAGTTTGAGATCGATTGGCCATCTGGGTCGCGAGAAAAAAGTGAAAAACCGATTACACATATAGATTCAACAAAATAATGACGCGCTCACTGAGCGATAAACTCCAATCGGAAAATTAGTTTATTCACTTCTCATCAAATATGGCATTTCAGACAGAAATATTTCAAGGGATGTTTTCTACTATCATCATCATTAGATTGTGTAAGTTTTGTGTAAATCTGTGATCAAAGGTAAATTTTACAATTACCAACTCTGTAATGTTCCTTTAGAGTGCATTTTGCACATTGTTTGGGATTGCCCCCTTCGATTTCGAGACCTCAGAATTAGAATTTGAGGTCTCGAAATCAAGCATCTGAAAGTACACAACTTCGTATGACAAGGGTGTTTTTTCTTTCATAGTTATCTCGCAACTTCGACGACCAATTGAGCTCAAGTTTTTTTCAGGTTTGTTATTTTATCCATATGTTGAGATACACCAAGTGAGAAGACTGGTCTTTGACAATTACCAAAGGTGTCCAGTGTCTTTAATTACATTTTGCAAAATGTACACCACTCCATAATATTGATGACAGAGCCGGAGCTGGAGCCCAAACCCGAGGTTTGGAAAAGGCCCTAAGCCAACTTAGAAATATGACCCATTACACCAATACTTCATCAACTTCACTGGCTGCCCGTACAATTCAGAATTCAGTTTAAGATCATCCTACTCACTTTTAAGGCACTTCATCAACTCGCTCCAATCTACATCCTGGACATGATACACCGGCGTAGTGTCAGGCCTGGTCTACGGCCCTCGGCTCTCTTACTTCACATACCTATATCCCGCCT
Source organism: Pycnopodia helianthoides (assembly GCA_032158295.1). Lineage (NCBI taxonomy): Eukaryota > Metazoa > Echinodermata > Asteroidea > Forcipulatida > Asteriidae > Pycnopodia > Pycnopodia helianthoides. The sequence goes on along the minus strand of CM063264.1, from coordinate 10,368,633 downwards.
CGCTAGCTATGGAGATAGAGCTTTCTCTAACATTGCACCTCGTCTGTGGAATGCATTACCGCTTGACCTAAGAATACAGCATAATCTTGCAATCTTCAAACGACAGCTCAAGACTCATCTCTTCAAACGAGCATTTTAAATCCTGGACTTTGTCTTTGTGAACCGGTGCCCTTGAATGGCAGTTTTTGTCAGATACTGTGCGCTTTATAAGTGCTGTTTATTATTATTATTATTTATGTTATAGCGTATTCAAGATTGTTGATTTGTCTTTACAGGCCTGGTGAGAGGTCAGATGCAGGTTCGATACTATGGTTCGGTACCTGAACCAGGCCCTGGGTATCCCCACAACAGATACCACTGGATGGCATCAATAATGGCAAAGATACCACCGACGTGTCATTGCCGCAATGCCACAAAAGGTAAACACTCGCTAAAACATTATTCAGTAAACGAGATCGTCTGTGTTCATCATTTAATTTAACCCTGCGATGCATCTGTTTCCCTTCTGATTGACGAATGAGATTTCTGTTTCACTTCTCATTGACGAATGGGATTTCTGTTTCACTTCTCATTGACGAATGAGATTTCTGTTTCACTTCTCATTGACGAATGAGATTTCTGTTTCACTACTCATTGACGAATGAGATTTCTGTTTCAATTCTCATTGACGAATGAGATTTCTGTTTCACTTCTCATTGATTGATGAGATTTCTGTTTCACTTCTCGATGACGAATGGGATTTCTGTTTCACTTCTCATTGACGAATGGATTTCTGTTTCACTTCTCATTGACGAATGAGATTCCTGTTTCACTTCTCATTGACGAATGAGATTTCCTGTTTCACTTCTCATTGACGATGAGATTTCTGTTTCACTCCCCACTCAATCGAACCGTTACTTCTAGAGTATTTCATGTTTAATATTCTCATTGACTGATGAGATTTCTGTTTCACTTCTCATTGACGAATGGATTTCTGTTTCACTTCTCATGACGAATGGTTTTCCTGTTTCACTCTCATTGACGAACTTAGATTTCTGTTAACTACGGCATTGACAATGATTCCATTTCACTTCTCATTGACGAGAAGAGCTTTCGATTCAACTTCGTCTTGGATTGATGAGACTTTCTGTTTCACTTCTCAATGACGCATGGGATTCTGTTTCACTGTGCATTGACGAATGGGAATTTTGTTTCACTTCTCATTGACGAATGAGATTCCTGTTTCACTTCTCATTGACGAATGAGATTTCTGTTTCACTTCTCATTGACGAATGAGATTTCTGTTTCACTTCTCATTGACGGATGAGATTTCTGTTTCTCCCGCCCACCTCAATCACCCCAGTTACTTCTAGAGTTTTGTCCATGTCTAAATACTTCTCATTGATTGATGAGATTTCTGTTTCACTTCTCATTGACGAATGGGATTTCTGTTTCACTTCTCATTGACGAATGAGATTCCTGTTTCACTTCTCATTGACGAATGAGATTTCTGTTTCACTTCTCATTGACGAATGAGATTTCTGTTTCAATTCTCATTGACGAATGAGATTTCTGTTTCACTTCTCATTGATTGATGAGATTTCTGTTTCACTTCTCGATGACGAATGAGATTTCTGTTTCACCCCGCCTACCTCAATCACCCCAGTTACTTCTAGAGTTTTGTCCATGTCTAAATACGGCACCAACAAGTTTGTTCAATTCACATTCCTCCGATGCAGTATGCTCTGTAGCAACCGAGCCCTCTAACCCGATGTCATACAAGTTCGTCTTGCCCGAGTTGGTGGCGCCCTTCAAGCTTCACTTCGTCATACGCGCAGCCGCCAGTGGCATCATAGCCCTAGCAACAGGAAGAAATGACCAAGACATATTCTGTCACATTAGTGAGTACACTTTGAAATTGACATTGCAATGCAGAGGTTGTAATGAACAATTACTTTAACATTAAATCAAGTCTTGGAGAGCTTAGAATAATGGTGATGTGATCAAGCTAAATGAGTCTTGTGTCGAACCTTGTCAATTTTTGTTTTATTATTTATTTGTCAAGAGCACAATCACAGCTTTAAACCTATAAAAAAAAACATGTTGATACCACCTTTGCTCAAAAGTTATAGAGGTCGAAACACCAAAAGATGTGACTGAAACTATAAACACCCCTGTTGACCTATTTTGGCCTGTTATTCCAAAATGAATTTTCCGACAAACGACTCATTTAGCTTGATCGCATCACTGTTGAGTGGGACTTGAACCCCGGTGTTGCAAAAGATGTAAATTATGTTGTCTAATTTGTTTGAAGTAATTTCAGCGGTTGAAATATTGTATAACCGTTCGTTAAACCAATGTATGACACAAACTAACAATTTAGTAATCGAAATTTAAAGGAACATTACAGAATTGGTTTTTGCTAACAAAACAGTTGCTGACAGTGTAAGCACTTTATGTAATCCACCATATACATAAACTGACAAACCTGTAGAAGTTTGAGATCGATCGGCCATATGGGTCACGAGAAAATAGTGAAGAAACCGATTACACATTATTTGCATGAAATCATATAGATTCAACAAATGAATAAAACGCTCACTGAGCGATAAACTCCAATCGGAAAATTGGTTTATTCATTTCTCATCAAATATGGCATTTCAGACAGAAATATTTCAAGGGATGTTTTCTACTATCATCATCATTAGACCGTGTAAGTTTTTATGTAAATCTGTGATCAAAAAGTATATTTCACAGGTTTTTTTCTTACCAGTTCTGTAATGTTCCTTTTGATTTGCCCATCAATATCTGGACATGACTGTAAACAACACACTTAGATACAGAAATCGTTGACAGAAAAGCAAAACAAAAAAGTCCTTTTAAACCTACGGAAAAATTATTGGAGGCATGAGCTGACACCGTAAGAGAGTTTCGTTTGTCCCAATAAGTGGACTCATTTGAAGGGTTTATTAAGACAATGGAATCATAAAAAGTATGCCAGCATGTACTGACTGCGGCCCTCACTGCATGGTATTAAACAGCATTATTCGAAATAGGTCATCCATAATGATTTTACAAGTAATGTTCCTTTAAACCAATGCATGACACAAACTAACAATTTAATAATCGAAATTTAACAGCTCTTCCGAACTGTTATTTCATTTGCTAATGTTTTTTATTTTCAGCTCTTGGAGGTTGGGGGAATACCAAAGCTGCTATACGTACTGGAGATCTTATCACCGTTGATGGCGTCGTTATACAATCATCTTTTGTGTATCCAAACCAATTAAGCGCTGATGAAGACCGCGCCTTTTGGATCGAGTACGAGACCGGCGTGGTCCGGGTCGGTAAAGGGGGCGAGAGGGACGCCTTCATGGAGTGGGATGGCACTGCGGTGGTAGGCTCTCACTCCAAGGTCAATATCGCTATATCTACATGGACCAAAGTCTCTGGCGACTGGGTTTTCGAAGAAAGCTGTTTCTAAGGCCCCAAATATCCCCAGAGGATCATTTTTTGGGCATTTTTGTCTCTCTCAATATTTAGACACTGTATTCATCTGGAACTTCAACAGGTGACATTTATTGTATCTTTTTTGAAAACTTGGCCTATAAAATTAATCAGCATCATTACGTTGACAAATAATCTCCACTTGATGCAACTAGCACATTTTGCGCATGAATCATGTTAGAATTCAAATGCAGTAGTCTATAGAATGGCTAATTGATAAAATACCGAGTCTGACCGAACACTTGTTCATGTTTTTCTTTTCTTCATATGATATGTATCGGTTGTGGGTTTGGGCGAATGACGTAATGGTGCACCATGAATGAAAAGGTGGTAGTCGGATGGTAGACTTGATTTCAAGTCTGGGATCGCAAAACGCAAAACGCCATTCGCAAAAATTGTTGGCTATCTACCATTCACCCTAACCCGCGATCTCAATCTGGACGTGTATAAATTATTATGAATATTCATATTTTTTAAATGGACTTGACGTAAAACTACTGATGCCAGAGAGATGGCCAACCAGGAGTTGTAAAAGAAGAAGGAAAAACGAAGAGGGCGTAGGCTGCGTCTAATAACAATATTGGTTGCAATAATTTTTAAAGCTTCTGTAATTATGGTCTTAAATAATTGTATAAAGGGCTTGGTACATTGGTAGTCAAAATACACTCATAAAAATGTTATATGCTGGAATTTGTTTTGTTTTGTTTTTCTATTGTAGTGCCCCCCCCCCCCTCGCGCGCATTTATAAGCAAAGTTTCCACCGGGGCAGCCTCGCTGGATGCGGTACTGAGACCATAGAGGTTTTTTCCTCTATGCTGAGACCAAGTGTGTGAAAATATCAAAAAGACACCCCCCTGGAGACAAAACTATGTTGAAGTTTCGGTGGCAAGTAGTGCAAGAACGGCACGCACTCACTGACTCAAGAAGGTTTTTTGCGGTCGCTTCGGCATAAACAACGAAAAATAAAGTGGACAGAAATAATATATAGGCCTGATGTTTGGCATCTGGGGTGAGATCCACCACCACGTGGTTGGTACCCCGATGGGGTCAATGGTACACAGCGGAGACCAAAATACAGTTGGGATGTTAGGCTTCTCCCGCAATTAGTTGAGAACCGGTGGTAAGTCCACCCATGGAGGTAGGAAAAAAAGTTGTAGAAAACCTTTTTGTGAAGTTGTCTTTTTTTTGTTTGGCAATTCATTCATATTTCTATCAAGCACAAGGTTGTGGGTCCGAATCCGGTGTCACGGGGAAAATTGTCCCCGGAGATTCTGTTATAATGGGAAATTAACATGGGCTGAAGGAGGAGGATTCAAAAGAGGGCGCTATCAAAAGAAGCTTGTACACAGTTCTCCGTAATTGGGGGCAGGGGGCAGGGGGACAGCTATAATCTCCGGGGGACAGAAACTAGCTGCTGATTTCACAATAAGAAGAATAAGTAATGTCGTCTAGTTACTGAATGACAATTTTTGTGCATTTCGTAACCGTAGACGACCGATGTTTGTATGTGAGAGAGATTGGTTGCCATGGTTGTTGCCAGCTTGGCGTCTATATCCCCTTGTGGGAGCTTTGCCGATCACCTCGTTGGTGACTTCTAAAAAACAAAACAGCCTACGAGAATGTTTATGAATACTCGACAAGATAAACAAAAAAGCAGCCCCTTCTCCTTCCCAGCTCCCTAACTTTGGCCTGTTCGGACTTAAGCCTGGCTCCATTCATCGTTACTAGCTACAAAAGTTTTTTTTTTTTTTTTTTAAGCAGACGGAGCACTTACAATTACTGTCAGGAGAAAAAGCCAAAGACCAACACATCGTCATTATTCAAAAAAGCCCGGTCCTCGATGACGAAGGAGGACGCCCTCTATCCTTACTAATCGATCCCCCCAAAAAACTTCCACACATGCGCACTACCAATTCATGCGGCGCGCCGTAATTCACAATAAATACACGAACTTTGCTGCGGAGGTAGAATTCTCGACAGTTACTGCGGCAATATATCAGAGAAATAACCCAAGAAGGAGTGTCCAACATGGAGCAGCAGAACCTGGTGCAGATTTTACAGGGTTCGATACACCCTGATACCCGGGAAGAGGCGGAGAAACAGCTGAATGAGGTGAGAAAGGCCGGGTGAATTTTCGGATAAATTTGACACATGGTTCGTTCGGGACATCATGGCGGTATGCATGGCATCTACATTGCTGCAGTGTTATTGCGCAATTTGTAACCCCCAAAAGTCATGTTATCAATTAGGCCAGAGATGTCCTTTTTTGTAGAAATGTTGATGTCACCTCATTAATGAAGAGAGACACAAGTTGATTTGGTAGTTTAATTAAAAACAAAAAATGATTTGAGAGAAAATACAGTTAATTGGTTTTTGGAAGAGTGACCTTTTTACTTTTTTTTATTTTTATTAAGGACTGACAATACAATTCTGACCACTGACTGGGTGAATAAATTGAACTCTCACATTCAACAAATGACCTATCATTGAACAAAAAGTGTCTTGACCCTTTTCTAGTTTTTAATATTTAAACGCACAACAACAATATGGTTATGAAAATGTCATTTACTTCATTATTATATTAGACAAGTATTTAGTAAAAACAGAATAAAGTGGGTTTTTTTTTTCAGTGAGTTTAATTTAAACTTTCATGAACATCTAATCTAATTAAAAATAGGCTTAGTTTGATTGCGGCATGGGGCTCTTCCGTCCCAACTTGACAACCGTCCCAACTGCAGGGCTCGAATTTTACACTGGACCGCTGGCCCGAGGCCAGTGATTTTAGCATCGGGCCAGTAAACTCATGTCCGGACAAGTCCGGCGGTCTTGTGTTTGTGTTCAAACGTTGACTTTCAGTCTGATAAATACAATTCTGTTGCTTTTTCGAATTCAAACAGTTCAATTATTAAACTGTGTAGGCATTTTTTTCTTCTCACTTCAATTCTGGTCTTGTACTCAAAATTCCGGTCCAGTAATTATTTTGAGCTACAAGCCCTGCGATCTTGTGGGTTTTCCCCCCAAATTCTAGCCCTGAACTGTAGTTGGGACCGGTCCCAACTTGAGTGTTACTCTACAGTTGGGGCGTGCCAACTATAGTTGGGATCGCGATAGCCTCCGTGCAAGTGATCAGTGATTGATCGTGGCATTCGTAGGGACTGTGACATGAAGCTCCCCCTCCTCGGCTTGTTCATTCTGTGGGTTGTGAGCCAAGTTTTGGCTTTAAGAAGTTTGTTGAGAATAGTACTAGTAGTAGATAAGAGTGAATTTTGTCATGTGGTTTTGTTCTTTTATTAAAGGAACATTACAGAATTGGTAAGAAACAAACTTGTAAAATATACTTTTTGATCACAGATTTACATAAAACTTACACGGTCTATAGATGATGATAGTAGAAAACATCCCTTGAAATATTTCTGTCTGAAATGCCATATTTGATGAGAAATGAATGAACTAATTTTCCGATTGGAGTTTATCGCTCAGTGAGCGTTTTATTCATTTGTTGAATCTATATGATTTCATGCAAATGTGTAATCGGTTTTTCACTTTTTTCTCGTGACCCAGATGGCCGATCGATCTCAAACTTCTACAGGTTTATCAGTTTATGTATATGGTGGATTACATAAAGTGCTTACACTGCCAGCAACTATTTTGTTAGCAAAAACCAATTCTGTAATGTTCCTTTAAATACCTTTGTGGCCAACCTTTTCATCAAAAAAAAAACCTGAAGTAAAAAAGAGGTAACACTAACAGGAATAACATATTTTCCACCTTATTCACCCTGAAAAAGTTTTCCATTTATTCTTTTAAGAACACAGAAAACAAATCCAACAATTTATTGATTCATATTTTATGAAAATGAAATTTTTCTTGGATTCTGCTAACACAACCCTGCAAATGCAGAGAGCTCCACTGCTTGCTCCTCTGGTACCCTGTTACAATTTCCGCTGTCCCGACAATAGTTGGGATGCCCCAACTTGAACACTCAAGTTGGGAAGGCTCTACTTTTAAAAATTAAAAAAATGTGTTTCAAATTGAATATAAATGAACGTTTTTTGCACAGGTACACAAGATCATCGGATTCTCCCCAACACTTTTACGAGTGTTGATGGACGAGAGTATCCCATTCCCAGTCCGACAAGCGGGCGTGATTTACCTCAAGAACATGGTCACCCAGTTCTGGAATCTACGAGAACCCGACAGCCCCCTAGAGCCCATCCCGTTTAGCATACATGAGGATGACAAGGTGGTTGTGAGGAGTAACATCATTGAGGCGATCATAACCAGCCCAGACCTCATCAGGTAAAAGGTTGTGGAATGTTTAGAAAACTGTTGTCACAATGACACCATGGTGTGTGTGTTTTTGTAGAATATGGTTGTTACAATGAAACCATGACTTAAAGGTATTGTACACTTTTGGTAACAGCTCAAAATCAATGTCCACATTTTGTGTGATTAAACATATGCATGGACAAACAAACCTGTGAAAGTTTGAGCTCAATTGGTCATCGAGGTCACGAGAAAATAGTGAAAAGAGATCTTATGTGTTTTCTGTTTTTTCAAATTATCGTGTGCGATAATTACTATTGTTTTACTCGTTTCTCAGAAACGATAGCATTTTAGGCAGAAATATTTTAAGGAACCCTTTCTACCATTACTTACTTTAAATCATGTAAATTATGTGTGAATCTGTGAACATTGTGTTTTTCGATCTTACCAATAAGTGTACTTATTAAGGGCCTTTAACCTGGCCCAATTTCATAGAGCTGCTAAGCAAAACAGTTTGCTTAGCATTAAAATTCTTCATTGATAAAAACAGGATTACCAACCAAATTTCCACGTGATTTTCAGGATAAGCAAATAACAGCTGAATACCAGTAACAAGCAATATGCAACACATGGAAATTTGGTTGGTAATTCTGTTTTTATCAAGGAAGAAATTTCATGCTAAGCAAATTGTTGTGCTTAGCAGCTCTATGAAATTGGGCCCAGGTAAAGACAAGAAACGTTTCATAAAATGCACTAGGATTTATTTTTTGTTCTCTTTTCAGAAAATATGAAATACATTCACCGTGAAATGGCCACCCTTGGCCGTAAGCCACGGTCGATAAATAGCCATAGTTTGCTGGAATCTCTGACTTACCTCCAAATATGTCGAACATAGGGATAAACAATGGTCGCAAAATTTCCTTTACAACAAAAGGACGAAAGTCTGAAATCCGGAATTACCCTAAAAGCTCAGGCTTCTGAGAGTTGGTGTCCAATCGGGAATGCTGTGGCCAGAGATGCTGTTGGTACCCACTGGCACATGAATTGCTTCCACATTTGTGTGAAAATTTCATTACATTTTTTTGCCGTTTTCTCAGCAAGTGCACACTGTATTCAGCTGAAACTTTCACATGTGCTTTTTATTGTATCTTCATAATTTTGCCTATAATAGATAACCATTACTCCGTCAAAAACCAAACGATGACCCTACCTTTATGTTTCAAGTCATAATTTTACCGATGGTTGTTGAATTTTGTCTTACGCAGGGTGCAACTGGCCGTTTGTCTGAGCGTCGTCCTGAAGTACGACTATCCCGGTCGATGGGAAACCGTCTTAGACACAATGTCTAACTACCTCACAGTGGATAATCCTGGTACCCTGCACGGTGCACTCATCTCCGTGTACCAGCTGGTCAAAAACTACGAGTAAGTCTTTAGAAATTCACCCTCGGACATGAGTCAGACTTGAGTCAAATTTGCGCCAAAAAAATTGTTGACGGCTTCACGTTTGGACCTTGTCAAGTGCTATATGTAAACGACAGCACAACACACACATGTATTGAGCCCTTGTACCAATGTCACAAGCAGACACTGTCCGCCAAGCTCATCATTTTGGGAGTCAGTTTGCGCGTACAAATGGCGGCAAGTGTGTAAAGGCTGCAGCGTCTGAATTGTGCACGACACTGTGTAGCACACAGGGACATAGACTTCCGAAATGGCGCAGCCGAGTTTATTGTGATGATGACGGGTGATTTGGGTTTAAAGGTATTGTACACTTTTGGTAACAGCTAAAAATCAGTGTCCACATGTTGTGTGATTAAACATATGCATGAACAAACAAACCTGTGAAAGTTTGAGCTCAATTGGTCATCGAGGTCACGAGAAAATAGTGAAAAGAGATCTTATGTGTTTTCTGTTTTTTCAAATTATCACGCGCGATAATTACTATTGTTTTACTCGTTTCTCAGAAGCGATAGCATTTTAGGCAGAAATATTTTAAGGAACCCTTTCTACCATTACGTACTTTAAATCATGTAAGTTATGTGTGAACCTGTAAACATTTTGTTTTTCGATCTTACCAATAGTGTACAGGGCCTTTAAAGGGAAGTATTCAGAGAGAAGAAGGGAGCTGAAATTGGCATGATAGTCTTCCTCCTTTAATCTGGTTGCCAATGTTGTTGCCCCCAAAAAAGTTTCAGCAAAATTGTTGTAAATTTGTTTTATTATGAAATATCGCCTAACATGACAAGGGTGGACGGCCACTTTACACTTGGTTTTGGGGGTCCCCCCCCCCAGAATCCTATTGATATTAAACTCCTTATGTCAAATGTCACGATCATTATGGCTAAAATAAAAGCAAATTTGGCTAAGCGCTAACTCAAGAATGAGATTAATCTCAGTGGGGCATTTGTATTTGTCAACACACCCATGTTTTTAAGAAATATCGCGGAACTCACAAGGCCGGATAGCCACTTCAAGGTGCAGGCTACACTTAACTGGTTTTGGGCTGTCAACCCAAATCAACTGACACCAGGGCACGTTGCCACCTATTCCTTGGGCTGAAACAGGGTTACCCCCCTCCACAGTCCGTAAGGATGTAGGCATGGGTATCATCCACTGGGAGCCTGGCTGGTAGAGCAGAATGCACTACCTTTTCAACTTTTTACAAAGCAAATATGGTTAAGTGCCTGGCTCAAAGGGCACAAGTGTCACGACCCAAAGCTTATCCAGTTATAAAGTCGTCGAATCTAAGAGTGCAAAAGTAGAGTTGCAAAACGAACTTGATGTTATTTGTTTGTCTTCGTTGATTCTCAGGTACAAGAAACCAGATGATCGCGAGCCTCTGAACGTAGCCATGATGCGTTTATTACCCATAATGCATCACCGCTGCATCCAGCTACTCCCAGATGCCTCGGACTTGTCCCTCCTCATGCAGAAGCAGATTTTGAAGATTGTCTACGCCATGATTCAGGTATGAAAATTTTATTTTATAAAAAAAAAGGCTGGACCACAGGCTCACCCTTAAAACACGAGCATACACTGTCTAGTAAAAACTGCTTTGATTTGACTCTATTTATATGATCTACCGTGTAACTGATCCATCTCGCAATTGTTTCCAGGAAAAATATTTTTTTCACCGCTAAAGAAATCCTGGGCAGAACCCTGAATCTGTGCAACCTACTTGCCCGTGGGCTACTAAAAACTGCACCCTTCTCATTTAAAATGCTCATATTTCTTCCTTTTCCGATCATCAGATGTGAATAATGCATTTTTAAAATGTGCTTATTTATTATTGAGAATGTGTGAATGTTAGACCTACTTCATTTTACCTTTATACTGGTTGTGATCGCCACCACTAATACATCAGAAAGATACATTTATGACGATGCATTTAAAATCTGGGCTACTAAAACTTCCTGGGGGCAAGTAAATCGCGCTGTTGACTAGCCAGGTAGGCTACTTTACCAAAAGCAAAGGCCTGCCGTACTTCACATGTTTTTGCACTAACCCTAACCGACCATCAGGTATTTTTTAGGCTCGGCAGCCTTTTGCGCTGTGAAGTAAACTGCAGGCCTGGAATCTTGTCTTTTTAGAGGGCAAGGACATTTTCATTTTCCTAAGGGCACTTCCATTTGAAAATCTGAAAGTCTACGGGAAACATTTTTTGAAGGGGCACCAAGGCCAAGACCAGGGGCAACACAGGCCATGGCCTCCGTGGCCTCTGTGTAATTCCGGGCCTGAAACCGGTTCATGCCAGCCCTGGCACAAGGCATTTACCCCCCTTAAATGCACTAATATAGATTCTTAAATACCTGGGACAGTTCATCCATTCTGATTGGTCGAGAGGAGATCACATGGCTGTGTTTAACCCTCTTGCTGTCTGACCATTCAATACCATTCACTGTGGTTTTGAATGATAGATAAACTATGCCAGCCTGCAATATGATACCATGAGGGAATGCATGTACACAGTACACAGTTAGTTCTGTGCACAGTTGTGCCACCATACACAACCTTGGCAGTCGAATGGTTTCAAATGGTTGGTCAACTCACTGGAAAATGTTGTCAAGAGTCACTGACAGTAGGAGGGTTAAACATGTGATTTAAGTCTGTGGTACCAGTGTATGTGAAGGTTATTATGAAATTATTGGAGAGTTTTAAAGGTAAAGAATACCTTTGGTTTTTGGAACCGTTTGACTGTTTTAATCCTGTATAAATGTAGATGTACAATAAGACTAACCTGTGAAAATATCATTTCAAAAGGTGGTAGTGTTTTTGAGATATTGCCGAAAATCTGGAGCGGCTATGTCCACGCAGGAAGAATAATCCGCAATGAGAATTACACAACGCAGAAACACTTCTCAGATTATATTTGTTCTGATAAAAACTTATATATTACCACGTTACTCCGAAGTAAAATGAAATTCTCAAAATGCTTTATACTATTGAAAGCTGCCGTACTTTTAACCAAGGAAGCTTTTTATTGCCATTCATTTTAAGAGTGATTACCAAACGTATACCTTCCCTTTAATATCATTGTATTTAGCGCTTTTGACGATGTGAAATGGGGTATGTTTAAAACCAATAACTGTTTCGGTCATTGGACGGTGATTAACCAAATGGCCAATTCAAGCGAAACATTATTGGTTCCAACCGCCGCAACAAACCTCTAGAGTTTGCGCTTGAATTTCATTATTGTTTTTCTATCTCTCTGTTTGTGTAGTACCATCTTCCGTTGGATTTAGTCAACAAGGAAGTGTTCAAGTTCGACCAGTGGATGGAGATACTACAGACGATTGTCGGCAGGCCGGTCCCCGAGGTATGTGGTTTGAACTTTCATTGGAAGTGATTTCGAGTCGGTGGTTTCATTTTAACCCTTGGAGCGCCGCCGACGTTCTTAAACGTCCAACTGAGTATCCAGCCACAGGCTGCCGACGTTCCCATACGTTCTACTACTCGACCCCAAAAATATAAAATTGCCTCTGGATAAAGAAATGCCAAAACGCGACCGGCGCTGTAAGGAACCCTGAAGACGATTTCAAAGATTGTGTATTTATTTGTTGCAGGCTTCTCTTCAAGTGGATGTTGATGACCGACCAGAGCTGCCATGTTGGAAGGTCAAGAAGTGGGGACTTCACATCCTAGCCAGAGTCTTTGAAAGGTAAATCTTTTTAATCTTAAAGGTACATGTAGGGTCATTGACCCCAAAATTGAATAGACGTTAGTTTTATTTAGTTTATTTTTTTGCACCGGGGATAAAGAATTTTATTTGGTTGTACCCTTACACCTATGTGTATTCATAAATACCTGGGACAGTTTAGCCATTCTGATTGGACAAGAGGACATCACGTGGCCGTGTTTAAACGGACGATATAGACACGGCTAGAAGTGTTTAAACATGGACTGGCAACTTTTTGTCAAAGAGGGCACTATCACGTTTGCGCGGAGCGCGCAAATTTAGCAAGCTGCATAGTTTATTTTGCGCAAGTTGGTTACTTGCGTGCGATTGCTTGAAACTTAAGCGCGCAAGTTCGAAACTTGCGCGACGCGGTTTTTCTACACGCATAGAAATTCAACGCCGAGTCGAGGTGAGCTAAGGCTAAACTGTCAGATTTTTTCTCAACTTTTACAGGGTTTTGGGATTTTTTCAGGGGAAAGGTATTTATGAATGGGAATCAAAGTGTGTTGAATCGGTTTTAAACTAGTGGTTTAAACACGCCGAGGCCTGGTTTCTTGATAATATTACCTCGACAGAACCAGGCCTCGGCGGGTTTAAACCACTAGTTTAAAACCTCTTCACCACACATTGATTCCCTTATTAACCACTGTATACTCAGTACTTTTCCGAGCTCTGTGAAAAATTTCCACTGGCTAATCATTCGGGTGGGATTCAAACCCACGACCTTTGCATTGCTAGAGCAGATGTAATACCACTAGTCCACCAAGCTAGCCCGATTAAAAAAATTAACATCTGTTAAATTGTTGCAGTACCCGCTGCGAAGGATTCAAACTACCTCTAGCCATCAGCTAGCTCGGTGGTCTGGTGGTAAGACATCTGCTCTACCAATGCAAAGGTTGTGGGTTAGAATCCCACCCGAGTGATTTGCCTGTGGATATTTTTCGCAGAGCTCGGAAAAGTACTGAGTATACAGTGCGTAATACACATCGGTGTAAGGGTATAACCAAATTAAAGACCCCAAAATTGTTTGTAATTTCTATCCCAAAGCTTACTTGTTATAAACATCTTTGGTAGTAAACATCCTGTGAAATTATTCAAATTTTTAGTAACTCAACACCCAAACTGTTGGACTCTGATTATGGTGTATGCCTGATCCCATGTAAAGCATGATCAGTTTACTAGTGCAGTCCTCAGTCCAACACCATTCAGTAACTCAACACCCAAACTGTTGGACTCTGATTATGGTGGTATGCCTGATCCCATGTAAAGCATGATCAGTTTACTAGTGCAGTCCTCAGTCCAACACCATTCAGTAACTCAACACCCAAACTGTTGGACTCTGATTATGGTGGTATGCCTGATCCCATGTAAAGCATGATCAGTTTACTAGTGCAGTCCTCAGTCCAACACCATTAAGTAACTCAACACCCAAACTGTTTATAGCCTGCCCGATATGGGGTAGAGGGTCCCCCCCCCCAATGTTCCCATACTATAACACACTATTTTCCTCTTGTATAGAACTCCCCCCAAAAAAAAATCCTCAAAAGAATTCCTGAGATTCTAAGCACACAATGAAGACACAATAGGTGGGGGGTACCCTCTGCCTCATATGGAGCACCAATTGAAACTGTTGGACCCTGATTATGGTGGTATGCCTGACCCATGTAAAGCATGATCAGTTTACTAGTGCAGTCCTCAGTCCAACACCATTCAGTAACTCAACACCCAAACTGTAGGACTCTGATTATGGTGGTATGCCTGACCCCATGTAAAGCATGATCAGTTTACTAGTGCAGTCCTCAGTCCAACACCATTCAGTAACTCAACTTTTGGACTCTGATTTTGTTGGAGTACCTGATCCCATGATCAGTACAGCAGGTCAGTTTCCCAGTGGTTCTAGCCGTTTGATTTTGATGGGTGTGCATTGGTCAGTCATTAATAAATATTTCTAACGAGATGTTTGAATTGAAATTACACAGATATGGAAGCCCAGGAAATGTCGTCAAGGAGTATGTGAAATTCTCGGACTGGTTTCTGAAGACGTTTTCCGGTGAGCAAAATCTAGAAATGTTCGTCTGTGTTGGGCCGAGTAAAGCCCGGTTCATACTTCCTGCGAATGCAAAGCAAATTCGCAACGGATAATTCGCAGCAGTTCAGCTGTGCTCAACTCTTGCGAATATTCGCAGCGAAAACAGAGTTGTGCCGTCAAATTCACGTCAAATTCGCTTCGCATTCGCATTCGCAGGAAGTATGAACCGGGCTTATGACAAAAAATGAAACTGCCACTTTGAGTTTTTACGAAGAGACAGGCATCCCCAAACAAAGTTCAAAATACATTGTTTGAAAAATGGATAGGCATGTAGGGCATCTTGCAGTTTCACAAAGGGAGTGTGCTGTAAGTAAATGAAAACTTAGTTATTGGTTTTTTTTTTTGGTTTGTTTTTCTCCTTAGCGTCAACCCTAAGAGTACTTCTTGTTGTTCTGGACCAGTATCGCCAGAAGTGGTACATAGCGCCAAGAGTTTTGCAGCAGGCCCTCAACTACGTTAACACGGGTAAACTTTGTCATTATTAAGCCAGCTTCCTCTCCCCCCCCCTACCCTGTTGGATTTTTATGTTCTGCGGTTGGCGTGAAGCCACCGAAGGGGCATGCTGTTTCTTTCGTGGTTGTGCGTATTTTGTGTGTGTGCGATCATTTTCTGAGCGATAACTGGAGAAGGACTTGGCATGTCAACTCTAAACTTGGTTTGTTGGTTGGTCTTGGAGTCCCCGAGAAACCTGTTTGTGGATCCCTAGTGTCTAATGTCAAGAAACGGATTGGCTTGGTGTGGGGTTGGTCTTGGGGTCGTCAGAAGCTTATTGCGTCTTGACCCTCCTAGGCCAAACATCAAGGTCAGTATGGCTTAAAGATATAAATGTTGTCTGACGGATACCTTGAGAAGGACGTGGCATATCAACTCTAAACTTGGTTTGTTGGTTGGTTTCGGGTTCCCCCAGAAGCTTATTGTGTCTTGACCTTCCTAGGCCAAATGTCAAGGTCAGTATGGCTTAAAAAGTAGAACTGTTGTCTGAGCAATAACTGGAAAAAGGACCAGGGGTCGATTACACAAAACTCTTCCTAACTTAGGACTTGTCCTAGGCAATGCTAAGAGATAGGACTAGTCCTAAGTACTGGTCCTAACTTAGGACTAGTCCTAGCAATGCTAAGAGATAGGACTAGTCCTAAGTTAGGACCAGTACTTAGGACTAGTCCTATCTCTTAGCATTGCCTAGGATTAGTCCTAAGTTAGGAAGAGTTTTGTGAAATCGACCCCTGGCATATCAACTCCAAACTTGGTTTGTTGGTTGGTCTTGGAATCCCCGAGAAACCTGTTTTTGGATCCCTAGGGGTCAAATGTCAAGAAACGGATTGGCTTGCCGGGCATTTCTGTTTACAAACGTGACTTCTCTTCTTCTTTTCAGCGTCAGTCATGCCTTCGCCTGGAAGTTCATCAAGCCACACATTCAGGTGAGTGGAAATCATACACGTTGACATAAATGGTACTTTTTCAAACTTACAGACAAATCAAGAATTTTTTTATCATTTCTACATTTCTCTTTCGTCGCGTCAGTGCAAAAGCATATTTTGCACGAAAACGCTCTGTGGAAAATGTTGTATCTCGTCGAGTACTTATTTTTGTGTACATTCGAGCTACTTTAAGCGAGTTGCGATGTTGCGACAATTTTAAACTCACGCGTAATGTAAGTGCTATTTTAGGAGATACAACAATTTTGCACAGACACAACGGCTATTTCAATCGGCTTAGTATAATTGTTATGTCCTGCATTTGTCTTTGTTTCGTCTGCTTGTTTCGTATATCTTTTCTCAAAGGTGAAACTTTGACCATCAATATTTGCCTCTTTGTCATATTTGCTGAACTGCATAACTTTGCTTTTGAAATTGTTTCCTTTTCTGATACATTTTGTACTTCGATCCTTTTCTTTTTTTCGCAGCCTCATTTTGATTTTGTTTCTGATATCAATTGATTTTCACAATGTGATATTTGATTGTGTTTCACTTCATGTGCAAGAAGTTTTCTTATGCTGCATAAAGTGATTTTAGTGATTTTCACGTTTTGTGCGATATATTTCGTTGTGTTATATATTGTTGTGTGTGGCATTAATTGATATACTTCATGTGATATGGTTTCTGATTTGGCATGAATTGATTTTCCTTACCTGTGTGATATCTTTTCTTTCATGTGTTTGGCATTTAGTGATTTTCACTTTTTGTGCGATATATTTTCTTGTGTGGCATTAATTGATAGCTTCTTATGAGATATATTTTCTGATGTGTCATAGGGTGATTTTCACTTTTTGTGATATACTCTCGTGTGGTTTTATTAATTGAAATATTTTTTGAGCGCTATATTTTCTTGGCATTGAATGATTTTCACAACTTACGCGATATGTTTTCTTGTGTGGAATTAAGTGATTTTCACATCCTGTGTGATATATATTCTTTTTTCTTGTTTTCTGTAATTTTCACTTCTCATTTTTTTACAGCATTCATTGACCTTTGAATATCTGTTTATGATATAATTTGATTTTTCATTTTTTATACGAGTGTACAACTTCTTTCTTTCAGGTTTTTATAATTACTTTTCAATTTGCGTGTATTGCTTTGATCATAATATTTTCTGAATGTTTTATTTATTGATATTCAATTTCTCTAATGTTTTCCTGATATTGATTGATTGCCATTATTATGATAATTATCTATTATTCCAGAATGTTCAATTTGATTTTTTTGGTACGATATTACCAGCCTTTTGAATCTTAACTTAACCCATGTGATTTTTTTTTTCTTGAATGATAGCCGATCATTCAGGAAGTTCTTTTTCCGCTGATGTGCTACACGGATGAGAACGAAGAGTTATGGAATGAAGACCCTTACGAGTACATTCGCATCAAGTTTGGTGAGTGGAAATGAGAACTGTATTCGAACAATCCAATGAGCTGTTGACCCTTTAGCAGACAAACCGCCGAAAACCGCCTGCTTGTCAC
Organism: Pycnopodia helianthoides; assembly: GCA_032158295.1. Classification (NCBI taxonomy): domain Eukaryota; kingdom Metazoa; phylum Echinodermata; class Asteroidea; order Forcipulatida; family Asteriidae; genus Pycnopodia; species Pycnopodia helianthoides. The sequence continues at coordinate 10,350,658 of CM063264.1, read as the reverse complement.
TCCTGAAACCAACCGAAACCACCCTGCCTGTTACTCCTCAAACCCCCTGAAACTGCCCTGCCTGTTACTCCTCAAACTGCCCACAACCACCCTGCCTGTTACTCCTAAAACTGCCTACAACCGCCCTGCCTGTTACTCTTGAAACTGCCCACAACCACCCTGCCTGTTACTCCTAAAACTGCCCACATCACCCTGCCTGTTACTCCTAAAACTGCCCACAACCACCCTGCCTGTTACTCCTAAAACTGCCCACAACCACCCTGCCTGTTACTCCTAAAACTCCTCAAACCACCCGATCTGAAGATGACGATAGTCTAAAAATAGCGCATGGTCCCAGAAGAAAAAATTCAAGTTGTACAGCTCCAAAGGTTCAAAGGTCGGAAGTCCTATCACCAGCACATGTGCAACACAAGTAGTTGTTTATGTGTGTGCACGGACCGTGTTTTTATGTACAATGTATTTTACATGCAATGTACACAGTAATGGCGGCCCAAAATAAACTTACCAGTGTTAATCTCGAGATGTCTTCATCTTACCTTGATGATGTCATCATCTTGCAGTAAATTATGTCAGGATCTCTAAAGTTGAATGGCCCTTACAGAGCTTCGTATTTCTTTTATGCCACAATCTGTTTCGGCAGAAATCTTATCCTATTTTCTGATTTTTCTTTCTTTTCAAATCGTTTCAGACGCGTTTGAGGATTTCATCTCGCCGGTCGCCGCCGCGCAGACCGTTCTTCGGTCCTGCGCCGGAAAGAGGAAGGAGGTATTGCAAAAGACCATGGGGTTCTGCATGCAGGTGATGACAGAGCCAGGCATGGAACCGAGGAAGAAAGATGGCGTCATGCACATGGTTGGCACCATGGCAGATATCCTACTTAAGGTAGGGGGAGGGTTATTTCACAAGGTTATTATGATAGCAGGGCTCTGCCCACAGTGGTTGGTACCGGAAAACCCGCCAGGCACTCGGGATTCTACAACCACCTCTTGCAGAAATTTTTCTGTTTTTGTGGGGTGTCGTGGCCGAGCGGATAAGAGCACCGGACTCAAGCTCTGGTGTTTTTTGTTCAGCAGAGTGTAGGTTCGAATCCTGGTCATGACACTTGTGTCCCTGAGCAAGACACTATGATTGCTTCTCTTCACCCAGGGGTATAAATCGGTACCTGCGAGGGTAGAGGTTTAAAAAAGCTTTCGGAGCGGCACGACAGCTCGGGGCTGTACACTCCCCAGGGAGCTGAGAAAGATTACAGGAATGTTATTGACCCAATGACCAGGGTACTATGACTAATGTAAAGCGCATTGACACATTATTGTAAAATGCGCTATATAAGAACTAGTTATTGATATCGCAGTCAAAAATTTTTTCTGTCCAGGTTCCTGTTCAGTTCGCTAATTAGGTCTCTAATAATGTACTGTCACACTTTATTGAACGTAACTTTTCTCAAGTTTTACTCTATGTTTATTTGTTTGTTTGTTTTTCTTTTCACTTTTTTGCAGAAAAAAATGTACAAAGAGCGCATGGAACAAGTCCTCGTCAATAATATCTTCCCAGAATTCAACAGTGAGCATGGTTACATGAGAGCAAGGGTAAGAGATCCCACCTGCAGTTCCCTATCACCCCCTCCCTCCCCCGTCCCGGCCCCGCCTCTGCACTACCCCATGCCCCTACACCACCCCATTACATGCCAAAGTTCACACCTTTTTTACCTGTAAAAATTTTGTTTCAAAAGGTGGTTGCGATTTTGAGATATCGCCAAAAATCTGGAGCGGTTATGCCCACGCATGAAGAATAATCCCAAATAGGAATACACAATCTGAGAAACGTTTCTCAAAGAAACGTTTTTCAGATTCAAATTTTGAGGGGATAGAAAAATGACATCTTTTTCCATAGCCACATTATTTTGATTAAAATATTTCTCAAAATGCTTTATACTATCGAAAGTTGCTGTACTTCTAACCAAGTAAGTTTTTATTTCCATAAATTTTTATTACCGATTTGCAATCGGTAATAAATGATGCTGGTTATTTACCTCGTACTATAAACTGTGATTTCCTCACAGGCCAACTACGTCGTCCACGCTTTCTGCGAAGCTCCCTTCAAGAACGAGAGGAATTTGAAGACGGCCCTAGACCTGACTCGCAACAGTCTAATTCACGATAAGGAAATGCCCGTCAAGGTAGGTCATCATCCCTGGTCTGAATCTATCCAAATCCACCGGCGTTATTCCACAGTTCGGCTCGTTTTCTTCACACAACATTATGCATGAGATTAGTGGTCAATTTTACAGTATTAGTTCATGCACAAGTGCGAGTGGACAACGGAAAAATATAGCGCTTCTGCGTTCCATATCAAACAAGGCCGGAGGCAGAGTTGGATTGGACCGAGTTGTCTCTATTATGACAAAAATAGCACTTCTTCGTCTCATGTGAATGAAGAGGGAACGTTGATTGTGTATGTAAAGATATGTTACCCTAGATACAGTGACACAGACAACTGAACTCTGACCCAGACTAACCAAGGTTGCCTGGTGGCCTCCCTGGACATTCCATACATTATTATACAGACCTCATCTTCCCACAGATTCATTCTTACTTTGACTCTCTCTCACTAGACTCCACTTGATTCACTCTCCGTATACAACTACTAGTGTTGAGCATTCTAATAAATAAGTATAACAGTAGCAGACCTAATGTCGTTAGATGGTGTCAGAAGTGGGATTCAAACTCACGCCCCCATAATATCGTTACAGTGTAAGTCAAGTAAAGGAAAGGACTGCAATTGATGAAAATTTCTGTCTTTAAACCTTTGCAGGTCGAGGCAGCCATAGCACTCCAAGAACTCATCACCAGCCACGAGGAGAAAGCCAAGTTGTACATTCAACCCTTCGTCAAAGACATCTTACAAGGTACCAACCATAACTGTATTTACCACTTCACTTCACGTCGGTATTCTGAAAAAACTTCCGTGCCCACCTGCGGTACTATGTTTTAGAACTTTTTGCTTCTTCTTGAGTTATCGTCTTTCTTTGAAAATATCGTTGCCGCAATGAAACTCCGACTTGACAAAGGAAAGACAACAAAGGTTCTCATAACTAGCATCAAATGTTGTCATGTGTCAAGACCAGGACTCGAACCCACGCTCTGCTGACCAGAAACACCAGAGCTCCAGTCCAGTGCGCTTGACCACTAATCCTTGACATGCCACATCAAAATCTATCGAAAGTCTTAAGTCAAAATCTATTGCAATCTTGGTATGTCTGACATAGGAATCAAAGGTCTGGAATAAGGGATTACACAAATATCCCTGTAAAGAAGGAGTTCATTCTCTGGTTCCAGCGCCTTTTGTACCTTTTTGTACTCGCAAACCAAGCGTGACATTCTGAACGCATGCACAATGCACGCTACACACACAACCTTCAGAGCAAGTCACCATTTCATCTGGGCCCAATTTCTTGGCTCTGCTGACCGCCGAATTCTTCTCTTGCGATCACTATTCTTTACTTACGGGGCAAGCGCCAAATTTCTGCGCTAGCTTTGTAAGCAAAGAATGCCTAGTAACCCTGTGCCTAGCAAAGTTTCCCTGCTAGCCGGTGAAATATGCTTGACGTAAGCGCAAAACTCTCTGCATCTGTAAGTGCAGGGCCAAATTTCATAAAGCCTGTAAGCACAAGAAAATGCTAAGCACAAAGAAATATTGCTTACCAGAAACTGGCTACCAGCCAACATTCCATAAAGTTTACAGTGTTGCGACTGGTACCCTACTCATTTTTTGCTTAGCAAAGAAATGTGTTAAGTACTATTTTCTGCTAAACAGCTTTATGAAATTGGGCCCAGATAGTTTGCTTATGGTAAGCCGAGCCATGAAATTGGGTCCTGCTGTTGAGCCCGCCATACACAAAACGTTTGGAGCAGGTTGCCACGTCAACGGCCCACGCAGTGCCGACACCATTGTGTGTTTAGTTGGTCCCCTGAATAGTTGCCTGTGTGATTACACAGCCTCTGGGATCAGGTGGTTACCAGTGATTAATTTTTTTTTTTTTTTTTGACTCTAGCGCTGCTATTTGTGATTAGGGAAACGGAAAACGACGATCTGACAGAGGTGATGCAGAGATTGATTACGACCTATGGCGTTGAGATAATACCGATTGCCGTGGAAATCACCCAGCACTTGGTGAGTTTAGATTGGTAAAATGGGGGTCAGGTTAGCATAATATCGATTGTCATTGAAATCACCCAGCACTTGGTGAGTTTAGAGCAGTAAAGTGTGGGTCAGGTTGGCATAATATCGATTATTGTTGAAATCACCCAGCACTTGGTGAGTTTAGAGCAGTAAACTGTGGGTCAGGTTGGCATAATATCGATTGTTGTTGAAATCACCCAGCACTTGGTGAGTTTAGAGCAGTAAAATGGGGATCAGGTTGGCATAATATCGATTGTCATTGAAATCACCCAGCACTTGGTGAGTTTAGATTGGTAAATGGGGATCAGGTACAAAAGTTTAACCCTTGTTTTTTTTTTGAATGTGAAATGATCTCCCTTTCTTTGTTTTTTGTTGTCAAGGCAACCACATTCTCACAGGTGATTGATGCGGAGGAGAGCATGGACGATCGAGCGGCAACGGCCATGGGAAATTCTCATACGATAGAACCATCTTAAACGTGGTGGAAGAAAAACAAGAGGTACGTCGAAGATCGCACATGCGATTTGTCAAAAACAAAATTGAAGGAATTTTCTTGAAAGGCGTGTTGACACTTTTCACAATGCAGAACGTACCCCCGCACAATAATTATAAAAATAATGATAACACTTATATACGCTTTTTACAAAAGTTGGTACAAAACCTAAAACACAGATACAAAACTACACATTGTGCAAACAATAACTTCACAACAATAAAGAGGCCAAACTACAGAAAAGTGAATACTTGCGAACATAATTCAAGATATATTAACAAAACTTAGGATACAGGGGTTTTTTAGTTGAGGTTTAAAGTACTGAGGGTGTTAACTGATTGAACAAAGTTAGGGAGAAGATTCCAGCGTTTCGGTCCAGTGACTGCCAAAGCTCTAGAGCAACCATTTCCACAATTTTTTGAGTCAATTTCTTTACCTTTTGACTCCCAAAATGGCGGACAGGATAGGCGTGTGTCAGTGCGTTGTGCATCATGAAATGGATTGAAGCTACATGTTCTGACCAGCAGAGGTGTCCGAAAATCACCAAAAAAATACTCCACTCTACCTGATGATTGTTTTTTTATATCCACAGATAGTTGTTCAACTTGAAGGCATCGTTTTGAATGTAGTTGCAGTAGTCTTACAAAATAGTGTACTAGGTGAGTTCCCAACCTTCACCAACACTCACCCACACCACCCCCCCCCCTCATCTCGAACTCCCTGCACTCCCCCAATTTCTTTTGCATATTTTGAAACTCCTGGTAAATGTTTTCTTCCATTCCTTTTACCAATTGCATGGCCCTTTCCCTGTTGGGTGTTTTTAGCGGTCCAGTTTTTGATTGTGAGTCGCTGGGTCCTTGATAGAGGGCAGTATACATGCCCCGTATCATTGTTGTTATTATGTCAAAACAATGTGGTGATGAGGGATTTTGATTTTGATTTTGAACCGTAGATTTTTACGAGGAGGTGATGTCGCTCATCTTCAGTATGACCTGCACCCACATATCACCCCCTCTGTGGCAAGTCTTTGAGATGCTCTATGCCACGTTTGAGCAAGACGGATACGACTACTTTGTCGGTAAGTTCAAATCCCTCCGCTTTGACATCGAACCTCGCTATGTAATGCGTCACTCTGCCATTTTGATTTGGGGTGAACAAAGAACTAGAACTAGAACCAGGCCTGGAATTTCATCCTGGAGAGGGCAAGGCCATTTTCATTTTGCAAAGGGCACTTTCATTGGAAAAAATCTGAAAGTCTATGGGAAACCTTTGAAGGGGCATCAAGGCCAAGACTGGGGCTCCAAGGCCAAGACTGGGGCACCAAGGCCAAGACTAGGGCACCAAGGCCAAGACTGGGCCACCAAGGCCAAGACTGGGCCACCAAGGCCAAGACTGGGGCACCAAGGCCAAGACTGGGGCACCTGAGGCCAAGACTGGGGCAACTGAGGCCAAGACTGGGCCACCAAGGCCAAGACTGGGGCTCCAAGGCCAAGACTGGGCCACCAAGGCCAAGACTGGGGCACCAAGGTCAAGACTGGGGCACCAAGGCCAAGACTGGGGGCTCCAAGGCCAAGACTAGGGCAACTGAGGCCAAGACTGGGCCACCAAGGCCAAGACTGGGGCACCAAGGCCAAGACTAGGGCAACTGAGGCCAAGACTGGGGCACCAAGGCCAAGACTATGGCACCAAGGCCAAGACTGGGGCACCAAGGCCAAGACTGGGGCACCAAGGCCAAGACTATGGCACCAAGGCCAAGACTGGGGCACCAAGGCCAAGACTATGGCACCAAGGCCAAGACTGGGGCACCAAGGCCAAGACTGGGGCACCAAGGCCAAGACTGGGGCACCAAGGCCAAGACTAAGGCACCAAGGCCAAGACTAGGGCACCAAGGCCAAGACTGGGCCACCAAGGTCAAGACTAGGGCAACCAAGGCCAAGACTGGGCCACCAAGGCCAAGACTGGGCCACCAAGGTCAAGACTAGGGCAACCAAGGCCAAGACTAGGGCAACCAAGGCCAAGACTGGGCCACCAAGGCCAAGACTGGGCCACCAAGGTCAAGACTAGGGCAACCAAGGCCAAGACTAGGGCAACCAAGGCCAAGACTGGGCCACAAGGCCAAGACTAGGGCAACCGAGACCATGGCTTCCATGGCCTCCATGTAATTCCAGGCCTGTAGAGCAGGATTTGAACTGCGACCTCTGGATTAACATGCCGGTGCTCTGCCACCTGGGCTCTTGGGCTAATGTGGGCGGTCTCCAAACTTTGTCAGTTTCTTTGGTTTGGGGGCGCCATTTTGGCTAAGCGACTTCATTGCGTGAAACTCCCAGTAGCCCAAATTTCTGAATTCTACTCACTGTTTTCATCCTGACTCTTAACAGCCGTTATCAGTAAAGAAATTATAAGATAAACACTGCACCCTGGTGGATTCCAGAAACAAGTGTAAGCGCAAAGGTGGATCAGACATCGCAATTCGATGTGGTCATTTCTGGTTTTGCTAGGAATGGCGGGCATTTTGCTTGTGGTTTTTGTGTGACAGCTGTGATCAAAAGTGGGATCAGAGCTGGATCAGGCACTGGTGTATAAAACGCGACACCAGATCTTGATATGCGGTCGTGGCAGAAAATGCTGGATCTCAATCCACCTTTCTGGATTGAGTGTTAACGCGGTGTTGACAAGTTCTCCATCCCAAACCGGTGAGTACGGAGTTTGTCTGGTACTCCTTGTGGGTGATTCTGGTATTGTGCTGACAAAATGAAACATTTGCTTGTTTATTTATTTATTTATTTATTTATTAATTTTCAGAAATGATGCCGGCATTACATAACTACGTCACAACAGATCCCCCAGCTTTCTTGTCCAACCCTAGACATCTTGAAATCATCTACAATATGTGCAAGAAGGTTCGTCAAAACTCTTTGTATCTTAATACTGAAGTTATTTATATCAACACATAAGTTTGTTGATATTTTAGTTGATGATTGGTTGACACAGACATACTCTGTAAAGAGGCAGGCCAAAACCTAGAGAGACATTCAGCTGAAACTGCTGGCAGTTATACTTGATATCAACTCTCCATTCACACACGATGTTGTTGATAATTTGTTGATATTTTTTGTTGAATTTTTTGCTGACATTTATAGACTCGATGGTCAATCAATCAATTAATCAGAAGACATTAATATAGCCCCAAAATCAACAAAAAGATGTTGATAATTTGTTGATATTTTGTTGATATTTTTTGTTGACTTTTTTGTTGATATTTTTTGTTGACTTTTTTGTTGACATTTTTTTTTGACTTTTTTTTTGACTTTTTTGTTGACATTTAGATACTCGATGATCAATCAATCAATTAATCAGAAGACATTTATATAGCCCCGAAATCATCAAAAAGATGTTGATGATAATTTGTTGATATTTTTTGCTGACATTAAGATACTCGATGATCTATCAATCAATCAATCAGAAGACATTTATATAGCGCCAAAATCAACAAAAAAGTTGTTGTTGATAATTTGTTGATAATTTGTTGATATTTTGTTGATCTTTTTTGTTGACATTTAGATACTCGATGAAGAGGCAGGTGATGACCCAGAGAGCCACGCAGCCAAACTTCTTGAGGTCATACTTCTGCAATATAAAGGAGAAATAAATCAGGTACAAATAAAGAAAATTACTACATCCCTTTTTATTTATTATTTTTTACAATTTTAAAGGGAAACAAGGTGAGGTGGTGCATATTGCTACTAGCCATGCCAGAAATACCTGATTGTGGAAACTTTTTCCCTTTTATGTTGAATGCATTTCTGAATGTCTTCCTGAACGTTGTTCAAAATCTCCCTGATTGCAAGATGCAAATGTTGGCAGCTCTGGCCTAAACCGTAGTTATGAGTGTCTCTTTATTTGTCACAGTGTGTGCCCCTCTTTGTCGAGGTCGTCCTGAACAGACTGACGAGGGAGGTGAAGACGACGGAGTTGAGGCAGATGTGTCTCCAGGTGGTGGTTGCTGCCCTGTACTATAACCCCATGCTCCTGATGGAGACACTGGAGAAGATGACGATACCCAATACCAACGAGGCCGTCACCGCTCAGTTTGTGAAACAGTGGCTGCATGATACTGACTGCTTCTTAGGGTGAGGGCTTCTATTGTGTGGAGGAGGTTGGAGGTTTTTTTTTTTATAAAGCGCTTCACCCATCCGAAGGGTGTCTCAAAGGGCTTCACACTTATTACCCCTGGTCACTGGGCCATTAGTTTCATTCCTTAAACCATCTCAGCTCCCTGGGGAGTATACAGCCTGTGCAACAAATATACGCTACTAAGCTAAATCAATCACAAGAACCATCTCTGCCCTCACAGGTACCCATTTTACCCCTGGGTGGAGAGAAGCAGTTATAGTTAAGTGTCTTGCTCAGGGACACAAGTGTCACGACCGGGACTCGAACCCACACTCTGCTGAACAGAAGCACCAGAGCTTGAGTTCGGTGTTCTTAACCGCTCGTCCATGACACCCTACTCTTTTGGGCTCTTTTGGGAAGTGAATCAGGGGGGACATTTTGATGTGAATTCGGGCATCTTTGATGTCATGGGTAGGAGTTTCAAGGAGGGCTTTTTCAATTAACCCTCTTGCTGTCTGACCATTCAATACCATTCACTGTGGTTTTGAATGATAGATAAACTATGCCAGCCTGAAATATGATACCATGAGGGAATGCATGTACACAGTACACAGTTAGTTCTGTGCACAGTTGTGCCACCGTACACAACCTTGGCAGTCGAATGGTTTCAAATGGTTGGTCAACTCACTGGAAAATGTTGCCAAGAGTCACTGACAGTAGGAGGGTTAAAGTACCAGTGCAGGATCATTCGAAAGGTAATTTTGGCGCACCAGTGCAGAAACACTGTATCTCGATTTTGCAATACTTGTTTCGAAAATGCTCTGTGCAGAAATGTTGTAAGTCGGAGCGCACTTGTTTTGATACTGCATTAATCTGGTGACTTTTTCTCTGCCTTGTTCAGGGAGTAAACAACTGAGGTGGAAGTTGTGCTCAAGTGCTATGGGTGCACCCCACCAAATAATCTCCCATAGCATACAGTGCAAAATGCTAAATGTTCAAAAATACACAAAAAATAATTAGAAGTCTCACAGCGTTTAACAGTAAAGGGAAAATTATAAATTGACTCTTGAACTTTTATTCTCTGCTCAATTTTATACGGAGAGTCCCGGGCCCGGTTATTCTCCCTCCAAATAAAAACACCCCTACACAGGTGTAATTTTCAAAACGTCCAAGCACCAATCTTGAAAAATGTCCCTACACCTCTCAGCAAATAGGACCATTTATTTCAGGGCCTATGTCATCCAAAATACCTCAAGTTGGAAGTCAACAACCCCCAGGTCACAGTTGGGGAACATATTTACACTGAAACACTTTCTGGTGGCTCTCAAATCTGTCTAATATAGAATATTTGGAGGGCCTACAAAAAATTAATGAGCTTGACGCTCTGTTTTCTCCTATTTGGTGGGGTGCATCCCTATGGGTTAAACACCTTTGAACTTAAGATTTGGTCCGTTATATCTGACCTCTTAAAAAGCTTTCTTTGTGCTAACGGCTACTTTTGGATTTCAGGTTACATGACAGAAAGGTCTGCGTCTTGGGTATCTGTACGCTACTGTCCATTCCCAGCAAGCCGCCTGTCGTCCTTGAGTGCGCCCAGCAGTTTGTACCTGCTTTGCTCCTGCTGTTTAGAGGCCTGAAGAGGGCGTATGAGTGTAAGTTTGTACTAAGGGAACAAATAAGTGGCACTGAGGGTTCGAAGGTATTACACAGAATTTGTAGGGATAACAAATATCATTATTAAAGGAACATTACAGAATTGGGAATTGTAAAATATCTGAAATGCCATATTTGATGAGAAATGAATAAACTAATTTTCCGATTGGAGTTTATCGCTCAGTGAGCGTTTTATTCATTTGTTGAAGCTATATGATTTCATGCAAATGTGTCATCGGTTTTTCACTATTTTCTTGTGACCCAGATGGCCGATCGATCTCAAACTTCTACAGGTTTGTCAGTTTATGTATATGGTGGATTACATAAAGTGCTTACACTGCCAGCAACTGTTTTGTTAGCAAAAACCAATTCTGTAATGTTCCTTTAACATATCCAGACACCATCAGAAAGAAACTCACATGGTACTGTTTTCAACTGTTCGTTTTATAATTAGCATGTTGATTAGTTTTCGAAGAATATAGTCCTTTTAAATTCTCTGAAATATAGTGTTAGCCAGAGAGGTGTCTGGGTGTCTTTTAGACACCCTGTTTCAAATTTTGACACCCTGTTTTATCAGTCATTTACATGTAGATGTATTGTAAGTGAACAATTTGGACACCTAGTTTTTAAATTTTCAGCAAATTTCGATCAAATCTTTTATCAAATTCTGGTTAACACCTTGCTCTGAAACATTCGATTGGAGCTCTGGACGCAACAAAACAAATTCTAACCCATCAAGCCATCTGGCTAAGACATATTGATTACAGCCAGGTGTGGCTACTAGCCCCAGGCGAAGAGACAAGCTTACGACCCCTGTGGGAGTTCTTAAAAGGGGAGGTCATTGATGGAATTTTTAATTTAATTGTTCAAGGGATCAACGCAGGGGAACCCTGCAAGGATTAATCTAATTTTGAATGAATTTGCCACCCGTCAGGTCGAGCTACGGCGGAGGAAGAAGATTCCGACGAAGAAGAGGAAGACAGCGACTATGAAGAGGCAGCCTTAGACAGCGACGAAGATGAAATAGATGAGGACGGAGCGGAGTACCTGGAGAGATTAGAAAGAATTGTAAGTTAGCGCCTTGTTTGTTTGAAGGTACTCACTGCTGTACACATTTTTTTCGTGTCCATGTTATGAACAACACTTTGAAAACCAGTGATGTAACAGTTATCTCAATGTTGTTTGTAAATTCATTAACCAGCGCTGTGTGAATGAAGAGTAGAAAGTACTTGAGTTTGCCAAATACAAGATCTGCAAAGAGTTACTCAATATTTATGTGTTGTTCATTTGGTGTCTTTGTAACAAAAAGTGTACCCATGATTGTGGCTGTGCACTGCTACAATCCCGGCCGAAACCCTCAAAGAAGCAGGCGACTTTTTGGACATTTATGTGGTGTCAGTCTGAATGCAGCTCTCAAAAGGACAATTTTTCACTCCAAAACATTTGAATCCGAGAAGTGATTCATGCATGAATCTTTTTCTGAGTTTTTTAGTGGTTGGTGACCGTTCGGGTATGCTGCGAGCAGAGATGGGTTTGGTACGTACCCGCTGTCACCTCGCTAATTGTCGATGGTTTCGAAATTGTGGTTGCAAATCCAAACAAAGACCCTACCTTTAACGCATGGGTTAAAACCTTGCAACGAGGCACCAGTTTGGTCCAAACGAGAACACAGTTTCCTGTCACAGACGTGTGGCAGGCCCATTTGATAGGTTAAGAGGGTCTGTTCTGCCTTATCTCAATGATTTATGTCTGCTAAACCAGTCTGCTGTCGGCACAAGATCACAAGACCTTCATTCACAAAAGCCCATTGAACCATAGAGCGAGGATCAGACACAACATGCCTTATCACCAAGCGGTGACTCACTCACACAGAGATAGGATTTTGTGCATGTGCAATGGGAATTTTTTTGTTCACCACCCCTCCTGACCAAATTGACGACCCTGTTGATTGGCACCCCTTCTAAAACGTGTGTAATGGTACACTGCAGGATATCATGGAGTATCACGGGGTTGGGATCTACCATTTTGTAATGGTTATGTTTTTCTTGATATGTGCCACAGCTCTGTGGTGATGTAACTCGTTGCGCCTACTATTGAAATGCCACCTATTTGTATCAAAAGCCCCAAACTAAATATCTTTTCTTATTCTTATGATGTCATTATGATGTCACCAGGCTAACGATCGAGATGACGATAGCGACGACGAAGAGATGTACGAGGAGACGGCCCTCGAGGGATACAACACCCCCTCGACGATGAAGACGGACCCTTCGACGATGAGTACATGCTTTTCAAAAACATCCTCACAAGTAAGTCGAAAAGTTTGCTTCAACCGCCTTAGGTATTGAAGACGATGGATTCTGACAGATACACACGCGGAACAAAGATGCGGACAAAATAGGGAGACTGCCCTCGTTAGGGGGGGATGGCTCAGTTGGTAGAGCGCTGGCACGCTAGGATGAGGTTCAAATCATGTTCTCGTCAAGTTTTCTGTTGTTCACCTCCCCAAATTATGATCACATTTATTATTGTCGTTGCTTCTCTGTTCCTGGAGATTTCATCTTCTTGTGGGATGCATTGTTCCGTTTCATCCCAAACAAAGATGTTGACGAAGTAGGGAGACTGCCATCATTAGGGGGGGTATGGCTCAGTTGGTAATCATATGTGATGCGATCAAGCTAAATGAGTTATTTGTCGGTAAGTGCATTAATGAATAACAGGCCAAAATAGTTCGACAGGGGTCTACATTTCTATACATCTCTTGGTGTTTTGACTTCCATAACTTTTGAACCAAAGGTGGTATCAACACGGGGTTTTCATATCCTTAAAGCTGAGATTGTACTTCTTTAAAAATTGACAAGGGTCGACAAAAGACTCATTTAGCTTGATCGCATCACATATTCTCGTCAAATTTTCTTTTGTTCACCCCAAAACTTTGATCACATTTATTGTTGTCGATGCTTCTCTGTTCCTGAAGATTTTATGTCCTTGTGGGGTAGCATTGTTCCGTTGTTTATGCCCGACTCCCTTAGGTTATTTGCTAGGATCTTTAGGCCTTTTTGCCACCAAGGCCCAATTTCATGGCTCAGCTTACCGTAAGCAAAGAATCGGCGCTTACAGAAGCAGGGAATTCCGCGCTTACATCAAGCGTATTTCACGGGTTAGCAAGGAATTTCTGCTTGTGCGTGTGCGTACTCCACGTTACTAGGCATTCTTCGCTTACACAATAAATTTGGCGCTTGCACAATAAGCGGAGAATGGTGATCGTAAGCGCAGAATTCTGCGGTAAGCAGAGCCATGAAGTTAGGCCCTGGTGACCTCAATCCTCCAAAATGTCAGATTGCTTCTAGTTGTCATTTTGATCCCATTGTTGTCTTTTGTTATTGTGATAAAATGAGCTTGATTTACATTGTGCCGATTTCGTTGAATTCTCCTTTGATTTAAAGGAAATTACAGAATTGGTTTTTGCTAACAAAACAGTTGCTGGCAGTGTAAGCACGTTATGTAATCCACCATATACATAAACTGACAAACCTGTAGAAGTTTGAGATCGATCGGCCATCTGGGTCACGAGAAAATAGTGAAAACCGATTACACATTTGCATGAAATCATATAGATTCAACAAATGAATAAAACGCTCACTGAGCGATAAACTCCAATCGGAAAATTAGTTTATTCATTTCTCATCAAATATGGCATTTCAGACAGAAATATTTCAAAGGATGTTTTCTACTATCATCATCATTAGACCGTGTAAGTTTTATGTAAATCTGCGATCAAAAAGTTTTTTTCTTACCAATTCTGTAATGTTCCTTTAAACAGACAATCGACTGTCCAGTTGATCAGCTGGTTTCCTCATTTTAGGTTCCTCAGCCCTGCCAAGTCTTGTCATGGCAGGAGCTGTCCCCCATTTGTGTGTGTGTGTGGGGGGGGGGGGGGAGGGGTAACAAACTGTATTTGCATACCTGAATTAATTAATGCTGATGATTTTTATTCTTCCCATTTAGGACTCCTTTAACAAAATGTTTCATTTTACAGGCATGCAGCTTTTCCTCGGATCAGCTGATTTCCTCTTTTTTTATTCTCAGTTTTACCATTCAAAATTGAAAAATACTGTACAAAATCATTGAAATTTTGTAATTTCCTCTTTTTTTGTGAAGTTACAGTTGCATGCCTGATTTTAGGGGTGCATTTCATAATTGTTTAACTTTTTTTGTGGTGTGTAGTTCGAATTACCGGCTGGTTTTTCGGTTTAATATTTTATGCCATCTTTTAATGCTCTTTGATTTGTTCATCCTTCTTCTCGGTGCTGTTCTGATAATTTGACAGCACCTTGAGATCCCATCAAGGATGTAAGGCGCTTTATAAACATAATTGATTATTATTACTACTATTTTTATTATTGTTAATAATGAATATGTAGAGTAATTTTACTGTAGTTTGCACCTTTGTACTTGCGTTGTAAAAATGCAATTAAGTATTTTGAGTTATAGCCGAAAACATATAAAATAAGTATACAATAATTATCACGTGGTGTAGGCATAATGGTAAAGGTACAACAATATTTGCTATCCTTCTTAAGCCATTACTATTATTGTTAATTTACAAAATTACAAATCCTGCAACAGGTGGGGTGAGGCTTCGAATTGGTGTCCTGTAGCCCATGGTTAAGTTAGAATGAAGGTAAATGTTAGGGTCAGGTTCAGGGTCAGGTTTAAAATCAGTTTGAGAGTCAGTATCAGAACGAAGATTAGGTTTAGGTTTCAGGCACACTCAAAGTCAAAATAAAGTCCCGTCAAAGATCAAGGGTCTGCTATTTTAAAGTCGGGCTCACTTTAAAGTTTTTGAGCGTTTCATCAAAGTTTAACAAAACGGAACAGCTTTGTGTTTGTTGTTTGTTCACAAACACCTAAGCTCTAGTTATTATTGTTATTATTGTTGTTGTTTTGAATAAGAAGAATGATCCCTTTTTTCAGATATTCAAGCTAACGACCCTTCTTGGTATGGTGCCCTGACTGCACACCTGTCCCCAGACCAGCAGAATGACATGCAAGAGATTGCCAAGATGGCTGACCAGAGGAATGCAGCCGCAGGTAAAAGACATAAGCAAATGTTTTCCGCAAAGCACCGGCCTGGAATTTCATCTTTGAGAGGGCAAAGCCATTTTAATTTTGCAAAGGGCACTTCCATTGGAAAATCTTTAAGTGTATGGGAAACTTTTGAAGGGGCACTGAGGCCAAGACCAGGGCAACGAAGACCATGGCCTCCGTGGCCTCCTCGTAATTCCAAGCCTGAAAGCAAAACTTAGCAGGGAACCAGTGTCAAACTATATGTAATACATGGTATTTTGGCTGGTAACCCATTTTTTTTCTGTTATCAGCTTTTCAAAATTAGACCTAGAACCTTGAAGTCGTAATACGGATATTGAGGCGTGTTAGGTCAAGGTGTTCAGAGCTTTGGACCCAAGCTCTGGTGTTTCTGATCAGCAGAGAGTGGGTTCGAGTCGCGGTCTTGACACTTGTGTCCTTGAGAAAGATACTGTTTTTGGTTCACATAGCAAGCACCCTTGTTTACAGGGTTCCTCGGGCTTGTAAGCTACAGTGATGAAAGTTCACTTATAAGGTATCCTTGGTTTCATTACCAGGAATATTTGTATTAAAAAATATATACTAAAAACGTTAATCAATTCTTTGATCTTTTTCTTCTGTTTATAGAATCTCGTCGTATTGAAAAGCAAGGTGGATACAAATTCCAGGCACCAAGTGTCCCGACAAGTTTCAACTTTGGCGGCATGTCATAATCATAGATAGAAAATTATCATAATGGAAAAAGGTCGGTGTTAAACATATCGCTCGACATCTCATCCTGACGCTACCCTCCTCCCAGAAAAGTTGGAGTAACTTTCTTTGAAACGGTCGTTTGCTTGCCTTATGCCATCTTAAACACCTCATGACCCAATCAAGTGGAGGCCTTACCCCTCCTACTGTGTGACCATTTAATATCGTCCAGTTGGTTTTGAGTGATAGATAAACTGTGCCAGCCTGCGATGTATCATGCGGTGAATGCATCTACAGTGCACGGTCAACCCTCCTACTGTCTGACCATTCAAGTCTTGGCCCTCCAAGTTTTCTCGAGAGAAGTGCAGCAGTCACCAAAGGGAAGAAAGAAATAGTCCACATTGTGTCCAAACCTGTAAGGTGTGGTCTTGCTGGCAATGCGCAGAGTCTGTTTACCTCCTGTGTTATTGACAAAATAGGGAGACCGCCAACATAGGGTTAGATAGCTCGGTTGGTAGAGCGCCGGTACGTTAATCCGGAGGTTGTTGGTTCAAATCCCGCTCTAGTCGATTTTTCTGTGTTCAACCCCAAACTACCTCCTGTGTTGTAACATCTGAGAGGTTGTGGGTCTAGAATAAGGGGGAACCCAGGCCAGCAAGCCACTTTTCAGGAATCTTCACATCCGTCGATATCTCATCCACGAGAAAGGAATTTGCCTGGCTGCCGTGCTAAGCATGATTCAATTCGCTACACAGTATAAAATTTAGCAAAATCCGGGGTCACTTGTGAGAGGTTTGGGGTAGTTGGAGCTGATGTTTTTGGGGGGGAGGCTTAAAACTTGTAAAATAATCCCGATACTGCATTTTTCTTCAGCTTTTGGAAATTGATGATAAATTGTACAGAATTGTCAAGAGTTTTTTTGTTTTGTTTTTTTGCCTTGTTCTCTATTATTGCTTGTGGATATACTTTTTCAACTTTGTTTGTATTTGTTGGAATGGAACCGATCAGAATTTTCTGATCAGATGCGAACCAATGTGTTGGCTTTTCTCTTTGGAATTTAGTGGTAAGAGATTTCTAGAGGTCTCTAGGAAAACTTTGGGTTGCAATTGTTACCCAAACACCGTCCAAACAAATGGGAGTTGCTTTGTCATTTCTTTTTCTTTTGTTTCAAAATGGGGGTCAGCATTTCTGGATTCAGTAGGAAAAGAGCTTTCCAACGGTGCCCAACACTTGGGGTTGCAAATATCATCCTGGCTCCTAACAAAAAAGTGTTGTGTTTTTTCTTTAAAAAAAAAATCAAAATAGAGGTCAGCATTTTTGGATTCAGTAGGAAAAGAGCTTTCCAACGGTATCCAGCACTTGGGGTTGCAAATATCATCCTAGCGCCACTCCTAACAAAAAAGTGTTTTTTTCTTGATATAAAAAAACAAAATGGAGGTCGGCATTTCTGGATTCAGTAGGAAAAGAGCTTTCCAACGGTATCCAGCACTTGGGTTGCAAATATCATCCTGGCGCCACTCCTAACAAAAACGTGTTTTTTTCTTGATATAAAAAAAAAATGGAGGTCAGCATTTCTGGATTCTGTTGGAAAAGAGCTTTCCAACGGTATCCAACACTTGGGGTTGCAAATATCATCCTGGCACCACTCCCCACAAAAAAGGTGTTTTTTCTTGATTTAAAATAAAAATGGAGGTCAGCATTTCTGGATTCAGTAGGAAAAGAGCTTTCTAACGGTATCCAACACTTGTGGTTGCAAATATCATCCTGGCGCCACTCCTAACAAAAACGTGTTGTTTTCTTGATTAAAAAAAAGAAAATGTAGGTCAGCATTTCTGGATTCTGTTGGAAAAGAGCTTTCCAACGGTATCCAACACTTGGGGTTGCAAATGTCATCCTGACATCACTCCTAACAAAAAAGACTTGTTTTTTCTTGATTTAAAAAAAATGGAGGTCAGCATTTCTGGATTGAGTAGGAAAAGAGCTTTCCAACGGTATCCAACACTTGGGGTTGCAAATATCATTCTGACATCAATCCCAACAAAAAGAGTGTTGTTTTTTTCTTGTTTAAAAAAAAAATGGAGGTCAGCATTTCTGGATTTAGTAGGGAAAGAGCTTTCCAACGGTATCCAACACTTGGGGTTAAAGAAATCATTGTAAAGATCTTTAACACTTAGATAATAAAAGTTCCAAATAATTCACGCGTACACGTGCCTCCCCTAAATAATAATTTGCATATAGCTTGCCTTTATTTCGTATAAATACTTTCGTCGGGAAAAAAAAGCGTTCCGATATTTTGGCATGCATTGATCACCCCCAAAACCACTTCCACAAATCAGATCTAACTTTGCAATGTTTTTTTTTTTCTTCAAAATTCATCTCTGGATTCAGTTGAAAAGCTTAGAATTAAAAGGACAAAAGCCTGACGATTAATAGTCATATTTTAAACTTTGACCTCCCAAGGCCATATCAGCTGTGTCACATTTCCCGCTTTTTTGTTTTTTGTGTTTTTGTTATTAAGTTTAAAGAATGTTAGTTACCATGAACTGTTGATCAAAGTTTGCTGAGTTATGCTCAAAGTCTTCATCAACAGTTAAAGGTATTGTACACTTTTGGTAACAGCTCAAAATCAGTGTCCACATTTTGTGTGATTAAACATATGCATGAACAAACAAACCTGTGAAAGTTTGAGCTCAATTGGTCATCGAGGTCACGAGAAAATAGTGAAAAGAGATGTTTGCTGTTTTTTCAAATTATCGCGCGCGATAATTACTATTGTTTTACTCGTTTCTCAGAAACGATAGCATTTTAGGCAGAAATATTTTAAGGAACCCTTTCTACCATTACTTACTTTAAATCATGTAAGTTATGTGTGAATCTGTGAACATTGTGTTTTTCGATCTTACCAATAGTGTACAGGGCCTTTAATAGAGCTTTCACAATGTTGTTTTGTTTGTTTTGGTCTTGTTTTGTTAGGGTGTTTGTTTGTTGTTGTTTCCATTTTTATTTTTATTTTGTTTTATTGGATACAAACAATACTAATATGTACATAGCTGTCGTAAATTTTTTACCAAACACTTGTGTAGAACTATGATAAGGTAGCCATCTTTGTTTGGTCCCCTGTGCATGCAATGGCTATACAGTTCACTTCGTCATAACCAAGAAAGGGTTCTGACTATTGTTGCAGCTTCGGGTGGATAGCATTGATTCGAATCGGGGAGTTCAAAGATTGTCATAACATTTGTGTCAAGAAATGTGATTGGTGAGAACGATTATTCATAGCTGTTCATGACCAATCGGCTTCGAGCTTCTGAATAGTCAGTCAATTCCTGTAGTTCTCAAGAAGTATTGGTTTTTGAAAGAGTGCATTCATTCCAATCCTCTAATTTGCAAGAAACATCATAAAGGGATGGTACATCATTGGTTATTGGAAGAGTACATTTATTCCAATCCTCTAATTTGCAAGAAACATCATAAAGGGATGGTACATCATTGGTTATTGGAAGAGTACATTTATTCCAATCCTCTAATTTGCAAGAAACATATCATAAAGGGATGGTACATCAATGGTTATTGGAAGAGTACATTCATTCCAATCCTCTAGTTTGCAAGAAAAATATCATAAAGGGATGGTACATCATTGGTTTTTGGAAGAGTACATTGATTCCAGCCATCAAATGTTTAAAGAAGCTATTTAAAAGCGATGACTCTCCGTTGCCTTTTGAAAGATTGGAGTCATATTTGTTTTCGTTTAATTTCAGTCACTGGAAGCAACTTTAATTAAGAGCTCTGTTCGCCATCTTGATCTTCCTTCCATTCGGACCAATGCAACCAAACCGAGGTTGGGAGAGTAATGATCAGGTCCCATCTTGGTGTGTTGAAAATCAGTATTCTGTATCGCCATTGCAGTCAGGGTACATAACAAGGTCTAGAGTACTTAATAAGTATCTGTTAAAGGCAGGGTATTCTATTGGTTTGTCCAAGACCAGTATGCTTATCTTGGTGTATCCCAACATATGCATGAAATATTAACAAACCTGTGAAAATTTGGGCTCAATTGGTCATCGAAGTTGCAATAGACCATGTGACCTGTGACAAAAGAGCCACAGAGCATGGACTTCATACAGGCACAGCTTGTACACAGCTCAAGGAAAGAACACAACAAATCTTATGTTTTATGGAGATTGCACTGTCTGATTTGTCTCAACGTTTGATATGAAGAAAGGGGGGACATCTCAAAAGCTGTACAGCTGTTGCTTCTGTAAGTCTTGAATTGATGTGAAAATTATGACACAAAATGTAAATTTTCCCACATGGCCTGTGTAGTATCTTGCCCGTCAGGAAAAGCATTAGAATGTATGGTCTACAATGAATTGGAAAAACACCCTTGTTGCATAGATTTGTGAGCTTTCAGATGCCCGAGAAAGGCTTTTTAAGACTCAAATTTTGGGGTGAAAAATTACCACTTTCTCTAAAACTACGTTACTTCAAAGGGTGTCGTTTCTAACGATGGTTTATAATATCAACAGCTCTCCAGTGCTCTGTGCGCTTTTTTTGTGTGAAATAATTATCAAAAGTATACCTTGCCTTTAAGATACTCCAGATTGTAAAAAATGTAATTAAATGTCATTGACTGATTTTCATTTGGTAAAGCCAGGAATTTAACTTTATAACAGATGTGGGCGTTTCTGGAGCTACTCGACGACCACAGGAATCAAACAGGAATTAAAAACTCCGGTTTGATTGTTTTGATTGTAAAAATAACAAATTTGAAAATACAAAGTCAAGAAAAACGTCAGACCTTTTCCCTAATCTCGTGTTGAAGCATGATCAGTTTACTAGTGCAGTCCTCAGCCCAACACTATTCAGTAACTCAACACCCAAACTGTTGGACTCTGATTATGATGGGATGCCTGATCCCATGTAAAGCACGATCAGTTAACGAATGCAGTTCAATTTTGATGGGTTGGGGATAGTCAATTTCGGCGGGATAAAATCCCTAGTTAATAAGTTGTACCATTTTCCTTTAAAAACGGACATTCGGTTGTTTTTTACAATTATTTCAAAGAGCTATTTGTGTGATGTCTGTTGGATTCGGCCAGCTCGCCAACAACAAGTGAAAAAATAACAATAATGATAATAAATATAAACAATACGTTTGACGAAGTACCAGGATGAATTGCTTAATAAACAATACAATTTTTATTAAAATAACATCCCAGTTTAACAATTATATTATTCTTTCAACGGATATGTATAAAAAGAATGTTTCAATTTTACGAGTCAATTTTGACTTGGTACAATTATTAAAAAAAAGAAAACCTGCAATAACTGTGAAGTGTTTGGGAGTGTTGCCTTTAATACGATTTTTGTCCGACTCCAGTGTCATTTAAAGGAACATTACAGAATTGGTTTTTGCTAACAAAACAGTTGCTGGCAGTGTAAGCACTTTATGTAATCCACCATATACATAAACTGCGAACCTGTAAAAGTTTGAGATCGATCGGCCATCTGGATCACGAGAAAATAGTGAAAACCGATTACACATTTGCATGAAATCATATAGATTCAACAAATGAATAAAACGCTCACTGAGCGATAAACTCCAATCGGAAAATTACTTTATTCATTTCTCATCAAATATGGCATTTCAGACAGAAATATTTCAAGGGATGTTTTCTACTATCATCATCATTAGACCGTGTAAGTTTTATGTAAATCTGCGATCAAAAAGTATATTTCACAAGTTTTTTTCATACCAATTCTGTAATGTTCCTTTAAAGGCAAAGTATACCTTTCGTTTTTGGGACCGTTTGATTGTTTTAATCCTAAATATATGTAGATATTGTATACAATAAAACTAACCTGTGGAAATTTCAATACAAAAGGTGGTCGCGTTTTTGAAATATCGCCAAAATCCGCAGCGGATATTTCCACGCATAAAGAATAATCCCCAATAGGAATAAACGATCTTAGAAACGTTTCTGACAGAGACGTTTCTCAGATTCAAAGTTGTTTTACTTCAAACCAAGTCAGTTTTTATTGCCATTAATTTTTAGAGTGATTACCAATCGTGTACCTTCCCTTTAACTTAATATGTAATTTGGTCGAGTCACAATCAGCAGGACAAACTCTACACCAAATCGGTCTTGTCCTCGTCAGTTGCTGACCAAGGCAGTCCGTAGCTTCGTAGAGGTCACCTTAGAACAACAAAACACGCCGGCTAATATCGAGAACCACAATACCAGTGTATAAAAGAAACTTAACACTTTTATGTTGGCTTGTACTGACTCGTCTAGTTCTTGTAGGTGCAAGTACTCTGTCCCATACTGTGGCGATAGCGTTGGGGGCAGCAGTCCACTTCCCCGGGCCGACGAGTCGATACTGATAAGGCACGCACGGACCGAGAACACACCTCAGTGCCAGCATCGGGTCCCTAAAGAAAAGCGCGGTAAAGTTCGGCAAGGCGCCAATTTCAGCTGCGATCGAATCCGCATATTGGATCCCATCAACGTGGCGGTGGCGCTTCAAGAGTGTTCTGGCCATTTCTCTATCGGTTTCAGTCACCTCAGCTTGCATTCGGGTCTGGGGTGGTAAGGTAGCTAGTCCTTTGAACACCCTCACGGCCCAGCGGGCTTGCAGCTCAACGCATGGAATAAAAGACCCAATCGGCGTTATTGCGCCGTGAACTGATACCGTATTGAACTTCAGCCCTAACGGGAATACATGCTTGTAGAGGGGTACCCGGCCGTTTTTCACCTCCAACGCACTACAGGCAGCCTGAAACGGAAACTCGAACCGGTAACCAGTGCCCATGATGACGTAGTCGATATCCTCCAACACGGAGCCGTCTTCGAGTTCCAGCCCGGTTGGTGTGAACCGTTGCGGGTTCCCCCTTATGGCCACCGTTCCGTTCAGGATACAGACCGGAAGTTCTTCACTCACCACTGGCTCGCAGGAGAACATGCCATGCTCGGGTTCTAGCGGTGCTGAAATCATGTGGAACCGAAGCCTGAGTGATTTCTTGTATTGCTGCATAACGACGGGGTAACTGATCGTATGGCATCTCCTATTTAGTAACAACTCAAATGGATATGCGTAGTCGCCCATCCGGCTGAAAATCCACGTTCCGCGTCTGACACTCAGGTACACCTACACAAATAGAAGAAAACAAAGTTCCGGTAACGACTTGAGCCACAACTAGCGTTTAAACAAGTAACTTATCGTCAGCCTGCCGAGGGGACAGAATTTCAAAATGTGCAGATTTGATTATTGTCTATCCGCTTGCTCAGATTAGATTATTGAGTAAAATACAGGGTTTTTTTTGTTTTCGAGAAGGACGCAAATCCGATTGATTTGCACCTGCTACACAGTCATGAATAGAATAATACTTTTTAAAAAATATTAACTATAGCTCTTATAAAATAGCACATTTATAAATAACGTATCAATGCGCTTTACATTAGTGCCCTAATCGTTGGGCCAATAACATTCCTGTAACCTTTCTCAGCTCCCTGTACGCCCTTTGCTGCCTTGGCGCTCGTAAGGTTTTTCAAACACAATATCGACCTCTACATAGTATGTTCTCCTGTGTGAAAGGGAAGCGATTAAAGTAAAGCATCTTGCTCAAGGACAGAAGTGTCACGACCGGGATTCGAACCCACACCCCGATGACTTAGAACCGCTCAACAATGACACGCTACGATAAAGCAATTTTCTTTTTACTAAATATAAACTTACCTGGGAAGCAAAACGGCTGACTTCTGTTGCGGCATCTACGGCTGAATTCCCTAGGCCGATGACGACGACTCTCTTATCCTGGAACTCAACTGGGGTTCGGTAGTCCACAGTGTGTAGAACCCTACCCTGGAACGTTTCAAGACCGGGGAACTCTGGACGACGGGGGCTGTTAAACATTCCAGTGCATATCATCACAGCATCAAACTCGAAAGCTGTGTCCTCGTCATCAACGGTGACGATCCACCGTCCGTTGACGTCAAAATCCCGGGCCTGCTCTAGCCGAGTCACGGTCGTCAAGAACCGCACGTGCTCCCTCAAGCGAAACTGCTCGGCGTACATTTCACAGTATTTCGTGATGTAGCTGTGGTGGAGAAAGTTTGGCCAGACCTTAGGGAAGGGGAAGTCACTGTAGCACATCATCTCTTTGCTCGTGTTCGTCACGGTTGATTTGTAAACGGACGCCCCGGTTTGGGTAGCTTCGCGGTAGAACCAAAGACCGCCGATTGTGTTGGACCTCTCGAAGCAGGTTGGTTGAAGGCCTTCTTCGAGACAGCTCTTAATCGCTGCTAACCCGCTCACTCCTGCCCCGATAATGGCGACTCTTTTGCTTGGTTTATTCGGCTCCATCTACGGAAGAACAATTATTTGAAAATACACAACCATGTCGTGGTGCTATCAATGGTGTTATGGACGGGTTGGCCATCTTAGCCATCCCGCCCAAGGGATTGAAACTCAACAATTAAACACAATTTGAACGTTTTTCTTCTTGTGAAACGTACAGCACACCACAGGGTGTTTTATTTGAACACAACTCAAATGAGAAATTAGAAAATACACTTCATGAATAATAAACGGATAATGCACCGTCGACTCGGTGCAGCACCTGAGGGGGACAGACCACGAGTCAACGACGAGTCGACGTTGAATGTGCCTTAAATACCAAGTTATTACATAACTTCCACCATGGAGGCATTTTTTAACCTCCATGCAACAACCAGGTGCACATAATCACCATGACCAGTGAGCGTGAAACTAAACATAATTGTGGGCCGGGGTGAACGTCATCACAATAGTCTTCTATCTTTTTTTAACATAAAGCATTAACCATAAACATTTACCTTCATTCTATTGTTAGTCTTTATTCCCGACATTTTTGGGGGGTCAAGAACTTAATTGAAATTTGACATTGTTTCCAACATAACAATCCGTATAATATATTGTCACTATTTGTTCACAGTGAGTTTTATCACTTAGTGTGGTGCCTGCCGTCTTTAAAAGTAAAATCATTTACCAAGCTATCCGATACTCCACAGCGTTTGCAGCTGTTCCAAAGAAAACACAAGCCATGCTTGCTTGCTAAAGTTCCATACGGAACGCCGTTCCTACTGGAACGTCGTTCCCAGCAGAATGTGTTGTCACTTGTTCACAGTGAGTTTTATGACCGGGCTCATTTAATAAGAGTGTGGTGCCTGTGATTATCGTCTTCAAAAATAATTCATTTACCAAGCTATCCACACTCTACAGCCGTTTGCCAAGCCGTTCCAGAAAGCACAACGCCGGTCCTAGGCTAAAGTTCCATACGAACCGTTCGACGTTAAGGCGTTTCACACCGCGTTCTCAGTCAGAACAGTGTGTGTTCCAATGAGAACAAATTCTAGTTTTCTAACACTCCGAGCGTTCCCGTTGATAAATGACGTTCAGCGTTCTTACCTTTTCGATGTTCAGGAGCAGCTGGTAAGGCACCACCTTTCGACCTCACAGCAGAACTAGACGTATTACACCCATATACTGAATACTCCCAAATAGCAAGCGCACTTGTACAAAATAAATAACAAACGGAAAATCTTAGTTGTTTTGTAAACAGTTTGGAATACCCTTGCCGTGGCGATGTTTGACAACTTTGAGCACACTGGGTTCGATTAAATACTTCAACTTTATTTTAGCAAACATTGTTTTGTTTGAAGAGCCCACGACTATTAGCTGTACAGACGAAAGGGTTAATAAGTTGTTAAAGGAACACTACAGAATTGGTAAGAAAAAAGCTTATAAAAATATACTTTGATCACAGATTTACATAAAACTTACACGGTCTAACGATGATGATAGTAGAAAACATCCCTTGAAATATTTCTGTCTGAAATGCCATTTGATGAGAAATGAATAACCTAATTTTCCGATTGGAGTTTATCGCTCAGTGAGCGTTTTATTCATTTGTTGAATCTATATGATTTCATGCAAATGTGTCATCGGTTTTTCACTATTTTCTCGTGACCCAGATGGCCGATCAATTTCAAACTTCTACAGGTTTGTCAGTTTATGTATATGGTGGATTACATAAAGTGCTTACACTGCCAGCAACTGCTTCGTTAGCGAAAACCAATTCTGCAATGTTCCTTTAACGTGTTCAGCGCGTCTTCGAAGTGGTGGGTTTGTAGTTATTGAGTATAAACAGAAGAAAAACGCAAAATCACACGACATTGTCATGGGCGAACTATAGAATACATTTTAGGTGTTCCCTTTCCCGCCTAAAACATCATCACGTGAATTTCTCATGAGCCAAAGTCTCTGAAGTCTACTCACCGGTTTCACTGTGTCTCTTAATCAGCTGTTATCAGTAAAGTAGTTGCAAAAAATTAGTTAGTGGCCTGACGTTTCGACCCTAGCAGAGTCTTTCTCGAAGGCTAGGTCTGCTAGGGTCGAAACGTCAGGCCACTTACTAATTTTTTGCATTTATACTACAGGTCCTTTTGGTTGGTAAGCAGTTTGCAACAGCTAATTCTATTTTCTCAGTAAAGTAGTTGATAAACATTCACCCTGGAACCCACTGAAGAGCTGTGCGAAAGGCCCAAAGTGTTTTACTCGATTTCTCGAGATACATTTGTTCGACTTTGATGATTCAAAGTTGCTTTCATAATAAAATTGTACACCTTTTCCCAAATACGCAACATTATAAACAAGAACCTGTGAAATTTAGTGGATATTTTTTTACGGTGAACTCGCAGACAGTGGCACCCTAAACCACATGTTTACGCATCATGAACTTTTGATCAGATAAGAAAGATCGTGTTGGAAATTGCTCTTTCCAAAACCGGTGATTATCCATATCCAAGTTTGTCATAATAGGGGGTGCACTTCACTAAATAAACTCCCATAGCATAAAGTGCAAAAATGCTAAATATTCTAAAATACTTTTACAAAAATTATTAGAAGTGTCACAGCATTTTACAGTAAGGGGGAAAATTATCCATTGACTCCTCAACTTTTATCCTCTGCTCAATTTGATATGGGGAGTCCCAAGGCCCGTCGAGTTATTCTCCCTCCAAGTAAAAAAAAACACCCCTACATCTGTAGTGTACATTTCCAAACGTCCACGCATCAATCTATAAAAAGACGTCCTTACACCTCTCGGCAAAATATGACCATTTTGTTCGGAGCCTATAGGGTAATCGAAAATACATCAAGTTGGAAGTCAACGACCCCCATCAGGTCACAGTATTAAGTTGGGCAAAACTTTCACACTTTACTCCTTTAATTTGGCTCTCTAATCTGTCCAGTATACAATATTTTGAGGCATACAACAAATTAATGAGGCCTTTGTTCTCCATATTTAGTGGGGTGCACCCGTCAACTGTGGACGGGGTTGGTGCACTACAGTTCATATTATCCACAAACGAAACTTCTTCAAAGCTTCAACTTTGTTCTCGTGTCCAATGATGAAGCTCGTTAACTCGACGGGATTGGTGCACTACAGTTCATATTATCCACAAACGAAACTTCTTCAGAGCTTCAACTTTTCTCTCGTGTCCAATGATGTAGCTCAAGTGTAACACGTTCACTTTCTCCCTGTACTTTTTCCTCCACGAATCCTTCGCGAATCTCTTCCCGTCGGGGTATTTCAGAGGGTCTAAAGTTCTCACCCTCAGCCCCGGGATGTCCTCGTGTGCAATTAGGTGGTTCAGCACTCTCTGGTCGGCGGTTCGACCCCCGTTCATCGTGAGTGAAAACACCCACGAGCGGACGAACCGCATCGCGGCATCGGTCGGCCTGTACAACGCAAACCCTGCGCAGAACCCGACCTTGGGGACCCTGAGCTCGTTGTGCAGGGCGATATCAAAGTCGCTACCCCGCAAATCGGCGAAGGGGTCTCGAAACCAGAACGAGTCGGCGTCAACGAACATAACCCTGTAACCCATCTCCAAAAACGTCAGTATGTAATCGGGCCGCTTGTTGACGAAGTAGTTGAAAGGCTCGGAGTTTAGCTTGAGGCGGTCGGAGGGGGCTTCGCCGGAGTTGGTTTTCCGGACGTGAAGTCCCGGTTGGGACTTGGCCCTCTCGATTAGTGCTTGGTAGGATTGATCGTCCTCGGCGATGACTGTGATGTTCGGACACGCCTTTGCTCTCCTGATGCTCTCTAGCATGTTCTCTGTGATATCCAAGAACCCGGCGTTTGTTGTGGTCAGCACGATTGTGTCACTGTTTCTGTTGATATCTGTCTTGGTACAGTAATATATTGATGACATAGCGCCAGCCGCAGCGGTGAGTTTACTGTGATTTCCACGGATCCCACGATGCATTGAAAGCTCACTTGCTAAAACCCCAACACACAAAATAAATTTAAAAAAAAAGCATTAATGAAAAAACTATGGATCCTTTAAATAGTCATGTAAAATGTTTATCATTGTCCGTGTATAGACACCCCTGAATTGGCAGCCATCTTGGATGTCAAACCGTGTACGCGCTGCGCACGACTCTCAGCCAATGATAGCTCTTCATTGACCTTTGGGGTGACTGCTTTGGGCTTGTGACGTCAAGATTGGCCTACAGCTTTCTCAGTCCAATTCAGTCACAAGTAGAGATACATAAAGTTCTAAAAGAAACACTTTTTTCGCATACCAATTTGTATAACTGAAAAATATTGTTAGTGGCCTGGGCCCAATTTCATAGAGCTGCTTAAGCAGAAAATTTGCTTAACAATTTTCTGCTAAGCAGAATTTAGCAGGATACCAGTCACAAATTGTACATGTGACATGGTTGTTTGGCCGGTAACCTTGTTCTGGTAAGCAAAATTTTGTTGCGCTTAGCTACTTTTAGTGCTTAAGCTGAGTCTATGAAATTGGGCCAGATGTTTCGACTGTGAATCAGAGTCGATACGTTGCTGACTTGCTGTCGTTGTTCTTCTGCAGTGGTGTCGTCTGTATAAAGTTGTTTATTTACTTCAAGTTGTTGTTGTACTGCTGTTGTTCCTGTTGGTGGTGGTTGCTGTGGCAACATAGTTTTGTGTTGTGCTTACCTTTTTTGTAATTCTTTAGATCGACACGTACAGGGTTCTTCCTGTCATCCACGGTGACGTCATTTTGAGATGTCAAGTAATAACCTGTGAAAGAGTAAACAAGTCACCAACGTCAGTAAATCAAACTCGACGAAAACAAAGGGGTCGTTCATGTTCCTTCGGAGCCACCGTACATAAAGTAATTGCCAGAAATTTGGGCGTGCACTGTGGCAGTTGTTTCTAATTCTAGAAAAGAACTTGTAGGCCTACTGTGCTCCTTTCATATATTATTTTATCCATTGAATATAGTGGTTGTACTACGGAGCCCCTAAAGGGACATTAAAAAAAAAATTAAAAAAATTATCTCGTGGGCACGAGATAATA
Organism: Pycnopodia helianthoides; assembly: GCA_032158295.1. Classification (NCBI taxonomy): domain Eukaryota; kingdom Metazoa; phylum Echinodermata; class Asteroidea; order Forcipulatida; family Asteriidae; genus Pycnopodia; species Pycnopodia helianthoides. Next base: position 10,321,052 of record CM063264.1, on the reverse strand, counting down.
AGTCGTGCGCACGAGATAATATGTCGTGCGCACGAGATAATTTTTTTTTTTTTTTTTTTTTAATGTCCCTTTAGGGGCTCCGTACGGTTGCAATTTTATTTAGAAATTGTAAATTGTAAACATTTTCGGAAATCTTGCTGACTTTTTGCTTCACGTTTGACCATGAAGAACATGCAATAAAAGGCGATCGTCGTGATCCTTGCCGTACCCGCGTGCCGTACACAAGCCGCTACATTATAAGTATACACTGCAAAAACTGGGGGTTTCAAATTGACACCATGGGTGTTGTCACATATACCCAAAAGAGAATTGAATTGAACACTATAGGGTGTTAAAACAACTCAAATGTGATTGTTTTGGCAGAAATTAGTGTTAATTGGCAGAAAGTGGTGTTATTTTAACACCCTGTGATGTAAATGTTGATTCTTTTTTGGTCTCATATGTGACAACACCCATGGTGTCAATTTTAACACCCCAGTTTTTGTCGTGTATAGTGCGGTAACCGCGCGAAGCTAGGACACCGTTGAGTCCCGGCGACTCCACGCAACGTCACGTAAAATCCATTCGACACAAAAATATTCACTCACTTGTCAGAAGAACGCCGGGCATCAAGACAGCAAAGATGGCCAAACTCTTTTTGCTGACGAAAACCATTTTGAGCATGACCTAAATGTTCCACTGTACATTCTACATCGGACGAACTATAGTTTGTGAAATTATGCAGACAACGATGAAGCTAACATGGAGGGAAAGTTCACTATGGATGGTTTCTACAAGCGATCAATGTACGATCATAGCGTAAGGAACGTATAGTCTTCAAGTTACTTGCCACCTGCTTGTGTTTTTATAACACACTGACTGACACTCGAACGTCCACTTGGTGAATTTAACAGCTGTCAACTGGATCACTGCTCATGACGAACGAACCAAAGTGACTAGCACTAATGCCTTGATGTTTTGTTACAAATTGGTTTGTTAAAGTTTGGTTAGGTCCGACAAGACACAAAATTGGCTCGGTATGGATCACTTCAGCTGAACATATCCTGTCTTCTACATCGTGTCACTCACAGGTCGACTTGGAACCGATAAGTGCTTACGTGTCTGATGAGTAAGTATGTTCGCCGTGACCTCCAAGGTTAGCAGGAAAGGGTCTCAAAGTAATGCTGTGCGATACTCATGCTGTGTTTTGAACCTCGCGTATTCTGTGCACAATTACCAGGCACCGTAACCTTGGCCTCATTTCCAAGGCGCTCTTTATGTCTTTTCTTCAAAGCATCATGCCCAATAGTCTCGATGGGAGACGCTAATGTTTGTAGTTGGCGGTAGAGGGCGCAGCACTGACTTTGTTATCTGTTCGCCAGTAATTTGTGTTGCGATATCACAGCGAATACTTTAGCACAAAGAACGTCGCCAATCCAGACTAAGCGTGCCCTTTTTTCCCAAAAAACTACCACTTTTAAGAAGAAGGAAATACAGAATCAGTATGGTCAGGCTAAATAATTCGGTAAATAAATTTGTGTCTTCCTTTTTCGCGCGAACCGTGACTGAATAAATGAATTATTTAGGCTTTTGTTCACCCATGTATAGGGTGTAGCCCCTCTATTCCTTGCTGTTCCTGCATAAGATTTAACATCATCCCTCCATCTTCTTCTTTGTCCGCCTCGCTTCTCCTTTCCCATCCTTGGTTGCCACTACATTAGTCTTGTTTCAATCCGTTGTCTGTTTCTTCGGGCCGTGTAGCCAGCCCACCTCCAATGAGCCTGTAAATTTTCCGTATGATGTCTGTAACTCATGTTTTCCGCATTTCTGTATGTGACCCTGCCCGTTTGTCAAAACAGTCGTAAATAAATACTCTGTTCAATTTTTGTCTGAAAGCTTACTGATTATGAAGATCGTAATAGAACAATTTTTTCTGTGAAATATTTCCCTCTGAAATGAAGTCATCGAAAAAACTGTATTTGAAAACCTTTAACAAAATGCAACAGCTGATTTCGGTTGTTACGAACCAAAATTAAGGAGTGTGTAGACATACATGCCGAAAATTGTGCATGGGTTTTTCACTATTTTCTCCTGACTCACACAACGGATTAAGCCCAAATTTTCACAGGTTTGTTATTTCATGTATTATGGTTGATCACACAAAACATGAACACTGTCTGCGACTATTTTGTCAGCTCTACTAATCCTGTATAATACCTCTTAGTGGCATGAATCCAAATTGTGTTATTATAAGTTTCTAGAAGAAAAAAGGAACTCAGAGAATGCTATGTGTGCTTATCAATGCATTATCTGCTTTGAGGCAAGTCATGCGCACTGCCATTTTAGCTGTATGGCAAATTCCAGCTTTCCCATTGGTTGATCTGGTTAATTTTGCCATACAGATATGTCACATGGTATTGATACTCTATGTCCACAGTTGACATAGAGGGCGTGCACAGCAGACACAGACAACAATCGAGCTCAGCATTCTCTGTGTTCTATTCCTATATTTAATGGGATACTCCGAATTCCTTTTTTTCCAGTTTTACTTTGAAGCTTTCACGATAATACAAACAATGATAAGACTTATGAAGCTTAAAGGAACATTACAGAATTGGTTTTTGCTAACAAAACAGTAGCTGGCAGTGTAAGCACTTTATGTAATCCACCATATACATAAACTGACAAACCTGTAGAAGTTTGAGATCGATCGGCCATCTGGGTCACGAGAAAATAGTGAAAAACCGATTACACATTTGCATGAAATCATATAGATTCAACAAATGAATAAAACGCTCACTGAGCGATAAACTCCAATCGGAAAATTAGGTTATTCATTTCTCATCAAATATGAAATTTCAGACAGAAATATTTCAAGGGATGTTTTCTACTATCATCATCATTAGACTGTGTAAGTTTTGTGTAAATATGTGATCAAAAGTATATTTTACAAGTTTTTTTCTCACCAATTCTGTAATGTTCCTTTAAGTCCTATTATAAGTACATGATTTGTTATTTCATCAAGCAACACGAAAGTTAAAAATTATTCCACAACAATTTCTTTCTCAAAACATAACTTGTTCAATTTATTGTTCATTTATTTATTCATTTAATGAATTTTTATAGAATACGGTAATACAATAAAGATATAAAAATAACGATCCTTCAAACTTCGATGAATTAAACGAAATAATAATTATTACTTGTATTATGATAAAAGGTAGTGAAATAACATATAAAAAACTTTGGAAAAATAAATTGTGGCTGTTTCTATTTTAGTACATTCGTTTGTTAGTAAAGTGAAATTATGCATGGTCCATCATTGCTAGAAGTATTTTTGCGTGGCGTGACCGAGCAGTCAAGCGCACCGGACTCAAGCTGTGGTGTTTCTGATCAGCAGACTGTGGGTTCGAGTCCCGGTCGTGACACTTGTGTCCAGTAAGACTCTAGGCCTTTAAATCTTTGCTTCGTCCTTCGAATGGTAATGAATGCAATGGAACCCAGTACGCTTGTCGTTAAAGAGAAGGGGTTCGCCCCGGCGTTTTCTGTTATGGTTGGCTGCAGATTGCATAACAGCACCTTGTAAACCGTTGCATGGAGCTAAGTAATAGACCCTTCCCATGAAATATGCAAATTGAACGTCGCGCGTGCGCACTCTCCCTACTGGTTGGCAAAATGAGTGAACATCGCGCCTTTTTGCAGGGGACTGATGGTGGCGTGACGCACACGCGTTTGTGCGTCTGCCTTGTGCACAACTCTATGGCGTTTGCCAACCAGCAGCGTCTGTACGCATGCGTGAATGTAGTTTACATATTTCATGGGAAGGGTCTATTAAAATGGGTCTTATTAGAGCATAGCTCCACATACACTAAACAAGTAACAAGCGCTTTCAGCTGCCATCGTTTGTCACAAAGTGCTAAATAAGAGCTGCGTATTATTGTTCTCATTAAGTGAGCCTTCCACTTGTACAACTTCAATTAAACCAACGACTCTCGAAAATATGCAGATGATCAGAACTGACGTGAACAATCATAAAATTAAGTGGAATAATCTGCTGCCACCTAGCGTCCCGATTTTGTCAGTTCTTACGAGCCATACTGTCGGATTTAAATTCAGTGTTAATTACCAAATCCCAAAGATGACAGCTTTTTCAACGTGTATCGATAAAAGTCGAAATACGGTACAATTTTTTTTACCGAGCTCTGAGATTACTTCTTCAACTGGCATACCCCCAAAGTCAAATCTACAAGCATGACACTCGACCACCTATCGCCAATAGAGGGCGCTATGAACACAAATATGGCGGTGTTTATAACTACAACGGGCTCAAAATTTATAAACAAAGAACACACGAACACATTTAAACTTTAACAACGGCTTTTCCGGTGTTTGCTCCACTGAAAAGACCCATGAAAGCATCGAACATGTTCTCGAATCCATCGGTCACGTGCTCCTTGTACTTCAGCTTCCCCTAAACGAAAGAAAGAAAGATAAAATTGAAATTTACAAGATATCGAGCAAACGTTGACCAGAGGGCGCACTCAGAGGGCGCACTGTTATTACAACCAACCGCGCAGTCCCACGGGTAAATTACATACAGATGTCCACTTATAAAATGTTGGTTGTAATCTGGTAAGTGACCCGTGTTGTATGATTGGTCAGCGCCATTTCATCGATGGCCAAAAATGCTTCTTGTCGGATCGTGTCACATGGTTTTTGTACGCCCTCTAACTTCAAGTTATTGACACCATGTTATCTACAAGAAGAAGTTCGGTTTGGTCCATCTCACCTTCAAAGGGGGGCGCCCTGTACAAACGGGCGTCATGCTGGGTATCAATGAACTCTTGGTTTCAAGACACTCGAAATCATTTTGTCGATGATTTGTTTGTTTTGTAGGTTTTTGCATGGAGAAATTTAAACTGAAGAGGCGCTGTTGCCGCGTGAAGTAAGATAGACGGTTTGGCCCAAGACTAGTTTTGCCTGAGCTCTATAGGCACGTCTTACTGGTAACCAACCGAACTCTGAGCTATTACACACATGAATCCGATCAACTGGTAATCTTTTCAAACATTAGGCCTAAGCTTAATTCAAACGGCTTTATCGGAGTGCAGGTAACTGCATGGTCCCCTGGACTGGTCCCCTGTCTTTAGCCGTGTAACGTCAGATGTTAAGGCTATACGGCCGTATCAGAATCGATGGCTACAGCTACGGCTACGACTGTTGCTGTGGATGTTGCTAAGGACGTCCTATACCTCAACGTACGATGACGCAACAAATCTAGCCGTAGCCGCCAATTCGGACACGGCCTACCTTTGCCCTCGTATCAGTATGTATTAGAGTTGCACGAGTCTTTCACCTGTTTAACCCATTCGATGTGTTGCTTCATCCACTCCGGCCAGCGACTTGCGTACGTAGATATGATGAAGCCTTGCATCTTTATTTCCTTGAAGACAAGTGTGCCATGGACGCCCGGAACTTCGGACAAAAAGTTTAGTCAAATTATTATAAACTGAAACAGTTACATAATAAACAACAACAACAACGTGAATAACCATGTTAAACAAACAACTTTTTGTCCATACGGTTTTTGAGGCATTGCATGGTGAGGTATGAATTATATTCGGTTTGCGGTAACACCATGTGTATAAATATCTACTTTGCTGTGTAGATTTGGTTCTTTAGAGAACTTGTCTCGCTATTTGTTCTACTACCGCGGAGTAGATTTTCGGAATTCGGGAGACTTCTTAGTTCTGGAAAGAACTGTCCTGCTTATTAACTACTACCTGGGCGGGAGGTAGGAAATCGGCCTGGACTACTACTTTAGCTTTGTGGATCGGGGGTACTTCTCGTAATTAACTGCACTGCCGCGGAGTGAGTTCTTTTCGGTCTCAACGTTTCGACTAGCTTGCTCTAGTCATCGTCAGGAGACTGTTTCACAAAAAGTGTAACCTAGACGCAGAAATATTTTTGTCAAGTTAGCTTCATTGTTTTTTGGTCTTTAAATAGGTCTATGTTCATGAATTGCTCTATGTTCATACGTACGTTTTGCAGGAGCTGTGTCGTTGTACGTAGCAATGGCGCCACAGCATGCGATGCGTCCCAAACGAGCCATGTTGTTAAGAACGGTAGTAGCAAACTCGCCACCAACCTGCCTCAATAAAATGTTTTAAAAAATAAAACCAAATTATTAGGTAGCCTTATCCTCAAGACTCCAAATTACTTCTCGAGTTCGCCTTAAAGGCAAAGTATACCTTTGGTTTGGGGAACCGTTCGATTGTAGATATATACAATAAAACTAACCTGTGAAAATTTCATTTCGAAAGGTGTTAGCGTTTTTGAGATATCGCCAAAAATCTGGAGCGGTTACGTCCATGCATGAAGAATAATCCCTAATAGGAATGCACATTCTGAGAAACGTTTCTGACAGAAAGGTTTCTGAGAAAGGCTTCAGGCACGGCAGCCTTTCTCAGGCAAAAAAAGGGTGTTTTTCTTTTCTTTTTTCATTATTTTCTGGCAACTTTGATGACCAATTGAGCCCAAATTTTCACAGGTTTGTCAAATGCATATTATGTTGGGATATTACCAAGTGCTTACTGTATGAAAATGCATTAAACTCAATGCATAACAATCAAAATTGATCTACACTGTGTTTTTAAAGAGCGGCTCCAAGATGCTCTTAATATTTTAAATATTACCTTTTTGTGGCCGAGTAGACATCGTAGATACCACTTAATAAGTATTTCACACTTAAAATTAGTATTTTAGTAGAAAATAAATGAAGATAAAAATGCGGCTTTCTCAGCCGAAAGTCAAATTGCTTAGCTATGATGCATTGACCCCTTGACGTCATCGGTGGCTAGAAACGCACAGTCAGCATTTAACACACACAACTCGTATTATAATTATAAATCTATATAGATCTGAAAAGGATTTTAAATCATTTAACTCACGTTGTCGAAGTAGCAGTCCACACCTTTCGGTGCCACTGACTTTAACGTCGCATCAAGATCCACCTTCTTGTAGTTAAATGCTTCATCGAAACCAATCTCCTTCAGCCAGGCTACCTTCGCGTCAGAGCCGGCGTAACCGATCACTTTGCAGCCCTGCTCGGATGGAATTGTTCAAAGATACATCAAGTCAATTTATGTGGTAATTTGAACCAAATGTTCTCTTTCTGTATGTACTGCTCGTTGCTTGTTTGTTCTGTTTGATAGATGTTAAATTTGCTCTGTTTGATTTTTTACGACCACATTCCTGACATCCTTCCCTCCCCACAGGTTTCTTTTCTTTTCTGGATTGTTATTCATTGTCGTGAAAGACCCTTTAAAAAGGCTTGACCGCCTTTTGTGTGGTCCTCAGTCAGTGCCCATGCAGGCATACACGTTGTGCAACCCGTATGGTGCAGCGCTGATGGGCCCACACCTCCACCGTCTTCGACGACTACTCCTCCCTCTCCACCCATGGATCGTGGCCAAGGAGTGACGGTGCTGCTGGACCGGACTCTGGACTGTCGTGGCTCCCCGAGCTGAACTCCCGGGTGAACGTCTACCCAACTACCTGTGACTGTGGGCTGATATGGTGTGGGCTGCTGTTGGAGATGCTGGGCCTAACGTCTGTACTTTATAAGTCTTGTTAGGGAACTGACTGGGCGGGAAAATAAACTTTCAGCCTCCTTAAGGTAAATATTCTACTCGGCCGAACCTAATTTGCTTTAATTTATCTTTGCCGGTTTACCATTCATTTTTGGCCCTGTTTTGTTTAAATCCTGTTTTGTTAACTGCTTTGTAACTTATGTGGCTTTACCGTTATTAATGCTGCTGTAACTCATTGTTCTGCCTATTGGTTTATGTATTAAATATTAGTCTGAATGTATTTCATTTTACTTACAAGGTCTTTGTTCTTGACCCGTTTTACACACATTTTGCTGTCGTGCTTTTCAGCACGTGCCAGTTTGTTTGTTTGCTCTGTTTTTGTGTTTGTTTGTTTGTTTGTTTGTTTGTTTGTTTGTTTATTATAAGCAAGGGAACTCGGCAAACTCCCACAAAGGGATATAAACACCAAGCTGGCAACAGCCAATCTCTATCATACAAACATTGGTTTAACCATGAATTTCTACCGCCATTGTTTTACATCAATGATTACCAATTGCACACACACAAAAAATCAAAAAATTATGATTACGTGAAAAGACGATGATTCTTATTCTAGTCATTGTAGAAATCAGTCAGCTTGGCAGGATTCGAACCCACAACCTTGTGATTGCAAGGCATGCAGTCTAACCACTGGAACAAAGACATTGACTCACCCGTATTTTAGCGATTTGGCCGACCACAGAGCCGACTGCGCCGGCCGCACCGCTGACTACAACCACCTCGCCCGCCTGAGGATTGCAAATATCCACAAGGCCAAAGTTAGCTGTAAACCTGGAGAGAAAAAACAACAACAATGTTTATGTTCGTTCCTTAAGCTTTCGGGGTTTTTTTAAACGAAAAAATAAACTTGTACGCACTGTAAAAAAAATATATATAAACAAAATGTAATGTAAAAACTGAATTTACGTAATTTTACAGTGATCTACGTACCGGGTTATGCGTAATTATTTTGTAAATACCCAAATACACGGATATCAACTGTAAATTTACTGATTTACGATTTTGTAGGTGTGGTTTGGGATGACCATGTGCACATGCATGCACTCTTCTGTTGGTGGGGTGGGGTACGGGTGTGGTGGGGTGCTGATTAACTTACCCAGGCATTCCGATGGTACCCAATGCCAGAGAGAGCGGCACACCTTCTGGATAAGGCGGGATCTTCGTCAGATCTGACCCGTCTGACACGGCGTGCGACACCCAACCCGCGCGGACCAAAACGTTGGTCCCCACCGGGAACTTGGCATTCTTGCTTTCAATAACACTGAATCGACAAAGCAGAACGCACACAAGAATCATTAAGAAAGTCTGCATGGTTGCTTAAAGGAACATTACAGAATTGGTTTTTGCTAACAAACAGTTGCTTGCAGTGTAAGCACTTTATGTAATCCACCATATACATAAACTGACAAACCAGTAGAAGTTTGAGATCGATCGGCCATCTGGGTCACGAGAAAATAGTGCAAAACCGTTCACAAATTTGCATGTGTTATACAATGCATGAATAAAACGCTCATGAGCGATAAACTCCAATCGGAAATTAGTTTGATTTATTTCTCATCAAATATGGCATTTCAGACAGAAATATTTCTAGGGATGCTTTCTACTATCATCATCATTAGACCGTGTAAGTTTTGTGTAAATCTGTAATCAAAAGTATATTTTACAAGTTTTTTTCTTACCAATTCTGTAATGTTATCCTTTAAAAAAATATATATTATATAATAACGACAACAAAAATAAACAAATGGAAAAAAGTTCTTGTTAAAATGATGTTAGATTTATTTGAAGCCATGTTTTTCGATGACCCACGTGCGCTTGTACTTTGCCTAGACGTAATTATTGGGTCAATCATTTTGTCACGTCTGGACGTATTTCAAAACTGTGCAAACTCATTTTTAAAGTGTTCCGCCGAGGTAAAATGCGATCATGGAATAAAATATATTTTTGTCAAGTAATAAACCACAAGGGAAACTGACTGGGTAAATTTCAAATAGTATGGGGGTTGAACAAAGAAAAATTGACTAGAGCGGGATTTGAACCAACGACCTCCGGATTAACGTACAAAGTCAATTTTTCTTTGTTCAACCCCCATACTATTTGAAATTTACCCAGTCAGTTTCCCTTGTGGTTTATTACTTGACATTTAAATTGAAAAAGTCGCATCCCCTCAAGGTGATCCCGTGGCTGCTGCTTCCCAGGCTGTATCGTAAACTTGGGTGTGATCCCTGGCTACACGGCAGTTAACGGTTGTATGGCTTCTGACTGGCACCCCCGAACAAAGATATTGACAAAATAGGGAGACCGCCAATATAGGGCTAGATAGCTCAGTTGGTAGAGCGCCGGTACGTTAATCCGGAGGTCGTTGGTTCGAATCCCGCTCTAGTCAATTTTTCTTTGTTCAACCCCCATACAAAATATAATTTTGTCAAACGTAATTCAGGCAGTTCTCTCTCTCTCTAAGGACAATTGGTGTTAGGTAAACTTTTGATTTTTTTCTCTTCTTTTTTTCTACACTTCTAATTCTTTTTCAAATCATTAAAACGGTTACACACACACATAATGTCTAGTTTTTAAAAATATTTATTCGTCTTTTTTACCTCGCAATCTGCTCTCCGATCATGGTGGTTCCAGTTGGGAATCTTGCGGTGTACGGTCTGAGTAAAACAGTTAGGGGGAAAATCAGTAAGTTACTACACGAGTTACTGGATTACTGAGTAACTTGTTGAGTAACTTGGTTACTGAGTTACTGAGTAATCAAGTTACTGTACTGAGTAATTAAGTTACGGAGTAGTTAAGTTAATATACTGAGTAATTGAGTTATTGAGTTACTGAGGTTACCGAGTTACATGGGGTTACATAATTTACTGAGTCAGTGAGTTATACTGAAGTTATTGAGTAATCAAGTTACCAGTTAGTAAGTAACTGAATTACTGCCTAAACTGAGTTACTGATGATACTGAGGTTACTGAGTTACTGATTTACTGAAGATACTGAGTAACTGAGTTACGGACCGAGTTGCTGATTTACTGAGTTGACCGAGTTGCCGAGTAAATAAGTTACTCAGTAACTGAGTTCAGTAACTAAGTTACTGGGTTATTGAGATACTGAGTTACTCAGTTATAGTATTTTGTGTTGAACTAAAAAAGAAGGAATTTAAAACAACTTTTTTTTGGGGGGGGGGATTTTTTACCTCATATATGGATCCACACTGAGATACACGGCCTTCACCAAGACGGCTGGAAATTTAAAAACACAACAAAATAACAAAACATGGTAATGGTAGCCCCTTGCACTGCGTCACGTGGCTAGTATCAGCCAATGATCTGCCATTTCGTGAGTCGAATCAATTGCATTTTAGAGTATGATGCCGCACCTCGATTTTACTCTTAAAGGGAAGGTATACGATTGGTAATCACTCTAAAAAATTAATGGCAATAAAAACTTACTTGGTAAGATGCACAGCAACTTTCGATAGTATTTAAAGAGCATTTTATTTTTAGATATACTTCAATTCAAAATACAGTGAATATGGAAAAAGATGTCAGTTTTTATCCCCAATAATTTGAATCTGAGAAAGGTTTCTGTCACGTTTCTCAGATTGTGTATTCCTATTAGGGATTATTCTTCGTGCGTGGAAGTATTCGCTGCGGATTTTGGCGACCACCTTTTGAAATCAAATTTTCACAGTTAGTTTTATTGTATATATCTACATTTATACAGGAATAAAACAATCAAACAGTTCAAAAAACCAAAGATATACTTTGCCTTTAACTTCCTAGTTCCTCTTGTGAGGACACGATAAGAAGAAGAAGAATTCCTCTTATAAGTGATGTTTGAATATTTAACTTGCGTGGAAAGTAACTGTTTAACTTGCGGGTACAATAATGTGTCAATATCTTAGGGGAGGAGTGCTGGCTCTGAGAAGAGCCGGACAGTTTGCGCTGCTCGTCTGTATAGGTAGAGGAGCGAAACCTACTGTTTGGAACGCTGGGAACAACCATCTAGTTTCTTCCTCCATGGAACAACGTACGGCTCTATAGACGGATTGCAATACGCGTCATTGACCGCCATCTTTGATGTAAAACAATTGGAAAGTGCACGCGTGTATACGCGCTACGCACGACTCTCAGCCAATGATAGCTCTTCACGCGTGCACAATTCATCAAAGATGGCGGTCATCCATCTATCAAAGCCAAAGCCGCTCCATATAATATATGTACTCGTGGTTCTATCCCATAATATTTTGGCAATAGTTAGACGTGTTACTATTGAACACCATGCGGGTTATTGAAGGTGTCAGTCACAATGGAATATTCCCAACGATTTTTCAAAACTGGGGGCAATCTGGACCCTAATTTTGGAGTTGAAGCCAGAGCCCAAGACGTAGCTGTACGTTGTTTCACAAAGGCTTTAGAGGTGAATGAACTTTTCGGGGTTTTCATTATTGATTTGGGCACGGTATATGTTGTTGGTAACAAAAATATTGACAAAGATACTTTAAAATAAGCTGCTTATCGAAGACTCTAGAGGTCTAGTCTCTTGACAAGGCGCGTTCATACCGCGGAGGATTAACCTTTATGCTTTATACTTGCTTAGGAGAAACTGTATATTTATTATTGGGAGCCGAGTGTTGCATTGCATACACAGGTGAAAGTTCTAAGCATTGGTTTTTGTCTCCATGGCTTTTGTTTCGTGATGCACAAGCTCTGGGCATTTGACTAAAGACTAAACCCACGAGTACGTTGTAACCACAGAGAAAGGTGAACTAAAACACCGAGAATATCAGTCAAGTCAGTTATTTTCAAAGCAAAATGGACGATATACTCCTAATCTTAGCAATTGTGGGAATATTTTGGTGAATTTACGTCTAAAGACTGAGAAACTAAACACACGAACGGTTCCAGCTCATTAAATATTCAAAGAGAGGTCACGCACGTCCGAGCCATGCATACAGCGCGCAAAGAAAAGGAACGGATTCTATATAACCAAATATTGTTATAAGAAAAATGCCTCCAACATGCTTGCACAACAACATGTAACTCTAATCATGCTCTAATGTGCTACACGACTGCATGGTCAACCGAGTATATCGTGCTGCGTCAAAGCTCTAGCCCGTGGTTGACTGCAGTGAATGTGCTTCAGAATTATGTAGTCTTATCGGACACTTTCTGGTAATAAACCAAGGGACCCTCAAAAGCGACTGGCACTGTGACCTGTAGGCCTGAGGGTACCTGTGTGGACAGGCCTGTGTGTGGAGAAGACGATGAAAAACTGAAGTGTCAGTTTTGATATGGGAGGAAAACCCCAGCCCAAGTAGGAAAAACCCACACAATCAGATGGGGACTGAAAAACCCAATCCACCCAGAGGTGAAAGGCAGGAAAGAAACCACTGAGCCAACCTGACTGAAGCATTTAGCTAAGTAATAATAAGGGTCGAGCAGCGGTACAGTAATTCAACCCGTACAAGGTCGCTTCCTCCACTTCCACTACCACAGTACCAGACACGTTTATATAATGGCAACTCACTTGTACCACAGCGTGTCATACATGCACGCAACAGAACATAGAGCAATGAAGCATAATACTTACACCCATCCGTGACCGCAGGCAGGTCAAACTCGACCAGATTCAAGTCGCTTCTCTTCGGCATACCCTGGAAGTGTTTCTCCAACACCCATTTCTTTCCCTTGGTCGGCATTTTCAAGAAGGAGTTTACAGCACAGCAGAGAACGGACCGTAGACGCATGTGTGGTGACTCTCGTCTGCTACTAAATGAATGGATCGACAAATCTCGTGAGGTCCCCTTTTATATAAACAAACAGCGGTAATAACTTTAAAGGGGCACTCTCTAGACGGATCTGTAAACATAATTATTGTCCAACTTTTTGTTTTTTTGAGAAAATTGTAATCGTACAAATTAGAGACGTACTTAAAAGAAACAAAAGAATGAGTTTTTTTAAATTGTTGTTGTCTTGGATGCACCCCCATGTAAAATTATAACAAGCTCCGCCCCTTTTTCTTAAACAGTTTTACAGCTATTATTGTTGTTCTAATTCGTGTTTTCGATCTTGAGTATGTTTTAGAATTCTTTGTATTATTTTCCTTCTTACCATATCATCTTAAATATGAACGAGAAAATAGAATTAGCTGCTGCAAACTTCTTACTACCAAAATATAAATATTACTACATGTATAACTATATTAGTGGCCTGGCGTTTTGACAGAATCATTTGTAGCTTTTTAGACTTTAGAGAAAGACTCTGCTAGGGTCGAAACGTCAGGCCACTATTTTACTATTTTTTCTAAATTGAGTTATTTTCTGTCGTTTTCTTACACAGACAGGGGGGGGGGTACGTTTCCTAAATATTTCGTATAGAACCCCAAAACTTTGCCCTCCCAAAGTAAAATCTCCTTACTCACTAGTTCCGTAGGTGACTTGAGAAGAAGCAAATAAGAACTTGAACCATGAGACGTTTCGGGTGTCACACACCCCCTTTAATAAACACATTGCGGATAAACATTAACTCGCTTATCAATGCTCAAACACAAATAAGATATTAACTTATACCAAATTTGTGCAAACTCATTCCAGGCAAGTTCTGTCCAATTGTGATCTGATAATAATTTAGTCAAACCTCAGAGCAATGTACTTTTGGCGGTGATTTTGCAAAAAAGACAACCACGAGACAGATTGTTCCTCGGCGAATTTGAAAATCAGATCAGACTAATTTAGTTTTGTCGAAATTTACTGGAAAATCAGTAGAGAATAAAACGAAACTTTAAAAAAATCTTGTGAACTAGTGTACAAATTAATTGTTTTTTATCGACTCTAAAAATGGACACGAGTCACCAAATGGTGGCGCTAGAATATCACGACCCCGCGACGACAATCGTGAAAATTTTGCAGGCGGTCGTGTATTTCGATTGATGTTTGTCTGATCTTGGTCTGATCGATGGTGGAAAAAGGTAACACTTTAAAGAACTGTTCCTGATGCCTGTTGGGAGAGATGAATTTCTAGAGCTTGACCAACAGACATTTTAAAACTTAGAAAACATAAAAGGACCCTAATTGAGGCTAGTCAAGTGACAAACAAATTGGTTTGTGCAGGACTCTGAATTGACTCCGAGTCTGAGCCTTGCACGTTTTGTGGGGAATTTTGCCTGTCTCATGCATGCTGTGTAGATGTAGAGAGGGAATAATTTCAACCACCTCCATGTTTTAACATACTTTGCTTTGGTTAATAGCCACTTTAGTTTCCGCCCCCTGGATAAAAACTTTCTTAGTAAGTTTCCCCTGGTAAAATAACACTGTGATAAGATACACCTTACAACAATAGTCCCTTTGATTAAGGACCCATTTCAGATAGCAGCCTGGCAGCACAAGGGGAACACTCCACATTTATGTGTTCTCCTGATCCCATCACAAGCTGGGATATTTTACTTCATGTTCAAGTCTTGCCTGTTTTCAAGTATTACTGCTATTTAACCGGTTTTAAAGCCATTTTGATTTTAATTTGTAACCTTCTTTGGCACTGTGTTTTGTTGTTTTTATTTTATTTTAGTGGTTTCTATGAATTCCTTTTTTTAAGTATTCTGGGTTCAGTTAAAAGGGGTTACTATTGGTCTTGGTTTAGAGTTCCCTGTCTATTGCTATATCTCGATCACTGGTTTCGCTTTTGCCTCATAATAAAGTAATTTTTATATTTTTTTCTTTGTTGAGAACCCTACATATTGAGTTGTCGTCCCACTTCTTGCATTTCCTCGCGTCTTTACCCTATTCGATCCTTAGATTAAGTGAGTTTCCCCAAGGTTTAGTTTTATTTTCATTTATTTCAAAGTGTACCCTTTTTCCGGGTTACATAGACAAAGTCCACAGTACACTCACTAGCCCACATTGTTGGGCTGATATGGCCCTCTGGGCCTAATTTCATAGAGCTGCTAAGCACAACAATTTGCTTAGCATGAAATTTCTTCATTGATAAAAACAGGATTACCAACCAAATTTCCACGTGATTTTCAGGATAAATGTTTGTCTGATCGTGGTCTGATCGATGGTGGAAAAAGGTAACACTTTAAAGAACTGTTCCTGATGCCTGTTGGGTGAGATGAATTTCTACTTCTAGAGCTTGGCCAACAGACATTTTAAAACTTAGAAAACATAAAAGGACCCTATTTGAGGCTAGTCTTTTAGTCAATTGGAAGTGACAAACAAATTGCTTTGTGCACTGTGAATTGATGCGCAGGACTCGGAATTGACTCTGTATGAATTTCTGAGCCTTGCACATTTTGTGGGGAATTTCGCCTGTCTCATACTGGAGACAAAGTCCACAGTACACTCACTAGCCCACATTGTTGGGCTGATATGGCTCTCCAGAGGGTGTTATCACAGTTAATAAGACCCATGTTAAAAGTAAAACTAAAACTCAATAGAGAGCCAAGTAACACTAACACAGACTATGAACAGTACACTATTCACTAACTTAGTAACACTACAGAAACACAGTAACGACACTACAGTAACACTACAGCCCAACAAGGTTAAAACATTGAGCTATATATGTAAAAAAAAAAAAAAAAAAAAGGATATAGCTCCATCTATGGTTAAAACAAGAGTACGCAAGCCATGAATGAAGTGAAATATGCACCGACTAGGTACAAACAGAAGAAACCCATGCACCCAATGCTAGCCTGGAAGGCATGGTACTTTGTGGCTGTCAGTGGTCAGTGTATGCATATGAGCAAGGACCTTGCTCTAACTCTATGGTGTATGTAAGGCTTGAATAAAACTATGTTTTGTTTCTTCTACTTGTAGTGATCATAACGTTTCACTTCTGTTCATAAAAGAAATCAAAACCACCATGCCATCCGGAAAGAGACGCAAAAACAGAAACTCAAAAGCGGACGTCACGACCGCGCCATCGACCTCTACCTATCAACAAGTGAGAGCCGCCAGCAACACAACTGACTCAACACCACCACGTAGACCAAGCCATTCCCACACCAGAAGGATAGACAATGCATTCCACCCACGGTACTACCCCTACTGGATTTTCATCGGCCTGGTTGCTGTTTTGGCGATCGCCGGTTTGAAGCATGGGGATGTACATGTGTTTTATGAGTACGTCAAGGCGATACAGCCTTTGCAGTTTCAGCATTCTTGGTCCAGTGGGTGGTTTTCTGCTGATGTCATCGACAGACGGAGAAATCTGAGTCTGGAAGAGTTCCACCATCTCTATGACGGTAAAAGGTAAACAGTAGGCCTACAGGGCAAGGGAAATTAAATTTTGTTAGTGTAAATTTTCAAAACATTTAACCTTTAAACATATTACTTTTGTTTTGCTGTAAGCACTCGATTCAGTAATTTCATCCAGCAGGCTCCACTCACCCTCAAAACTTACAGGATTGGAATGAATGTACTCTTCCAATAACCATTGATGTACTTATCCCTTTATGATAATGTTTCTTGAAAACTACAAGATTGGAATGAATGTACTCTTCCAATAACCAATGATGTACCATCCCTTTATGATGTTTCTTGTAAACTAGAGGATTGGAATGAATTTACTCTTCCAATAACCAATGATGTACCATTCCTTTATGATATGTGTCTTGAAAACTAGGGGATTGGAATGAATGTACTCTTCCAATAACCATTGATGTATCATCCCTTTATGATGCGTTTCTTGAAAACTAGAGGATTGGAATGAATGTACTCTTCCAATAACCAATGATGTACCATCCCTTTATGATAATGTTTCTTGAAAACTAGAGGATTGGAATGAATGTACTCTTCCAATAACCAATGATGTACCATCCCTTTATGATAATGTTTCTTGAAAACTACAAGATTGGAATGAATGTACTCTTCCAATAACCATTGATGTATCATCCCTTTATGATGTGTTCCTTGAAAACTACAAGATTGGAATGAATGTACTCTTCCAATAACCAATGATGTACCATCCCTTTATGATGTTTCTTGTAAACTAGAGGATTGGAATGAATGTACTCTTCCAATAACCAATGATGTACCATCCCTTTATGATGTGTCTTGTAAACTAGAGGATTGGAATCAATGTACTCTTCCAATAACCAATGATGTACCATCCCTTTATGATGTTTCTTGTAAACTAGAGGATTGGAATGAATTTACTCTTCCAATAACCAATGATGTACTATCCCTTTATGATGTGTTTCTTGAAAACTAGGGGATTGGAATGAATGTACTCTTCCAATAACCAATGATGTACCATTCCTTTATGATATGTTTCTTGAAAACTACAAGATTGGAATGAGTGTACTCTTCTTATAACCAATGATGTACCATCCCTTTATGATATGTTTCTTGAAAACTAGAGGATTGGAATGAATGTACTCTTCCAATAACCAATGATGTACCATCCCTTTATGATATGTTTCTTGAAAACTAGAGGATTGGAATGAATGTACTCTTCCAATAACCAATGATGTACCATCCCTTTATGATATGTTTCTTGAATGTAGAGGATTGGAATAAGTACTCTTCTTAAATCGTGAATGATTGAATTTTTCCGTTCACCTTTTCACTTTGAAGACCGGTAATCATTCAAGATGTTCTTCAGGACTGGGGAGCCATGGGCTGGGACCAGACATTCTTCGCTTCTCACTACCCCCAGGAACGAGTCGCTATGAAAGCTGTGGAGGTAAGACCGACTCCCTGCTCGTGAGAATGGTTTGTTTTGGGAAAGGGCCATTTTGGGGATAGGTACCAGACTCAAAATTGTTTCCAGCCACAGACATGTGTTTGGTCTGGACAAAACAAACCTTAAAGGGAGGGTATACCTTTGGTAATTACACCGGAAATTATTGACAATAAAAACTTACTTGGTAAGAAGCAGTGCAGCTGTTGATATTGTTTAACATGTTGAGAAACGATTCCCTTTAAGGAACGTGGTTTTAGAGAAAGGGATCAAACAACAATTTCGATCTGAGCAACGTTTCATGCACATTTCATGTTTTTTTTTCCATGCCTTTGTATACAAAACCTTGCGCTGCCAGCATCCCAGCAATGGCGGCGAGGCCAGCAGCACTTGTGCTCTGCTCTGTTCTACTATCTTACCCAAACTGTCCCTTATTCTTACATTCCTTTATTTTATTCCCAGCATTGTTATTAATCATCTTCTTGATCAAAATATTATTAATTAGAAACGCTCGCGCTTAGCAATTAGCTTGTGCTTTGCAATTAGCTTGCGCTTTGCAATTAGCTTGCGCTTTGTGGTTGGTTCATTTACAGATCACTACATAAATGTTCTGTATACTTAAGGCAAAACTATTTTATCTATTTTTGTACAACAGGGAAGGTTGAACCAGGCAGAGAGCTATTCCATACCTCTGAAGAATTTTATTGAGCATCTCACGGAGAGGAACCCTCGGAGTTGGACTTACATCGAAGATGAACTTTTTATTCCACAAAGGCCGGACCTCCTTAAAGATATCGGTTCTTCGGTAAGTGTTGAATACTTTCTTAAACTGTTTGTTTTTTTATTGAGGGGTTGCATCCGGTTCTTTTTGTATAGAGTTGAACTGAAGTATATTCAAATTTCTGTGAGTGTAGCGAGTATAAAGGAGATCCTGTAAGTTGGAACTGAGTGAGTTTGATAATAAATTTGGAACCAAGTTATATTTTTTCTAGGAGTGAGAGAATGTGTTTTGTTGGGAAAGTATAAGAACTGAAGTGGGTGTAGTATGGGGCTAGTCTGGAACTGAGTGATGCAGATCTGAAAAATATTGTGGTTTAGTGAGTGTTAGTTTCTTTAAAGGAACATTACAGAATTGGTAGGAAACAAACTTGTAAAATATACTTTTTGATCACAGATTTACATAAAACTTACACGGTCTAATGATGATGATGGTAGAAAACATCCCTTGAAATATTTCTGTCTGAAATGCCATATTTGGTGAGAAATTAATAAACTAATTTTCCAATTGTAGTTTATCGCTCAGTGAGCGTTTTATTCATTTGTTGAATCTATATGATTTCATGCAAATGTGTAATCGGTTTTTCACTATTTTCTCGTGACCCAGATGGCCGATCGATCTCAAACTTCTACAGGTTTGTCAGTTTATGTATATGGTGGATTACATAAAGTGCTTACACTTCAAGCAACTGTTTTGTTAGCAAAAACCAATTCTGTAATGTTCCTTTAAGTTGGAACTGAGGAATAGTTTTTGTGTGAACTGAATTATAGGCTATTGGTTGTTCTGGACAGGTAATAAAATATTTGTTAAAGTGGGATCAAGATTGTCAAAGCAGATGGACTGGTATGGAACTGAATAATTTATGAACCATTATGGTTTGGAACTTAATGATATTAGAACCAAAGTATCATTGCTATTAAGTAAGTTACAAAGTACTTTGTACAGTGGTATTAGTATCAAACCAAGTTAGAAACTTTATGATATGAACTTCGTTGAGTTTTAAATATAGTTTTTCTATCCCCAAACTTCGTTCTTTACTGTAAACTCTCATAACTGAAACTCTATAAATTTATCTATAATAATTCATGCTACCATCCTGTTCCACGTTCCTCCATGATCGCAAACCAGATTTACTTAGAGGAGGACTTCTTTAAGTTGTTCCCCAAGGAGATCCAACCATGGGATGCCATGTTCCTCTGGGGAACCAGGTATTCTCGGTCGAGCCTGCATATCGGTTAGTTATAAAAAAACAAAATACTAGTTGAGTTCTCCAAGCTGCATGTTATCTGTAAGCTTCATCGTTGGTGTTTTGTCGTGTTCTCTGTGGCTATTGCAGTGTGTCGTGTTCTAGGGTTCGAGTCCCTGGGACTTTTGATGGCTGAAACCTCGACGAGTGAGTTTGAATCAAAGTCCGAAAAGTTGTTTAAAAAATAACCCCTTTAGTGAATGCTATAGTAACTCTAAGCCATGGCACATTAGATTTATTTCACTGTTTTCTCAAAAGTGCATTGCCCTGGGGGAGTCAAAGTCCTTGATATCCTAGACTGGACCATTCCACATATCTAAGAGGGGGATCGGGTCCCAGAGTGGTGGAGGTTGTTTTTGAGTGGCTGAAAAAATATTTTCACTCATATATTTTGTGCACAAAATTGTACAGACACACAGACCTACCCAGATCTAACCCTCTGATAAAGTGGAGCCATCTGTTCTTTGTAGCAGGCTTCCAGATGTCTTGCTGACAGCCTGTGCTAGGCTCTGAGGTGTCCATTACCCCTCCCCTCTTACAATCGATTTTGTTGACCTACTGGGGAGCCACAAACTAGTGGAACCTTCCTGCATTTGTGTAATTCCTGGGGTTACTCCCGCACTTACAGGTTTTAGGTCTGAGAGCATGCGCACACCTCCATGAGCAATGGATTCACCCAGTGGTATGTCTAATTGTCTGCTGCCACCTAGTGTCCCCCAAAAGTCGCCCATTAATTGTTTGATCTGCAACCCCCTTTCTCAAGGTTTAGCCACGCCCATCATTTTGACTATTATATCGATTTGTAGCAGTAGACAAGAACACTAAGCTTTTTGTTTTCTCTTGGGATTGTATTTATGTGCATGGTTGTTGTGAAGTTGAGATGCGATCCTTTGAGTGTTCTATAGCATTTCCTATTACATGGTAGTCTTGGCACCGAGACGTCAGTGATCGATAGCAGATTGTGTAATGTACGCTCATAGTAATTCCTAATAGTGCGCCCTCCTGTGGCATGATTTAACCAACTTGACCAGCTCTGACCAGGGCCCAATTTAATAGAGCTGCTCAAGCACAACAAGTAGCTAAGCACAACAAAATTATGCTTACCAGAATAAGGTTACCAGCCAAACTACCATGTCTCAAGTACATTGTGACTGGTATTCTGTTCATTTCTGCTAAGCAGAAATCTGTTAAGCAAAATTTTCTGCTTTAGCGGCTCTATGAAATGGGTCCAGGCATGGTATTTTCCTACTTTAGTCTGATTTCCGATTGTTTTTGCCCTTGGAAAAATCAGAAAAAAACTGTGATTAAATAGCCTGAAAACTCTACTAAACCTTAAACCACCTTAATTTTTCATTGTTTAACCGGAAATATCAATAATAATGAACGTTTTTTTATATTTATTTATTTTATACTTATTTTTATTGATTTCTTTTTTGTCGATAATTATAAAATATGTATTTCATCTTGCTTTCAAATTTGAAGATCCGTATAATTGGACTGGGACCAACGCCGTGTTTAAAGGGCTAAAAAAATGGAAGCTCTACCCGCCTGGTCAAGATGACCTCTTGTACGTCTTGCCCCAACGCCTCTCCGGCTTCCCACTAAAAAGTTTTAAGTACAACAGGTAAGGTGGATCTGAAATGAGGTTTGTCGTGGCCAAACAGTTCGGCCAAATAAAAAAAAAAACATGTTTAGCGTCCCCGTCTGCTTCCTTTTAGTTGTTACACCACCAGATCTTTTCAGAACCACCTCAACTCAAAGAGAGATTATTTGTTTCAAATCGTAATCCCACTTTTCCCTTCTTTAGCCCAGTAGATGCCTTTGATCCGGACCTTCAAACCTACCCAAAGTTTGCCCAGGCAAAGGCAATCACATTCACCCAGCACCCGGGGGAGCTCCTCATTATACCAACCGGGTGGTTCCACCAAGCATACAACGACATGGAAACGATAGCAGTCAGCAGTCAAGTTATGAACACGGCTAACTATAGGTGGGTGACCCTTTCTGTCAATGACAGAAACCTTCACCGGCTCTCTGTACTTTATTTTCTTTGTTTGTTTGTTTGGTTGGTTGGTTGGTTGGTTGGTTGGTTTTGTTTGTTTGTTTGTTTGTTTTTTAGGGGGGTGGGGAGTTCCTGCTTTAAAAAAACAAATATTCCTTCTATTGCTTTTTGGTAGATCTGTTCCCACTCCAGTTTTCAGTAAACACACAGGTCATAGCGGGTGGCATGGGTGGCTAGTGCGTATTACGGCAATTGGTACCCGCTGTCACCTCGCGAAACGTGGATGGATTTGGCATTCTTGTGAAAACACCGCGACAGTTTTTGGGCTGTTTTTCAGCAAGTAGGCACTGCATCAGCTGAAACTTTCACATATGACTTTTATTGTATCTTTCTTTATAATTTTGCCTATAAATCAGCATTACGTTGACAAAAATCAATCTATGACCCTACCTTTAAATCGTCTCAGCAGTGTACAGCCTGTGCTGCCAAGTGTGTAGCTAAATCAATCACAAGAACCATCTCTGCCCTCACAGTTATCCATTTACTCCTGGGTGAAGAGAAGCAATTATAGTTAAGTGTCTTCGCCGTCTTACTCACGGACCACAAGTGTCATGACTGGGACTCGAACCAGCACCCCAATGACTTAGCCACCAGGGCCCAAGTTCACAGAGCTGCTAAGGCAGAAAATATTGCTTAACAATTGTCTGCTAAGCAGAAATGAGCTGGATACCAGTCACAAGTTGTACATGTGACTTGTTAGCCTGGCTGGTATCCTTATTCTGGTAAGCATACTTTTGTTGTGCTTAGCTACTTTTTGTGTTTAAGCAGCTCAATGAAATCGGGCCCAGAACTTAAGTCGGGCACACTCGTCTGCTCGGCCATGACACACACAAAAATTGATTAATTCTTTATTTCTTGATAATTACTTCTTCAACTTGCAGGAACGTGCTGGAGGAGATTCTGAAAGCAGGCAGTGTGACGAAAGAAGTGTTACCCGAAGACTTTGAGTTTCTGACCCCAAGAGAACAGGTAAAACATGAACCCATTACTCCAGCTATGCAATCACTTCACTGGCCTCATTCTCGCATTCTATTTAAAGACACTGGACACTATTGGTAATTGTCAAAGACCAGTCTTCTCACTTGGTGTATCTCAACATATGGATAAAAATAACAAACCTGTCAAAACTTGAGCTCAATTGGTCGTTGAAGTTGCGAGATAACTATGAAAGAAAAAAACACCCTTGTCACACGAAGTTGTGTGCTTTCAGATGGTTGATTTCGAGACCTCAAATTCTAATTCTGAGGTCTCGAAATCAAATTCGTGGAAAATTACTTCTTTCTCGAAAACTATGTCACTTTAGAGGGAGCCGTTTCTCACAATGTTTTATACTGTCAACCTCTCCCTATTTCTCGTTACCAAGTAAGGTTTTATGCTGATAATTACTTTGAGTAATTACCAATAGTGTCCACGTCCTTTAAGATTCTCTTCCTAAGGGGCCATTCAGAATAATCAAACCTAAAATTCGAAATATCTTGAACAAATGCCCTCTTCACATCAAACAAGCTAGGGCCCTTTCACGGCTTCGGCTCCAAAATCGGCTCAGGCTAGCTAGGCTCCCTAAATTATTTTAACTTACGCATGCTTTGTGGTCAGGGTTTCAGACAAGGAAAACTGGGCCTGAAGCCCAATCCGGAGCCGAAGCCGTGGATTCGAAAAGGGCCTGTGTCTCTCGCACATTTTAAGGGCACTCTGCGTCCAGCTATTGACCCTGTGATTGAATACATGTACTAATGACAAGCCTCATGGCACCTTGCTGCCCGGACTGACTAGCGAGGCTCTCATACCGGAGTGGTTTTATTATGTAACTACCACATAAGCAATTGGGCCAAATTAAAAAAAAAACATGTTTAGCGTCCCTGCCCCGCTTCCTTTTTAGATGGCACCTCCTTCCAAGACAAGAGAGTGAAACATTTGATCTCAAGTTAATTTGGTGTTTGCATTCTGCGTTTTTGTGTTCTGCAGGTGAGGACGGCAATGTCTCTGATACCACAAGAAGTTCTGGACAAAGGACGTCAAGTAACGAAGATGCCATAAGACAGATAAACAGCGACCCTCATGAGCACACCTAGCTCATTACCATATCATCATGAATAAGTCATGAGCGTCTTGGTCATTAGCATATTTATGCAAATGACCTTGTCAGGTTGCATCATGATACCCAGGGTCCAGTGGGAGAGTTTGAAACACTGTGGCAGTAGACATGCCGTTTTCAAATGTGCACATTTCTGAGAACAATGGATTTAACTGGTATCCGAACTGGCGGCTACAGCTGTGACTGTTGCTAAGGATGTTGCTAAGAATTCCCTATCTTCAACACATGAACATGCAGAAATCTAGCCATAGCCGTAGCTGTCAAACTCTCAACTGGCTTTCTTTGCTGGTCTCCCACATAAGGACACCATCATTAATTAGCATACTGCTCTGAGGTCACAAAACTTCTCATGATTATGCAAATTATAAATTTGCATTGAATAAGGAACTGCATAAAGAGAGAGAAGTGCAACTAAAAAATGTGCAATATTGTTTTATGGACAATGTAAGTTTATTAAAGGAACATTACAGAATTGGTTTTTGCTAACAAAACAGTTGCTGGCAGTGTAAGCACTTTATGTAATCCACCATATACATAAACTGACAAACCTGTAGAAGTTTGAGATTGATCGGCCATCTGGTTCACGAGAAAATAGTGCAAAACGGTTTACAAATTTGCATGTGTTATACAATGCAGGAATAAAATGCTCATGAGCGATAAACTCCAATCGGAAATTAGTTTGATTTATTTCTCATCAAATATGGCATTTCAGACAGAAATATTTCTAGGGATGTTTTCTACTATCATCATCATTAGACCGTGTAAGTTTTATGTAAAATCTGTGACCAAAAGTATATTTTACAATTACCAATTCTGTAATGTTCCTTTAATCATGCGAGTTGTAGCCTAATTGTTGTAATTATTTCAC
This sequence comes from Pycnopodia helianthoides, assembly GCA_032158295.1. Taxonomy (NCBI): domain Eukaryota; kingdom Metazoa; phylum Echinodermata; class Asteroidea; order Forcipulatida; family Asteriidae; genus Pycnopodia; species Pycnopodia helianthoides. The sequence continues at coordinate 10,295,693 of CM063264.1, read as the reverse complement.
TCAAAGAAAATTTCAATATTGTTAGGACCCCTTGCTCTATGGTTCTCCTGACCAGATATTTTATGTCCAATGGTTTTTTAAATATTTGTTTCTTCGGAAGCGCCTCTTTAAGTTTTAACACTTGTGTGTTTGGTCAAAATTCATCATGGTATTAGAGGACTGAGCGTGTAGGAACTGCACATAGATTAATATATTGTATGCAACTAATCGAATACTCCAAGTGTTTTAACTCTAGAAATTGTTTTAAATATTTGATAAACAAAATTAATTAGTTGTTAAAGGCAAAGTATACCTTTGGTTTTTGGAACCGTTCGATTGTTTTAATCCTATATAAATGTAGATATATACAATAAAACTAGCCTGTGCAAATTTCATTTCAAAAGGTGGTAGCATGAAGAATAATCCCTATTATAGGAATACACAATCTGAGAAACGTTTCTGAGATTTCAAATTTTGGGGGATAAAAACTGACATCTTTTTCCATCATATCCACATTGTTTTGAATTGAAATATTTCTCAAAATGCTTTATACTATCGAAAGTTGCTGTACTTCTAACCAAGTAAGTTTTTATTGCCATTCATTATTAGAGTGATTACCAAACATACCTTCCCTTTCACTAATTGTTTTTTTTTGTTGGGTTATCTTCAGTAGGGTTGCAAAGTAATGGTTTATTTGGAAAATGTGAATTGGGCAGGAATGAGCTTAAGATGCTCGTTGATTAGTGTCATATTTTTCCAGGTTGGCTACACTTTTTTAATTATCATAACAATTAAAAGTGTGTTCTTAAGAATTGTTTCTGTTTGTAATTTTGTACTTTGATAAAGTAAATTGTGTTGTAAGAAGAGTTTGTATTTAAATGTGATGTTGTTTAATTAATGTGTTGATAAGGTTGTTAATGTTTAAATACTTAATTAGGTTAATTAAAAAGTTAATGATATCATAAAGTTTCAGGATTGCTTTTTTGTTTTTTCTTCCTTGAGTTGATTGTAGGCAACAGCAACCTCGATGCTGTCATCGGCAGCATCGTATCGTACCCCAAACACATTAAACTGTCATTTATGAGGAGCCCGAAGGTGCTATGAGAACGAGGCCGTCTGCGTTTTCTGGTCGTAGCACTTTGACGACTGGTGGAAGTTTATGTCTTGCACTTTCATCGCCAATGGAGGGCGCCCTTGACCACACATTTTGCTGCACATTAGTCATAATACGGTTTCGGTGTTTCCGATGTTAAGTCCACCGTACCACAGGTTGTTCTTTGTTTTCTAGGAATTTGGCGTGAAACCCAGAAAACCTTCATTGCTGTTGCCATTTCAAGATTTGACTGGTAAGATTTTCGAGTAAATTTTCAGGGAATGTGGGGGTAGTAAAGAGAACTTCAGACTCGGTCGGAGACCAAACTTATGACCTTACAGTTACTGCAATGCAACTGCAAAGTGCAAGTGCAAACAGAAACACCCAAATCTGAAATCAACTCCAGTCCTCAGTTCGTGCTTTTCGTTTCAATGACACTTGACACTGACAGACCATGCATGAGGTTCCTTCCTCCATGAACACACTGACAGTGACGGTGCTGTATTCACTCTCAGTCTCTGTTGAGCCTAGCCCCACTTCTGTGGCCAACGATCCATGAATCTTTCAATTTCATGGATCGTTGGCCACAGAAGTGGGGCTATGTTGAGCCCAAAATATAATGTGAGGCTAGAGACTTGTAATTTTTTCCCCACTCACAGTCACATTTAGGATAAGAAAATGAGTACATCACAAAAATGAATTTGACATTTCCCTTCCTCTATAAAAACAGCCGAGGGCTCGACTTTGAAGACACAGTCTCATTCTCGGTTTTAGAGCAAGGGCCTTGAGGTCTCGTGTCAAGTTCTTTCAAGACCTTAATTTCATAATCCTCCATACTTAAATTTGAAAAAGAAACACACATTTGTAAAGGCTGAGGGAAGTCAACATACAGGGAAAAAGCGGTGGTTCAGCCTTAAAAATCCACTAAAAATGAAGAAAGTTGTCTTTGAAAGTTGTTGAACTGGGAGTGTTTACAGTACAGATTTGTCTGAGGTCTCAGTCTCAATGGGTCGGTCTCTATCTCGGGTCTCGGAGGGGGGGGGGGTCTCCCCCTCCTACATTGAGGTCTCGGTCTTGGCTGGACTTTGTGGTCTCGACTACTTCAAGTTGATATTTGACGTAAATTAAGGGAGATTAAAAGTGGCAGTCTCAATGGGTGGGTCTCGGTCTCCTACATTGAAGTCTCGGTCTTGGTCTCGGCTGGACTTTGTGTGGTCTTGACTACAAAAAGTTGACATTTGACGTAAATTAAGGAGATAAAAGTGGAAGTCAGAAAACGGATACGTATTTTTGTTTGTCTCTGAAAAGCAAAACCTTAACTTTAACATTATATTGTTTTTCATATAGGTACTAAAGTAGCGCCCATAGAAAATAAAAGAGTCAAGAAAAAAGTACGAGGGATAGAACGGTATGGCAGAAGGTGGAGGGGATTCCCCGGTAGATGGTAAGCTGCTCCTACTATCCACTCTTGATCTCCATTTTTAAAATTGCTTTTAAGAATTACCTTTTCAAGACTGCATTCTGTAGCTCCTAAATGATTGATTTTGTTGTTGTTTCTTTTAAGTTGATCTGCTTCTTGTAGGGACGGAAGTTGAAATTTCCAAACTTCAAGCCTCGGTGCAACTCGAATGTTTGGGGATGTTGAAGTTGTTTGGACACTGAGGTCGAGACAAGGCCACAGTTACAAAGCCTTTAGTGGCCAGTGTTTAATTCCAGTTACGATATAATTTCTTTTACCAGGCGACTTGACTTGCTTCTTTAAAAAAATGAATTTTCAAATCTTAGAAACATTTGTCATAACCATCGTAAATTATCGCCTTTAGGCCAAATAAAACAAAAACATGTTTAGCGTCCCCGCCCACTTCCTTTTTAGAGGCCGCCTCCTTTTCTTCTTTTTTTAAGATCGATTTTTACAATCTCTGACAACAAAATTTGATTCTAAAACAAAAACATGTTTAGCGTCCCAGCCCGCTTCCTTTTTAGAGGCCGCCTGCTTTTCTTCTTTTTTTAAGATCGATTATTACAATCTCTGACAACAAAATTTGATTCTAAAATACATAAACATTGTATTTTTGACTTTAGCATGCACAGAAAAAAACACACAGAAAAAAGCTGGCAACCATCTTAAAAATTAGCCCGGCCCGTTGTCTTGAAAATTGTGTCGGGTGGCCATTTAAAAAATAATAAAAGAATAATTTTAAAGAGGGCCCGCCTCCTTTTTTTTTTCAAAAAGGCAGGATGCTAAACATGTTTTTATTTTACCTTATTGTCAGATGTCGACGAAGGCATTCCGCAGTTTCAGCGACAGCACAGTCATCAAGAAATCGGAGACCAGGCAGCTGTTCTCCTCCGTCATTTCATCATCGATCGCTTCGAGAGGGACTCCATCCAGAACGCCCGAGGCAGGAGGACTTGGGTGGGGCGACGCCCGGTCAGGAGGAGGTGTGGCGACAAGTTGGCTCCACCCTCCGTGAGATCGGCGACATCTTAGATCAAGACAGGGAGCTTCAAAGGTAGAGTGTTAAAAGTTAAAGACAGGATGTATACTTTTGGTAATTGTCAAGGAAGTAGTATCCTCAATTGGTGTATCCCAAGATATATAAAATAACAAACCTGTGAAAATTTGGGCTCAATTGGTCATCGAAGTTGCAAGAATATAATGAAAGAAAAAAAACAGCCTTGTTGCATAGAATTGTGTGCTTTCAAATGCCTGAGAAAGGCCTTTCTAATATTCAAATATTTTTGTGAGAAAATGCCTCTTTCTCAAAAACTACATTACTTCAGAGGGAGTCAGTTTCTCACAATGTTTTATACTATCAGCAGCTCTCACCTTCATGCTATGTACCCTTGCAGCAGTACCCCTTGTTGATGAAATAATGTGGTGGCCAGTTTTTCTCAGAACGGAACGATGTCATCGGATGTTTTGGATGTTGACAACTTTTGAACTAGAACTTAGAAGGGTATCGAATACAATGGCAATTTACACCATTTTAACGTGAGGTTAAAGACTTGTAGTTTTTTCCCCACTCACATGAGGACTCTATCTATTGGAACAAAAGTACATCACAAAATTGAATTTGACAATTCCCTTCCTCTTTGAAACTAGTTTGGTGATTCCCGTCTAGAAAATCGTTTCTCTTCACTCTTCTTTCCGTTCCTCATTCCGTTGTAGAATGATTAACTCCATTCCTTCCTCTTTAAGCTGAAACTAGTTTGGTGTTTCCCGTCTAGAAAATCGTTTCTCCTCACTTCTTCTTTCTGTTCCTCATTCCGTTGTAGAATGATTAACTCCATTCCTTCCTCTTTAAGCTGAAACTAGTTTGGTGTTTCCCGTCTAGAAAATCGTTTCTCCTCACTTCTTCTTTCCGTTCTTCATTCCGTTGTAGAATGATTGACTCCGTTCCGACAGATTCGCCGATCGAGGCGATTATAGCCGTAGCACACGTCATCTTTGGAGACGGGGAAATTCACTGGGGACGCATCATCGGACTTTTTTATTTTGCGTACAGGATGTGCGTCAGGGTAAGTTGGGTTCGGGGGTAAATAAAATTAAAACTAGAGATGAGGAAGCTTTTTTTTTTAAAGACCCCATTTGCCAATCACGACCGAATTTGTGCAAGCATCACATAGGTTTAACCCTCCAACTGTCAGTGACTCTTGGCAACATTTTCCGACTTTTTTATTTTGCGTACAGGATGTGCGTCAGGGTAAGTTGGGTCAGGTGGTAAACAAAATTAAAACTTGAGACAAGGAAGCTTTTTTTTTTAGAAACCCATTTGCCAATCACGACCGAATTTGTGCAAGCATCACATAGGTTTAACCCTCCTATACTGTCAGTGACTCTTGGCAACATTTTCCAGTGAGTTGACCAACCATTTGAAACCATTCGACTGCCAAGGTTGTGTACGGTGGCACAACTGTGCACAGAACTAACTGTGTACTGTGTACATGCATTCCCTCATGGTATCATATTGCAGGCTGGCATAGTTTATCTATCATTCAAAACCACAGTGAATGGTATTGAATGGTCAGACAGCAAGAGGGTTAATGATAACCTGAGCACAAGGTTTTAGCAAGGATTTGGTAAAAGGGTGTCCAAATGTGCTGGAAGTTTAAAAAACTGGGTGTCTAAAGTGTTCATTTACAATACATTTACATGTAAGTGACAGATAAAACAGGGTGTCCAAATTAATAAAACAGGGTGTCCAAAAGACACCCAGACACCCCTCTGGCTAACACTATGCCTAAGCATAATTTTTGACAAAATTATGCTTAGGGAAACGGTGGTCAAGTCTTATTCTCGGGTTTCCTTTGTTTGATTTTTAAAGTTTATTTTACTTTGATAAATTTCATGGCCAAATTTTATTTTCCAATGCTATGATATTAGTTGTATAGCTTTAAACTATGATAACTAAAGTATTTGAAGAAATAGAATCGTGCGCTAGTCAAACTCAATATGGTTGGAACCGGCCAACTTGGTCCCAAAAGTGTGAGAATGCATGAGCGCTCTACAGTCAATGATACCACATTTTACAACCTGTGAACAAATTTTGTTTTGTTTTCCCTTCACGTAGGCCATGGACAATATTTTACGGTCCAACTTTCCCGGTTGGGTGAACCAGCTGGTGCGTGAGATTGTGAAGTTTCTCGTCAGGCGCTTTGCGGATTGGATTATTCGGCGTGGTGGCTGGGTAAGTTCGTTACTCTGTCGATCAGGTGGTGTGTTACCTTTTGCTCCATACTGTCATTGAATTGAGATAAGGTGCAGCATTGCTATGTCTTACAGAACTGCTGCTACTGGTATGTTTACTGTCTTTGAATCAAGATAAGGTACAACATTGGTAATGTTGACAAAACTGCTGCTACTGGTATGTTTACTGTCTTTGAATCAATATAAGGTGCAACATTGGTAATGTTGACAAAACTGCTGCTACTGGTATGTTTACTGTCTTTGAATCAAGATAAGGTACAACATTGGTAATGTTGACAAAACTGCTGCTACTGGTATGTTTACTGTCTTTGAATCAATATAAGGTGCAACATTGGTAATGTTGGCTAAACTGCTGCTACTGGTATGCTTACTATTGAACCAAGATAAGGTACAACATTGGTAATGTTGACAAAACTGCTGCTACTGGTATGTTTAGTGTCTTTGAATCAAGATAAGGTAAAACATTGGTAATATTGGCAAAACTGCTGCTACTGGTACGTTTACTGTCTTTGAATCAAGACAAGGTACAACATTGATAATGTTGGCTAAACTGCTGCTACTGGATCAGGTCCTAGAGTACTCATGTACTCTCTGCACAAACATTGTACAGACATACAGACCTACCCAGATCTAACCCTCTGATTTAAACGGAGCCATCTGTTGTTTGTAGCAGGCTTCCAGATGTCTTGCTGACAGCCTGTGCTGAAATATGTGGTTTCCACCACCCCACCCACCCCTGCAAATCAACTTTTTTTTGGCTTACTGGGTAGCCAATAACTAGTGGAACCATCCTGCATTTGAGGGTTTTAAGTACATTGAAAATGGGTAATCACTGTTGCTGGTGCACAGGGGTACAAATACAAACATAGCAGCACAGCATTGTGATATCAGTATTCAATATTTGTTTTTCCAGACTGCCATAAGCGAGTACTTTGGTTCGCCGACCCCAGCTTGGGCCACTCTTGTGCTCTTTTCAATGGCGACCCTAGCCATTGGCATCTATAAACTCAAGAAATGACATCGTGGACCTCCACACCATCTCAGTGCTTCGGAAATCCATGGTACTCGTTTTGATGGATTAGGTGCTGGTGAGGTAGACTTCCCCCAGTCAACTGCGGGTTACAAGTCAGAACGATCTAAACATTAGAGGTGATTGTTTGATGTTTGGTGGAGGACTTGATGGAGTTTCGTCCTCGTTTGATCTGCAGGGAACGTACTAATGGAAAGAATCCCACCTGCCCACCGCAATCCCCAGCTCCTCCCCTTCCCCACCCTCGCCCTGCTCCCCCTCCCTGTCCCCTGCCCTCCGCCCTTGCCCCCAGCCTGCAACCCTACCTGCCCCTGCCCTACCCCCTGCCCCTGCCCTACCCCCTGCCCTGCCTCCCCCCTGCCCTGCACCCCTCCCCTGCCCTGCCCACCCCCTGCCCCTGCCCTACCCCCCTGCCCCTGCCCTACCCCCCCCCAACCTTGACCCTCTTACATTCCTATATATTTGCCAGTAAAGTAAACTGGACAAACTAGAAATAGAATCATTCGACTTCACAGGTTGTGTATGGTTGCACAGTTGTGCAGAGAACTGTTTGCTGTGAATGTGAATATGCTTTCACCACATGATGTCATATTGCAGGCAGGCATAGTGCATCTATCAGTCAAAACCACAGTGGATGATATTGAATGGTCACACAGTAGGAGGGTTGACTATGTACTGTGTAGATGCATTCACCACATAGTGTCATATTGCAGGCTGGCATAGTGCATCTATCAGTCAAACCACTGTGGATAATATTGAATGGTCACACAGTAGGAGGGTTGACTATGTACTGTGTAGATGCATTCACCACATGATATCATTTTGCAGCTGGCATAGTGCATCTATCAGTCAAAACCACAGTGGATTGTATTGAATGGTTAAAGGTAGGAGGGTTGACTATCTAAATGTTACACAGTAATGCAACTCCCTAAACATTTATACTGAAATATGAAGAGTGGATATCAAAAAACAATTTGAATTTTTTAAAATACTAAACTAACAATTTAGTTATGTAAGCCACAAAGATTTAAGTCAGAATTGTAGAAACTAGTGTTCTCGTATGTAGTCTGAAGAAGAATTATTATTAGTGTCCGCTTGTTTATAAATGATGGATTTGTTCATGAATAACAAGAGATGTGAAGCAGTAATACCAGGTTCAAATTTTATAGGTCTGCTTAAGCACAAAAAAGTAGCTAAGCACAACAAAATTATGCTCACCAGAAAAAAAGGTTACCAGCCAAAGTACAATGTCACATGTACAATCTACCACTGTATCCTGCTTATTCTGCTGAGCAGAATATCCTTTTTTGTGCTTGAGCAGTTGTATGAAATTGGGCTCTGATCACTCTCAAAGCCTTTCAAATTCCAAGATAAGGTATCCTTGGTTTTGACTTCATTGGAAATCTTTTTTTTTTTATTGCTCTCCCCCCCCCCCCTGCTCCCTGTCCATTCCATGTTCAAAAACCGCTAGAAACACCAGCACTGTCCCAAAATGTCACCTGTAAAATTAATGTTGTTATATTTTTCAATAGTGTGAAGTCGGTAATTTTGAATATTTCATGTACCTCAGGAATCATGCTGTTCGATTAAATTTAGTTCCTCTGGTTTAATTTTTTAAAGGTATTATATAGGATTGGTAGAGATGACAAACTAGTCGCAGACGGTGTTCATGTTTTGTGTGATCAACCATATACATGAAATAACAAACCTGTGAGATTTGGGCTTAAATTCGTTGTTTGGGTCAGGAGAAAATAATGAAAAACCGTGCACAACTTTCAGCATGTAAACAAAATATCCTTAATTTTGGTAGTAACAACCGAAGTAATAAACAAAAAATGGGGGAATTTTTTTATTCTGTTTTTATTATTTTTATAGTTACTACGAATAATTTATGACTTCATTTCAGAGGGAAATATTTTACATAAAAAAATGGTTCTGGTATGAACTTCATAATAGCTGCCAGCCTAAATTAAAGGACATTACAGAATTGGTATTGCTAACAAAACAGTTGCTGGCAGTGTAAGCACTTTATGTAATCCACCATATACATAAACTGACAAACCTGTAGAAGTTTGAGATCGATTGGCCATCTGGGTCACGAGAAAATAGTGAAAAACCGATAACACATTTGCATAAAATCGTATAGATTCAACATATGAATAAAACGCTCACTGAGCGATAAACTCCAATCGGAAAATTAGTTTATTCATTTCTCATCAAATATGGCATTTCTGCCAGAAATATTTCAAGGGATGTTTTCTACTATCATCATCATTATACCGTGTAAGTTTTATGTAAATCTGTGATCAAAAGGATATTTTACAAGTTTTTTTCCTACCAATTCTGTAATGTTCCTTTAAACAATGATGTTTTTTATCCTTACCATTCCTGTATAATACCGTAATAGTAATGTTATGCTGTATGACTTGCGGTCAACATTTCATGTACTAACTTATTTTATGCTTTAAATGTTGAGTTCTTGAGAACGGTCTAGTTAACCTAGTTCTGCTGCTGAACAAAGTTAATGTAATGAAATGCTGATTTTGTATATAAATAATTTATACATTATTTAATTTGTTATTATTTTACCGAGAAAATAGAATTAGCTGTTGCAAACTGCTTACCAACCAAAAGGACCTTTGGTACAAATGCAAAAAAAAATAGTTATTGATCTGAAGTTTCAACCCTAGCAGAGTCTTTCTTGAAGGCTAATAAAAAAGACTCTGCTAGGGTCGAAACGTCAGGCCACTAACTATTTTTTTTTGCAGTTACACATGTATTATTTTACAGTTAGAAATTAAGGATAGGGGTCATACTCTGGTAATGACCCCAAAATAAATGGTGTAATTTTTATCCGAAAGCCTACTTGTCATAAGGATGGTCATGGTAGTAAGGCCAACTAACAAAAGTAACATGTTTCTCGTCCCCGTCCGCCTCATTTTGGCCGCCGCCCTCTTTTTTTTTTTTTTTTTACTATTTTATTAAAAATGGGGACAAAAAGGGGGGAGGAAAATTCGAAAAATCATTCCTTGGTTTATTTTTGCCTAAGAATGTGTCAACATTTGATCACCTTAATTGTTCTTTATTTAAACACCGCATGCGAAGAGCATTGAGTTGAGCCACAGATCAGTGTATGAGCCCGGCGTCTAGACTCTTCTACCTCATTCGTGATGTTCGCAATATAAATAATATTGAACAGATGTACATTTCACTGTTTTTGATTGTTGAAACAGTGCTTAGCAATTAGGACTAAAATGATACAAATCATTTGTTTTGTCATACATTGCATCAGTATACTCAAATAGCACAAAATCTGTGAATAAATTAATATACATTGGCCAGCCATATTTAATAGCATTGCGTCCATCTTGGATAAAATAGCAAAAAAGGGAAAATAGTAAACACTTACGCCCTGCCTCCTCTTTTTTAAAAAGTCCGGACGAGAAACATGTTACTTTTTTAACTTGGCCTAAGCATCCTACGAAGTGACCCGCTCTGCAAAAATGGCCCTTATGTCGCAAAAAAATTATTTCGGAGTTAGACACATGGGTAACGATGTCAAAAAATGGAATAATAATTAAAAAATCACACCAACGAAGAATTTATCACCCTTCCAACATTGACGAGCCCATTACGTGAAAAGGCATAGCGCGACTTAATGGCCTTTTTTTGCAGAGCGGGTTATTAAACTTTCGTTTGAAATGCCCCAAATTACATTTTTTTTTAAAACATGTTTAGCGTCCCCGCCCGTTACCTTTTTAGAGGCAACCTCCTTTTTTATTTTTTGTAAATCAGCATTAACCAAACGATGACCCTACCTCTAAAACTGATTTGAATTTTGAAAGAGATGGGATGAACAGTCAAAAAAACAAAACTGTAAAACATTTTATTTAATATTTGTTGTTCAAAACGACGGAAGTGTATTTAGGACGTGGCCAAATAACCAATTCCAGTTTACAAATTCGCCCGGGGAAGATCGTATTTTGCCCGGCTGAAATTTTAGCCGGGGAATTTTTGTATTCGTTCAATTTTGTTTTAATTTATCCCCCCCTTTTTTTCTTTTTTCATTCTTTTTTCTTTTTATTTTTTGTTCGGCGATGGGGGGGGGGGGAAATGTCCTGTTTACACTTCCGTAGCTTTTCTTAGGTGTTAAACACCCTCGAAAAAGATGGTTGGTTGATTGGCGGGCTGGTATTGTAATAACTTATTGAAAGGAACATTACAGAATTGGTTTTGCTAACAAAACAGTTGCTGGCAGTGTAAGCACTTTATGTAATCCACCATATACATAAACTGACAAACCTGTAGAAGTTTGAGATCGATCGGCCATCTGGGTCACGAGAAAATAGTGAAAAACCGATTACACATTTGCATGAAATTATATAGATTCAACAAATGAATAAAACGCTCACTGAGCGATAAACTCCAATCGGAAAATTAGTTTATTAATTTCTCATCAAATTTGGCATTTCAGACAGAAATATTTCAAGGGATGTTTTCTACTATCATCATCATTAGACGTGTAAGTTTTATGTAAATCTGTGATCAAAAGTATATTTTACAAGTTGTTTTCTTACCAATTCTGTAACGTTCCTTTAATGTAATTTAGAGCCAATTGATTTCAAAATAGTTCATAAATCGTTCAAGGCCTACCCGCTAAAATGTAGAGAGGTCTGCAAGCGTACGGATATCAGGTACGATAACCGTGTCCATTCATGTTGGATGCTGCGCGGCAGATTTTGTTTTGCAATCATAGAGTTTGTGTTGGGCCTAGGCCAAAATCATAGAAACACGCTGGCGTAGGTTTTGCAAGCAAATCACACACAAATATGTTATTGTTACATTTGATAATTTTATAAAATTGCACTGAAAACTAACCAATATAAAAATGATTTCGTCTTCATGCAGTACTTCAACATTATTTGTTTAAATGGGAGTTGTTGTTTGTATGGGTGTTCGGCCGGACATCCATGTGTCCGGCATGTTGGTATCCAATGACGTCACTGTTTCAAATTTAGCTCCGAACGAGTATCAAATAAAGTTGCATTTTTACAACATTTTTAACTAGAGATTAGAGACTTGTAATTGTCCCCACTTTCATATAAGGACTCTGTCTTTTGGAAAATGGGTGCATCACAAAACTGAAATCGACCTTGGAGCTTCTCTTTAAAGGCACAGTACACGTTTGGTAATTGGAGCCTACTGATTGTGTTAATCCTACATAAATGTAGGCACTGTACATACACTAAAACTAACCTGTGAAAATTTCACTTCAAAAGGTGGTTGCCTTTTTGAGATATCACCGAAAAACCGGAGCGAATATTTTCACGGAGGAAGAATATTCCCCATAGGAAAACACAGTCTGAGAAGCAGAAACGCTTCTCAGATTCAAATTTTGGGGAATAAAAAGTGATATATTTTTTCATAACCGTACAGTACTTCGAAGTTAAAAGTTTCTCAAAATTCATTTTACTACTCAAAGCTGATGTACTTCTTACCAAATAAGTTTGTATTGCCATTAATTTTCAGAGTCATTACCAAACGTGTACTGTGCCTTTAACAATGGCCTTCTATTGTGTACAGCTTGCGTCTCGGACCTCTAAACTCATCGACAGTTCGACCTCTGCCTCCTCCATCTTCCATTTTTGCCTGCTTTTTTCGTTTCATTATAAGCAAATTAAAGGCACAGTACACGTTTGGTAATGACTTGTATGAAATGTATGGCAATACCAAATTACTTGGTAAGAAGGACATCAGCCTTGGGTAGTATAATGAATTTTGAGAAACTTTTAACTTCGAAGTACTACGGTTATGGGAAATATATCACTTTTTATGCCCCCAAATTTGAATCTGAGAAGCATTTCTGTCTCAGACTGTATTCTTTTGGGGAATAATTATTTTCCCTGCGTGGATTCTCTCTGGTTTTTCGGTGATATCTCAAAAACGCGACCCCCTTTTGAAGTGAAATTTTCACAAGTAAGTTTTATTGTATGTACCTACATTTATATAGGATTAACACAATCAGTAGGCTCCAATTACCAAACGTGTACTGTGCCTTTAATGGATGGTCTCTCTTTGGGTATTTTTGAACATTCGTGTGAAACCTTTATATTTTCTTCGTGCCCTTTTACTCAAGTGTAAATATCTTTAATTTTGATATTTATTGTAACAATATTTTTGATTGTACATGACAGTATTCATGTGTTGGCTGTGACTTGCAGGCCAACTTGGATTTGTTTTGATGTAATAACAAAAAAACGCATACAGGTCTTTAACTTAAATCGATTTGCTGATTTTCTGTACGGTCTTGTAGTTTTGAGTCACCTGCTTCCTTCCTCCATCATGATTATAAATCAAGCTCGGGTGTTTCCAAACAGCGCAGTGTGGGTTCGAGTCCCCATCTTGACAATAAATGTCCTGGAGTAAGACACTATTAACCATTATTGCTTTTTCCTTCGGATGGGACATAAAGCCGTAGCTGGGAATGAAGTGCACGTAAAAGAACCCAAAACAAGAGTGGGAGAGTGGGGGGGGGGGGTATAGGGGTAGGGTTGGGTATAGGGGTAGAGTTTATTCTGAATTTAAATATTTTTTGTCAAAAGGAAAAATCGTCTGCACTGAAATGTCAACCGTTTCATATTTCAAATGTTTCATTGGTGACAAATCTTTTTTAATTGATGAAAATGGTTTTGTTCTACTGTTATAAAAAAACAACCTTTTTGAAATAAAACAAACCATTACAAAATTCGTGAATCAACTGGGATCATTTGGTCTACATGTTTGTGACTCATGGTTACTATTTTTTGTGTTTGTCATTTTTGGTTCAAAAATCTGGATAACCACAATTTATTTAAAAATACTATTTTGTCATTATGCGAAGGTTTTCGTTTTTCGTTAAAAAAACAAGCATCATTTGTCAAAACTAGTTCAGATAACTTACATAATATTCTACGAAATAAAGTTATTATAATTGTTCTAAAAAATATTTCGAAGTATGGGTTCACTGTCAGCAATGCCAACTTTATCAAGAAACTGGCTGTCAGTGAGTCGCATTGATCTACATTATCAGTATAATGTAGATCAATGGTGAGTCGTAAATAGCGCCCTCAATTGACAAGCTACAGAGTTAGTATGGTCCCTCTAACTGTTTTTGGTTTTTTTTACTCAGGAACTTGTATCAACAAATGAACACGAAACAACAAGTATGAATGGGGACTAGACTGCTGCTGGAAAACTTGACTTCTGCAACGAAAATAATGCTGAACGTTTTGTTGTGATGATGACACTGATGGAAATTTTTTTATCAAGAACCCGTTTGACGTCCGTTGTATGCAAGTGCAAGTATTGAGTATTATCGCCATCGGAAATCTCTGCGAACAGCCGGCCGGAGAATGAGTGCAAATTCCAGGCAGACCGCAGGCATTTTGAGTAAGTTTTGTTCGAACGAACGCTTAGCAAAATCTTCTAGTTCTAATCCTGTCATGCCTGTGCCGCCGGGCGGGCGTTCATGGCCGCCGGTGCGGCAGGAGGAGATTCTGTCCCCCATACGGCGAATTGAGTACGAATTGTATCTGATGTGTTACTGCATAGCATGCCATTACTTAGTGGCCCCTTTTGAATAAGCTTTTCATCCCATGTTAAGTTACACACACACCGCCGGGGGACAAAATCCCCTACCCTAGTATCATGACCGACATTGAACATGCACGGTGACTGTTTTGGGGACAGTTTTAGTTTTATACCAATAATTATATTCAGACTTTATTTCCCTTTTAAAAAACCCAGGGGTGAGGGAGCCACAAATTCTGCTAGGAGGAATCTTGTCGGACACACTGGTGGCACATTAAAATGTATGACTTTATCAAATCTATAAGAATGTTATTGTTAATTGTTATTGTGTTTGTAGGGGTTGCTAAGGACTTCAATTTCTTCAAGTTCAAGCAAGGAGACCATCTAGTTATCTATGCATATCCAGAGTCTATCTCTATCTGACAATGTACAGGTGTTAGCAATAGGCCTGCCTCGGAGAAAGTACAAATGGACTTGGCGAACCCAAACTTGCAAAATATGGACCAGGTAAGCTTGAGTAAATTTTTACAGGTCTGCATTTGTTTACACAGAGACCTCGGAGGTCATGGCTTCCGTTGCCTCTGGTCTTGGCATTGGTGCCCTTTCAAAGGTTTCTCATAGACTTTGAGATTTTCTAATGGTAGTGCCTTTTGCAAAAACAAATGGCCTTGCCCTCTCAAACTCAAAGTCAAAGATGAAATTCCACGCATGGTTGAATAGCCTACTTTGCCTTCATTCTTGCCAGCTCCATGTGTCGTAAAGTTTAAAGGAACCTTACAGAATTGGTTGTTGCTAACAAAACAGTTGCTGGCAGTGTAAGCACTTTATATAATCTACCATATACATAAACTGACAAACCTGTGGAAGTTTGAGATCGATCGGCCATCTGGGTCACAAGAAAATAGTGAAAAACCGATTACACATTTGCATGATATCATATAGATTCTTAAAATGAATAAAACGCTCACTGAGCGATAAACTCCAATCGGAAATTTAGTTTATTCATTTCTCATCAAATATGGCATTTCAGACAGAAATATTTCAGGGGATGTTTTCTACTATCATCATCATTAGACCGTGTAAGTTTTATGTAAATCTGTGATCAAAAGTATATTTTACAAGGTTTTTTCTTACCAATTCTGTAATGTTCCTTTAAATTGTAAGTTTACTTGTACATTTTAGTTTTCATACTGCTGATATTTTGCAACCCCAACCCAAATATGGAGTCAATTTGTTTATGTTAATGGCCACTTTAGGATTACCGCTGGACAGAGAAAATCCCATCCAGCTAGGGAGGGTTCCGCACACACCTTGATCAAATCTAGAGCTAATTTTGTGTACTGATTAATATGTTATTGTGTTTGTAGGGGTTGCCTTGGTCTTGGCCTTGGTGCCCTTTGCAAAAATAAATGGCCTTGCCCTCTCAAAGTCAAAGATAAAATCCTAGCTAGGGAGGGTTCCGCACACACCTTGATCAAATCTAGAGCTAATTTTGTGTACTGATTTAAAATATGTTATTGTGTTTGTAGGGGTTGCCTTGGCTTGGTCTTGGCCTTGGTGCCCTTTGTAAAAATAAATGGCCTTGCCCTCTCAAAGTCAAAGATAAAATCCTAGCTAGGGAGGGTTCCGCGCACACCTTGAACAAATCTAGAGCTAATTTTGTGTACTGATTAATATGTGATTGTGTTTGTAGGAGTTACAGGAGCATCTGCACACATCCAGAGCTCATCGGCCTTGACTAGGAGTGCTGCAATGGTGGTTGCCAGGCATTCTATGACACTGGGACCTCTGTTTTAGCCAACAGCCGAGATGAAATAGATTCAAACGTTGATCGGAGCTGCACCTCTTGTCAATCATGTCAACGGAGAGGTAAGTACAATGGAGACTTTCAATTATGACACTAGGTGGCAGCAGACAAGAAAGCTATTTATTGGAGCTCTAAAACTTGCTTGTTGTGGAAGTGTTTTTGTGTTTATTGTTGGATTTGATACAGCCAAAAAATCCATTCTGTTTAGATATACCAGTTTTAAAGGTAAGGTCATACTTTGGTAATGACCTTGAAAAACCATCTTGTAATTACTCCATCTGTCGAAAACCTTTTTGTTACAAAGATGGTAATGGCAGGGTTCTGCCCAGTATTTCTTTAGTGGTAGGAAAAATGTTTCCCTGGAAACCATTGCGAGGTGGATCAGTTTCACAGTAGATCGTATAAATAGACTCAATTCAAAGAAGTACTCAAAATTCATGGCTTCGGATACCATTTTTACTGGTAAATATCCAATTTTAAATTTTGTTGAAAACTTTTTGAAAGGAAATTGCAAGTGTAATTTGGAAATTTTGAAAATGTGTGGTGGTCAGAAACAGAGAAAATTCTGCCAGTGGTGGTTGGGGAATCCTGAGTGCCGGGCGGGTTTTCCGGCACCGACCACTGTGGGCAGAACCCTGTAATGGTAGTAAGCATCCCGTAAAGTTATTCGGCCTGAAGTGCCCCCGTTGATCAGAAAATCAATAAAAGTTCTCTTGTGTCGTCCTCTGGAGTCTAATTGATGTAAATAATCTTCTTCTCTTCTTGCATTTTAGGAGACCGAGATGGGAGAGACAATTTGCCCGAGTGGATTCATCAGAATGGACGTCCCTAAACCCCTGGGCCCTCTTTGGATCCTAGGTGACATCTTCATTGGCAAGTTTTACACCAAGTTCGATCGAGTGAACAACCGCGTAGGTGTCGCTGACTCTGTCCAGGGTGTAGAAATCAAGGCTTAGTATTAGAACCCTTTGTTTATAATTAATGAAAGGAATTTGGGGGGAGGGAAAACTATGTATTTCTTTCAGATATGCGAATGTCAGTTTTATACTTGTAAATAATGTGAAGTTGCCCCCCCCCCCAATTACTTATTTTGATTGCCACATTTGAAATCGTCGGCTTAGAACTATAAGGTCGTTATTGCAGTTTGTATGGATTTCATCAAATTGGTTTTGCATATTTTGAAGCTCCTGGTAAATGGAGTTTATTGATCAAGAGTGGTCTCCTAAACTAAGTTTGGCAAAAAGAAACATTAAGAAAAGATTTACTTGTGGATTCTTATTTATTTTTCCAAACTTATTTGCATTTTTCACTTAACGACCTTTTGATCACTACGAATTTGAAATTGCAATTAACGACCTTATAGCACTAAAATCCGGTTTCTCCAAAGGCCCCCTCAAAAAATTATGTTTCCCATCACCTCAACCACCAGAAAAAAAAACTCAGAACCTTTTTTGTTTGTTAAAGAAACTAATGAAACAAAATTCGTCTTGTGTTATTATTGTTATTTTTTTAGTTTGTTGGCGCAGCAGTCTTCAACCACTCAAAAACCAGTGGTTTATTGCCAAATAGCACTGATTGGCAATAAGCAACATTTGTACAGTATTGAATTTTATTCGTCACTAGTTAATTGTTGCAAATGAGTGTGCAAAAAAAAATTCTTATCTGACCGTTGGCCAAGCCTTATACCTTTGACAAAAAAATTAAAAGAAAACAAAATAAAAACGGAAAAGCTATTGCCCTACTACCCACACTATTTTTTTCTTATTTTTTCAGTGTAGTAGGAAATGACTATCGTTTTTTTTGGCCAAACTCTTGCGAAAAAAATACCCCTAGAGTAACCTTAAGAAAACAGACTTTGAGAGGGGACAAAAATTCTTGATAAAAAACACGCATAATTGGCCTAATAAGAAGACTGTTTTCGTTCCTTACAAAAATGTTTCACTTCTCCAATTTTGTTTACCTCTCAAATTTGTTTTTTTCATCTCAATTTGTTTCTCGTCAACTTATCATATGATTGCATCATATCTGTGGTCAATAAACCTAACCCTTACCATAGCCTAACTCTAACCCTTACCCCAACCCTAACCCTAACCCTAAAACTAACCCTAACCCAAGCTTAAACTAACCGAACTCTAACCCTAATCCTAACACCGACCCCAACTCTACACCCAATAACTAACCCTATCCCTAGTTTAACCCTAATCGAAACCCTAGCACCAACACCAACTTAAAACCCCCAAACTAACCCTACCCAAGATGACCCTTACCCTAACTTTAAACCCCAATCCTAACCCATACCACTACCCAAACTCGAAACCCTCATCCTAACTCTAACCCTAAACCTAACCCTAGCCCTAACACCAACCCCTACTCTAAACATTAGAACTTATCCTAACCCTAACCGAAACCCTGAGCCTAACCCTAAAACCAATCCCAATTATAAACCAAAAAACTAACCCTAACCCAAGCTAAACCCTAACCCCAACTTTAGAAAGCCTTACCCTAATCCTACCCAAACCCCAATCCCGAACTCAAAACCAAAAAGTTTTTGTCATATCTCTTGTAACAATAGAACAAAAAGTGTGTTAGGTGGGCAACAATTTGTGTTTTAACAGTTTGCCAAACAAAAGTTAAACAAAAAGATAGGTAGATGGGCAGTGTTTTCGGTATTATGTGACCAAATATGTTTCCTATTAACAAGACTAACTTTTTGTTGGCCCAACTGTTAAATAAAACATGTTACTGTTCTAACGGCCCACTTTTATCATTTTTTTCAAATAAACAACATGACTTTTTGTGTGGCTCGACTTTTAAATAAACATATCGCCATGCTACCTACCTATTTTTAAGTATAATTGGAAACATGTCACTCTTTTTGTTTGGTGAAAAAACAAAAACAGGAATTTATGGTTTGACGGAAATTTACTATCACCGAGTAAACTGAAATGCGAACTGTATGTTAGTACAGATTACTATTTTTTGCCCCCTTACCTCGTACCCCCCTTACCTCGTACTTTCCATGGCTTCTTGCTCCACCAAGTCATGGGGATCGGAGCTCCGCAGGCCCCCATGAGCCTGCTGCTTTGATTGCCCCCATACCTCGTACTTTCCTTGGGTTCTGGGTCGTGCAAGTCATTGGGATCGGAGCTCCGCAGGCCCCCATGGGCCTGCTGCTATGATTGCCCCCTTACCTCGTACTTTCCCTTGTTTCTTGCTCGTGCAAGTCATGGGGATCGGAGCTCCGCAGGCCCCCATGAGCCTGCTGCTTTGATTGCCCCCATACCTCGTACTTTCCTTGGGTTCTGGCTCGTGCAAGTCATGGGGATCGGAGCTCTGCATGCCCCCATGGGCCTGATGCTATGATTGCCCCCTTACCTCGTACTTTCCCTTGTTTCTTGCTCGTGCAAGTCATGGGGATCGGAGCTCCGCAGGCCCCCATGAGCCTGATGCTATGATTGTCCCCTTACCTCGTACTATCTTATATGCAGATTACTATTCTGTCTGTACGAATTAGTAATCCAAAATACGGTTAGGGTTAGAGTTCGGGTTAGGGTTTAGATTTAGGGTTAGGGTTGAAAGTTAGGGTTAGGAACTTTCAACCCTAACCCTAAATCTATACATTTAGATTTAGGGTTAGGGTAAGAGTTAGAGTTTAGAGTTAGGGTAAGGGCTAGTACGTGTAAGCAGAATCACTGAACACTTTCAAAACTCTCCTCAAGACTCACTTATTTTCGACTTGAGTAATTGTTGTGTGTTTAAACTTTTTTTTTTTTTTTTTTTTTAAGTGCATCCATTGCTTTGTTTTATGAATGCTTGCGTTCTAAAGTTGCACTTTTCATTTAGTGCTTTGTCTTTCTTAGTGGTTTGCAGGTGTTGTTTTTTGGGGGGTACTTTTAGACAGTTAGTCTAGCTTGCTTCCGTGTTTAATTACTTGGCTGCATTATGTACACTTTTAGGTATTTTAAATTGTTATATTTGTAAATTATAAATATAAATGCATTTTATTATTATTAGTAATGACCACAGATAGTATGTAAGTTACAGAAAACTTTGGTTTATTATATTATTTTGTTTCAGCTTTTAAATCTTACCGAGTGTTAAAAATGTTTGCAAAAATATGTGTTTAAAAAAAGCCTGTAATAAAATATTTTGTGTCAATAAAAAATGTGAATATAAATTTTATATACTTGTACAAATGTGTTCTTGTTATTTTGTCTGTAATTTTTAAGTAAATTCGACTTTGGTGAAAATGGTTGAGTTTTAGGGTTAGGGACTGTGTAAGGGTGAATTTTAATCAATCAGACTCATTTAGTAATTTATTAGCAATAAAAAACCATAAAACACCCTTTTTTTAAATCTCGTCGAAAACAAGTTTTATTTGAAACACATTTTTTATCTCATAAATAACGGCAAACAGAATGCACTGGACATATTTCACCAACAGAGGGCGCCCCAATAAATATCAAAAAATTGTGCCCTTTACTGTCAACAGAGGGCGCGCTTCCCTATTTGATGTCTAACGTGTGATTACAACACGTGGTTCTAATATTCATCAGGTTCAGAATTCATAATTGAGCACAGGATAGCGATGGCCGAGCGGACAAGACCACAGGAGCGTGGAGTGAGGGGTGACCGGTTCGAGCCCCCGACAAGCCAACGATATGTGTATTAACTCATGATGATTGATTATGTGATTGTATTACAGGTGCACGGAGCCACGAGGAGGAGACGCAGCGAAGGCGAGGCCACGAGGAGGGGACGACACCGAGAGGACAGCTGGAGGAGGAGGCCACGTGGAGGGGACGACACCGAGAGGGGAGGTGAGCAGGAGAGAGAGGGAAAGGGGGGCGAGACAATTATTATTATTTTTTTATGAAAAAAAAAAAAAAAAAAAAAAAAAAAGTGAAAATTAACGGTCTTTCAGTTTTTTTAAATCGCTTGAAACGCACGCTCGTTAATTTTGGTGGAAAAAGTTTTTAAAAAAATCGAAAGACCGCAAAAAACCATAAAATTGTACACATTTTCAAAATTTTAATCACTTAAACGCCTTAAAACACCTCAAAACGCCTTCATACTGCTCATACCGATCAGCAACATAAAATAACAAGTCATCTCCAAAAAATTCAACCGAAAAGTACAATTTTGGTCCAAAAACAGCTTTTAAATACATTTTAAATGTCTAACTTTGGGTTAACACTGTTTACAATACGTAATGTGCTACAAAACAACAAAAGTACAAGTTACGCATTCTGCCATACACTTTTGCGACTTTTTGACTTCAAATCTACTAATTCTAAAACAAATCATTCATTTTATATGGTTATACTTATAAAAACAAGTCATTTTGTACTTCAAAACTCCTAAAACGAAACATAATTCACATCAGTTTTCCGAACAAATCATAAAGGCAAATAGTCAGGCGCCTATCAAAAAGACCCTAGCCTTATCACTCCTTAGAGACAGGGGACTAGACAATGACGGCTGCCGTTGTCTTGTCTTACCGAGCATTTTAGAAACAATAAAAAATAGTCAATCAGCATCTAAAACTTCACCAATAGATTTGATAATTGACAATGTTAATCCCAATATTATAAAAACCAAACCGTAAGAGTTGAACGGTAAATGTAAATGTAGCGTAACCAAAGGAAGGAAGGGGATTGGGGGGGGGGGGGTGCAATGTGGGCGTCGCGCAAACACCTAATTGAGGTGGCTGTTTAATAACCAAACCATTCTTTTGTGCATTTTCTTCGATCTCGTTTTGGAACCGAGGTGGAGGGGAATGCCTCTGTGGATACGCCACTAATTTAAAACTACAAGACCTTTCCAAAAAGTAGCTTAAAAATTCACTATTACCAGGCCTAACACTGCTTCATACAAGTACATTAATTAGCAAAAACTGATGCATTTCAATCTGAAACTTCACTGACTATTAAGTTCTAGGCCTACCAATCCTCAGGAGAAATACATGTAGTTCTGTTTGAAATTTTGTCAAAGTCAAGAAATATTATCAGAAGAATTCCTACAAATCATTCTTGCTTATATCGATTGCCGCAATCAAAACAAGCATCAGGATATACATAGGCGTTTTTGACGACAAATTCTAAGGTTGTTTGTTTGGTGAAGTTTACTGAATATGAAACAGGACAGGAATAACTTTACGTACTCTCTCAAAAAACAACAACAAAGTTGTGAGTAATTTGCTTAAACAGGGACTCAATTTGAGCCTGCATTTCAATTTTTAGCTTTCATTTTCAAATAAATGGAATTATAAGGTACACGAACAACATATTGCGATTCTCAAACAAGTCTTCCTGCTATATCGATTGCCGCAATCAAACTAAGCTTGATATGGTTTCTTGTTTGGTGTGTTTACTAAAACAGGTGGATGGGAATGAATTAAAATCTTTTAAAAAAACCAATGAAGTTGTACATGTGTAACTCTGATTGATAGAAGTTTGCGCAGAGAAGAACCGGTGGTGTTCGAACAACTTGACATTGGTGATCAATTAATTTCTTAGTTTAAAAGAATACTAAATAATACATTCGCAGTCTCTGCTGAAGCTACAAAATAGAAAATACTAAGATGCTTATGTAGTAATAGGGTACATGCTTACTGAAGATCACTTATAATCTGAAAGCTATTCTTTCGTTAACTTGATACCGCAATACAACTATCCCCACACTCAATTTCTTCCGAAGAAGTTCCATTGAAATAGGCAAGAACGGTACAAGATCCATGACTAACTGTTAGTCAGTGTTTACTAATTTTACAGTTGAGCTGGATTGGTGGGTTGTACAGCGTGTTCATTTAAACTACAGGCATTACTCTTTCTCAAAACCAATATATCACACTGTCAAAGCCATTTTGTTAGCATCACATTGATTCAAGATTGTACAATACACTACATGTACATACACGTACATCTTATTTTACGCTATTATCATCATGGGCTGGCAGAAGGATGTATGGAAAGTTCGCTGAGCAGCAGTGGTGTAACCAAACAGAAGGGGTTGGTGGCAGAGGGGTCAAGATGGTCAATCAACCTATAGTCACTTTGCTACAAAAACCTAGTACCTAATTAATTATCTTACGTTATTATCATTGTGTGCTGGCAAAAGGATGTTAGGAAAGTTTGCCAGGCAGCTGTGGTGTATCAGACAAAATTAAGGGGGGGGGGCAGCTTTTGGGTCAAGATATTTAATCAACCTATAGTCACTTTGCTAGCATCACATAGATTCATGATTGTACAATGCCCACCTAATTATCAATTATCTTTCCATTATTATTGTCAGATGCCGACAGAAGAATGAAGGAAAGAAAGTGTGTCCGTGTCTGGCGCCAGCACAAACTTGTACAAAGCAACAGAAACTTGTAGGAAAATTACATTCATCGAGTTAAATGAAGATGCAGTAATTCCAGCGACACACATTTATATTATAGTGTTTAGCATCATTATCCAAATTGTGGGTGATTGCTTAAGGGTTTTTCTTCTGAGATGATTATTGTACTAAGCTTTGTCAGCAGATTGGCGTAAAGGCACTTTTAAAACACTATTCTACCAGCACAAGACGAAATGTACCTTATAGTTACATCAACAGTCGCAACAACTGGACTGTAAGTTAAGGTCTGTTTACATTATGTAAGACTTCATCAAATTTACTTCATAAATGATCTGATGCTTCACAGAGGCAACAGAAGCAATTGCTTTTGTTACCCCTGCTCTTAATTCCCTTGGTGCCCCTTGAAATGTTCCAATAGAAATTTACAATTTCCTCACAGAGGTGTCCTTTACAAAGAAGAAAATTCCTGTGGTGCTCTTGCCCTTTCCAAAGCATCAGGACTGCGCATTTTTTGCACAATTTATTTTGATGTAAAAAAAAACTTCAAAGGAGTGTTTGTTCGGCCATGTCACACGATCGAGGCAATTTACAGGCAACCAATTAGAGGCAATCCCCAAGAAGAAAAAAACATTCACATCTGAACTTTCATATCACATTCTTTAGGGGTAGTACATACGACTAGTGATCAAAAAAGTGTGGTTCATTTGCATGACATGTGCTACAGTTGGATTCCCCGAAGTTGCCTGTAAAGATTGCCTTGTGTGATGAGGCCCTAAGTATTATGATGATGAAGTCAAAGTTTATGTAAACAGGCCTTTTTACAATTCAAAAATAATACAACAAGCCTACCTTAATATCCTAGAATTGAACAATTTACAAAGTTGAGGAATAAGAAGCTTGAAGTAGAGAGATGATGAAGTGTCTGAAGTCACGATGAAGCTGCAAGTCAAGTGTTCTCATCACAGTCCCAGTGCATCTCTTGTCAGGAAACTGCTGCTCCTCATCATCTTAATGAACCTGTAAACAGAAATCAAAGAATACAGAATTGTTTGAATTATTCGAGCCATTGATACAAACTTGACAGTTTGTATACTACAAAATTGTATAACCTTAGTTTTAAAAATAGTGTGGGGCCTTTGGTGTAAAGTGCTTTGAAAAAAATGCCTATCATTTATTATTATTAAATCAAGAACAAAATGTCCGATCAGATACTTTGTTCTTATGAGGGCATGGCAACTTTTTCTTTTTAAAGGGCACCTCTATTATAAGGGAAATTCAATTCGTACTGGAACATTTCAAGACAATTACCAGGGCATAAAGTATCAGGCCTGACACCTGTCTTATGCCATATAAAGTTTAACAATTTCTAGATTTTATTTTAAATAGTTCAATTCTTCTGAGCTTATGATTGTTTTATTTAAGTTTCGTACTTTGATTTTTGTTTGGCAAAGTAGTTAAAAGTTAGAATAAAATTGAATTAAATGGAAACAATTGAGTTGATATTATGATTTTATATTAAGTGGAAGTGCAGTAGGAGTTATAAAAGTAACATTTACAGAAAAGTGGGGTACATGTTTGGGATTGAACTTGAAGTACAGGCTGGTAGTGGAAGGGGTTACATCTTGGGGGTGGTTCAAGATTGACAAAAAAGTGGGGTGCACATTTGAGGATTGAAGTACAGGCTAGTAGTAGAAGGGGTTATATTTTCGGGGGCGGTGCAAGATTGACAGAAATAGTGCTTAACATTTTTCTGCTAAGCAAAAGTGTGCAGGATCTCAGTCACAGACGATAAATGTGGAATGGTATTTTGGCTGGTAACCTTATTCTGGTAAGCAAAATTTTGTTGTGCTTAGCTACTTTTTGTGCTTAAGTAGCTCTATGTAGCCTGGTAGCAGAAGGGGTTACATCTTGGGGGGTGGTTCAAGACTGACAAAAAAGTGGGGTGCATAATTGGGGTTGAAATACAGGCTGGTAGTGGAAGGGGTTACATCTTAGGGTGGTTCAAGATTGACAAAAAAGTGGGGTGCACATTTGAGGATTGAAGTACAGGCTTATTCTGGTAAGCAAAATTTTGTTGCGCTTAGCTACTTTTTGTGCTTAAGTAGCTCTATGTAGCCTGGTAGCAGAAGGGGTTACATCTTAGGGGGTGGTTCAAGATTGACAAAAAAGTGGGGTGCACATTTTAGGATTGAAGTACAGGCTGGTAGTAGAAGGGGTTATATTTTCGGGGGCGGTGCAAGATTGACAGAAATAGTGCTTAACATTTTTCTGCTAAGCAAAAGTGTGCAGGATCTCAGTCACAGACGATAAATGTGGAATGGTATTTTGGCTGGTAACCTTATTCTGGTAAGCAAAATTTTGTTGTGCTTAGCTACTTTTTGTGCTTAAGTAGCTCTATGTAGCCTGGTAGCAGAAGGGGTTACATCTTGGGGGGTGGTTCAAGACTGACAAAAAAGTGGGGTGCATAATTGGGGTTGAAATACAGGCTGGTAGTGGAAGGGGTTACATCTTAGGGTGGTTCAAGATTGACAAAAAAGTGGGGTGCACATTTGAGGATTGAAGTACAGGCTTATTCTGGTAAGCAAAATTTTGTTGCGCTTAGCTACTTTTTGTGCTTAAGTAGCTCTATGTAGCCTGGTAGCAGAAGGGGTTACATCTTAGGGGGTGGTTCAAGATTGACAAAAAAGTGGGGTGCACATTTTAGGATTGAAGTACAGGCTGGTAGTAGAAGGGGTTATATTTTCGGGGGCGGTGCAAGATTGACAGAAATAGTGCTTAACATTTTTCTGCTAAGCAAAAGTGAGCAGGATCTCAGTCACAGATGATAAATGTGGAATGGTATTTTGGCTGGTAACCTTATTCTGGTAAGCAAAATTGTGTTGTGCTTAGTTACTTTTTGTGCTTAAGTAGCTCTATGTAGCCTGGTAGCAGAAGGGGTTACATCTTGGGGGTGGTTCAAGATTGACAAAAAAGTGGGGTGCATAATTGGGGTTGAAATACAGGCTGGTAGTGAAAGGGGTTACATCTTGCGGTGGTTCAAGATTGACAAAAAAGTGGGGTGCACATTTGAGGATTGAAGTACAGGCTGGTAGTAGAAGGGGTTATATTTTCAGGGGCAGTTCTAGACAGACATAAAAGTGGGGTGCATGTTTTGGCTTGAGGGGGTAAGATCTTGGGGGCAATTCAAGATTGATGGTAAAAGGGTGCATGTACTGGATTGAAGTACAGGCTGGTAGTAGAAAGGGTTTGTTCTGGGGGCGGTTAAAGATTGACAGACAAGTGGGGGCATGTTTGGGATTGAAGTACAGGCTGGTAGTTAAAGGGGGTACATCTTGGGGGCGGTTCAAGATTGACAGAAAAGTGGGGGCATGTTTAGGATTGAAGTACAGGCTGGTAGTAGAAGGGGTTACATGTTGGGGTGATTCAAGATTGACAGAAAAATGGGGGCATGGCTGGGATTGAAGTAAATGTGAGATAGTAGAAGGGAGGAATTACATGTCAGGGACAATGAGGGCAGCACCGCTGGGGAAAACAGGGATTCAGCACAGTCCAAACACTGACAATAAAATATATCACAAGAAAAACTAGTCAAAAATAACTTGAATTAAAACTCACCAGTATTTACAGTAATTGACGGTGGAGTGTAGAGTTGAAACTGTCATCTGTAGGACATCTTGAATGATGAATAGCTGGTGATGCCCAAAACCAGAAAAGATGTACCCAGGGAAGTTACTTCAAGGATTCCTAGGGAGGCAAAACAAAATCAGACAAAAAATTAGGCAGATGTTTTTCATCATTAGCAATACCGTTAGCAACACCCTTAGCAACACTAGTAGCCGTAGCTGTAGCCGCCATTTGTCCTTAGCAACACCCTAAGCAACACTCATAGCCGTAGCTGTAACCGCCATTTGTCCTTAGCAACACGCTTAGCAACACTCATTACCCTAGCTGTGGCCACCAATTGTCCTTAGCAACACCCTTAGCAACACTCGTAGCCGTAGCTGTAGCCGCCAACTCGGATGGCCTAAGACACCCTTGAGCATGTTGTAGACACTTCGACCATTGCCCATAATTTTAGTCTACAGATTCACATATCTCTCTTCATACCCCGGCATACATGTGACTTCATAAAGCTCAATTAGCGCCCTCACTGAAGTCAACATCGGCTGAGAGTCCCGTGCCTGAAATGGCGGCTACAGGCTATGTACGGCTTCAGCTGGATCACCGTGGCGTCATCATGCATTACAGTATGGGATGTCCTTAGCAACTCCCTTAGCAACAGTCATTACTCATAGCTGTAGCTGTAGCCGGCAAATTCGGATATGGCCTGATGAGAGTTGCACATGGTGTGTACACACGTACACAGGTCCCCTGTTTTGATCTAAGCGATAGCGTCTATGCAATGGAGTCTGTTGCTGGTATCCATGATCAACCTAAACGTTGATCATTCCGTAGAAAGCGATAAATTCACATGAATCCTCTGGGGCAATTCTACAGTATGTGGATAAAACTCCACATAAAAATGTATATTCATGTCTTTTTACACGGTCTTACGTCACCTCCAGCTAGATAGGCTTTCATTGCCATTGGTTGAATAACGTATTAAGGTTTGGACTACGTTGGGGAAAGTTTGTTTTGTATATCCCCCTTTGTTTCACCTGGGAAGGTTTGCTATGCGCTCATACCACATGCATGGAGATTGTGCCTATGGTTGATTTGCTGGTGTCACAGGACAAACGACTATAGTGTAATCATAACAGTGAAGGGTCACTCTGATTTGCTCCACCCTTGTTATATCAGATGGTTGGAGCACTGAGGATAATTGGGGCTAACTACCCTTGCGTGTAGCCCAACTCGCCTTGGAAACACAAGTGGGGCTACCTTGTTTGTGTGGAGGTGCTTCCAGACCGATCTGCCTTGGTGTGTAAGGTGAAAACGTTATAATTAACTAGTGCCCTGCAGGGTTTTAAGTTAAGCTTTAGTTTTGCCTCCCCTTCGCGAAGAAGGCCTTTGCAATACTACTAGTGCATGGGTACACGGCACCAAGTTGGGATGATCTCTCCTGGCCTGAGCCTGGGGCTTGGGGCTTGGGCTGAAGGTCTAAGGATCATTGCAATGTTGCATACCATAACAACCAAACCTCCTGAGTCACACACCCTACACTGTCCTTAAGTCTGTAGTGTTTCATGTGTTTACTGTTACTGTGTTAGTAAAACAATTATACACTGAACTGGGGGAGTGGGCATGGTGGGCAGGTGGGGTAAAGTCCTAAAGTTACTTCTCATGACCGTGCAGAAAGTGTGAAGTAGAGGATTTACAACAAAACAAAAAGGATACTATTATAATAGTACATAGTTTACTTTGTAAACCTACCACAGTAATGACATAACGACCGTGTAAAGTGTCTTTCCTTGCACTATTAATTAGTGTAATTGCTCTACGTACACGAGCTATATCCAAGACCGTCCGAAGTCCAGTAAACATCCAACAACAAAACAGGTTTTACAATGTGCTCTCACTTCGTAAAACTGTGCCCCACAGCATCTATATAAGCACAAAGTGATATACAACTTATTTCAAGACGTAGTAATCAACAAACTGACCAATTAAATCATTACTTACCGATGTTTTATGAGGAAAACAATTTCATTTGAAACCATCGTGAGCAGACGACACACCGGGGGATACTGAAAGTGAATACACATGCGCAGTTCTTTGTAAACAGCGCCCTCGATGTTGGTGAAAAAATATATATTTGAAGACTGCGCCCTCATGGTAGAGAAATAATTAGTTAATTTAAAAATAGCGCCCTCTTGTGAGAGAAAAATAATTATATAAATTAAAGACGGCGCCTTTTAGGAAAATAATTGTATTAAAGAGAATAATTATTGAAAGAATAGTTAGGCGATTATTTAAGAGATAACATTTCACGTCTGAATTTCGAGGTTAAATTTCAGGACTTCGATTTTGTTTTCGAGACTTGGTGTTTTTTATAAATAGGCCACGATTACACATAATTTTTTAATAGGAGCGGTTATTCACTTGGAGATGTAACGTTTCAAATAACTTGAATAACTTCCAATTTTATATTAACTTAGAGTGGTGATGGTAAATACCTTTTTTCCGCTCTTACAAATGGAAATGGGGGTGGGGCAGTCAAGAGTAGGCTTCTCCGGAAAAGTTAACAAATAATTGAAATTTTTTGTAATAATACACAAAGCAAAATCTTGTCAACCAATGTTATTTGTTTCATAATGCTGGTAGTTTATTACAAATTTTAATGACAAAAGTTCATTGAAAACTAAAAGATTGGCATTAATCAAGTCCACCAAAACAATGAAGCATTATTGAAATAATTAAAAACACAACAATCCTGCATTGTTTTGAATAAGCATATTGTGCAGAGTAATAGATTACCAGCCAAAGTGCAACGTATATGTACATAATTCAAAACTGGTTCCCTTGTTTTTTTTGTTTAGCAAATTTGACAGTTACTATCTCTGCTAAGCTCTCTGATCTTTGAGTGGTCGAGCAGTCTATGATAATAATAGTAACAATAATAATTTTGGAGGCTTATCAACCTAACTTGCAGCTGTGAAGTTAAACTGCAAAAAGGACCAGCTACATTTTAGAGATGCAGGCATGCGAGGGCGCTATTCGCAGTTAGCCACATTGGCCCAATATGACCATGGAGCACAGCCAAGAGATCAAAAGTGTTTGATTATTCCGCAGGGAGTAAATCTGGACGACCCGGAGAAAAACCCTCGTTGCAGTGGAGAGAACCAGAGGTCACATTATGGCCCTAGCCGGGAATCGAACCAGGGCCACAGTGGAGAGAGGCAAGCGCTTTATGCGAAAGCCACCCATTTGATGCGATTAGTACAGGCATTGTCAGTGAATGAGCTTGGTTCTCGGACCTGGCCCTTCGTGAAAGACAAAGACAAACCAAGTTGCCCCTGTGTTTCTGGCATGGTTGTGCCGCATTAAAGGAACATTACAGAATTGGTAAGAAAGAAACTTGTAAAATATACTTTTTGATCACAGATTTACATCAAACTTACACGGTCTAATGATGTTGATAGTAGAAAACATCCCTTGAAATATTTCTGTCTGAAATGCCATATTAGATGAGAAATGAATAAACTAAATTTCCGTTTGGAGTTTATCGCTCAGTAAGCGTTTTATTCATTGGTTGAACCTATATGATTTCATGCAAATGTGTAATCGGTTTTTCACTATTTTCTCGTGACCCAGATGGCCGATCGATCTCAAACTTCTACAGGTTTGTCAGTTTATGTATATGATGGTTTACATAAAGTACTTACACTGCCAGCAACTGTTTTGTTAGCAAAAACCAATTTTGTAATGTTCCTTAACTTATAAACCCTCCAAGGTGCTATATAAATGAGTCTCATCACTCAAACATAGCTCTGCAAGCCTGTCCTAAAAAATAATAAACATTCTGAAGGTATTTAAGAACTGTGTATTAATGTTACTATTATTATTATTAATATTTGCATGGCAAATTTTGAAATATTTTGGACTCATAGCTGCCTTTGGCATGTCAGGGCCGATAAGAGTAGTGCACTGTACTCAAGTTCTGGTTGAGTGTGGGTTCGAATCCTGACCATGTTACTTCTTTCCTTGAGCAAGACACTTAACCATAATTGTTTCTCTTCACCCAGGAGTACATGGGTACCTGTAAAGGCAGAGTTTGTTCTTGCGATTGGTGGACCATCCATCCTGTTTCCAAAACAGAGTGTCCCTCTGAATTCCAGAGCAATTCTTGGCAGGTATAAGATACTATAATTGTATATAATTATTGAAAGTATTGTTCCAACTTTAATCTTCACTAAAAATCGTGTGTTGTAAAAATGACACCTGAATATAAAAGTTATATTATGTGCCAACTTTCTCCCTATCAAAAGTTACTCCGCCATCTTTTAAAAAGAGTAAGATTTTGATGGTTTCTTTCACTGGTCTGTGTACACTTTGTGCCTGCAGGAAGTCCAGGCTACATGGCTCTCTTTTGTTAACATGCGAATGCCACGAGTCACAATCATCTTGAGTGCAATCCCGAGTATTTAAACTCGATTTTTCGCTACTCGATTATTTATCGATGAGCTCTTGCTGAAGCAGTTGCAGTATTTCAGGACTCGCTTTGGCCTTCGTCATTCCGTCTTGGAGGATTGCCAGGTTCTTCTCCCCGCATGCCGTCATCAGTAGACTGGCGACGTGGGACTGTGACTCGTTACCCTGCAGATCGAGAGGAGGGATACGAAAAATATGATCAGTGATGGAAAACTCTAACATCTGGAACACTGGAGGAAAACAATGAGAGATTCGGAGACACTAGTTGGCGATTTTGATTTGAATTCTATGATCTTCAAAATGCGGGGATGCTCTCTCGCACAGACACACTGATAATTAATTAGGTTTGTCTGCTGCCACCTAGTGTCCTGAAGTCTCAAATGATTTCACACTTCATAGTTTGCTAAGCCTCACCGGTCTCATCCAAGGCCACTGGGATAGGCCAATGAGCTTGTTTGCTCGGCCCCACCGGTCTCATCCAAGGCCACTGGGATAGGCCAATGAGCTTGTTTGCTCGGCCCCACCGGTCTCATCCAAGGCCACTGGGATAGGCCAATGAGCTTGTTTGCTCGGCCCCACCGGTCTCATCCAAGACCACTGGGATGGGCTGATGAGCTTGTTTGCTCAGCCCCACCGGTCTCATGCAAGGCCACTGGGATAGGCTGATGAGCTTGTTTGCTCGGCCCCACCGGTCTCATCCAAGACCACTGGGATGGGCTGATGAGCCTGTTTGCTCAGCCCCACCGGTCTCATGCAAGGCCACTGGGATAGGCCAATGAGCTTGTTTGCTCAGCCCCACTGGTCTCATCCAAGACCGCTGGGATGGGCTGATGAGCTTGTTTGCTCGGCCCCACCGGTCTCATCCAAGACCACTGGGATGGGCCGATGAGCTTGTTTGCTTGGCCTCACTGGTCTCATCCAAGACCACTGGGATAGGCCAATGAGCTTGTTTGCTCGGCCCCATCGGTCTCATCCAAGACCACTGGGATAGGCCAATGAGCTTGTTCGCTCGGCCTCACCAGTCTCATCCAAAGTTGCAAGAAGAATGTTCTGATCGAGCCCTGTTTTTTGGCACAAATCTTTTTTACAAACACACTGTTCAAAACATTACATCAAGGGGGGGGGGTACACCATTAATCAAACTTACCCCTGCCTCTCGCAGTAAGAAAATAAAAAACGACGAGAGATTCTCAGAGAGCTCTTTACACTCCTCCTCCCGATCCTCCTCCTCTTCCTCCCCGCCCCCTTTATCTTGTCTCCGATCATCAGATGCATTATGGGAATTTGATGACGACGACGACGAAGGGACATTGCCCAAGTCTTTGATCGTTCCGTCGGAATTGGATTCCGTGAGAGTTTTGTTATCACCGTCCGACGACGTTGATTTGACGACTTCAGTTGTCTTAGAGGACGACGAAGGTAGGTTGTTCGCTGAGGTGCAGTGTTGTGTGGGAGTGTCCTTGGGCTTGGGGGCGGGGTCGTTGTTCTTCGCCGACGTTTTCTCAGAATACAGATAGATGAATATTTCTACGGCGCCTTTCAAGAGCTTAGGATCTGGTTTAGCAAGAAAAAAAGTGGAGGAAAGACAATTACTCTTAGGCCTTATGGTACAGCGCCGCTACTAGCAGGCTCGGAAACACACTGTGGCCTCTGTCGCCCCTGGTCTTGGCCTTGGCCCCCCCCCCCACAAAAGTTGCCAATAGACTTCCGATATCTTTGTTTAGGGGTGCCAGTCAGAAGCCATTCAACCTGTAACTGCCGGAGATAACACTCAAGGGAAGTGGCAGCAGAGGGAACAACTTTAAGGGGATGTGACTTTTTAATTTTAAATATCGAGTAAGAAACCACAAGTGAAACTGACCGGGCAAATTTTAAAGAATTTTTGGTTGAACAAAGAAAAGTTGACCAGAGCGGGATTTGAACCTCTCTACCAAATGAGCCATCTCGCCCCATATTGGCGGTCTCCCAATATCTTTGTTCGGGGGTGCCAGTCAGAAGCCATTCAACAACACAACCTCAAAAGAGTCTTACATTTCAGAAGTGTATCGACGATGTCATTGGCTCCTTCCATATTCGCCATGGCAACCTCAATGATGTAGATCGCAGACGCAAGACTGCCCTCACTGCCGTAGACTGTCACAACCTCGTCTTCGCAAAAACTCCACAGGAAATCCGCCAACAACGGCAAGACGGTATCACTTGCCGACACTAAAAACACAAAGAGAAGATACCGTTTTAAAGGGAAGGTATATGTTTGGAAATCACTCTTAAAATTATCGGCCATAAAAACTTACTTGGTTAGAAGTACAGCAGCTTTCAATAGTAACAAGCATTTTGAGAATTTCATTTCACTTCGGAGTAGTGTGGTTATGGAAAAATATACCAGTTTTTATCAGAACAAAATTTAATCTGAGCAGATTGTGTATTCCAACTGCGGATTATTCTTCCTGCGCAGACATAACCGCTCAAGATTATCGGCGGTATCTTAAAAAGACGATGAAATGATATTTTCACAGGTTAGTTTTATTGCATATATTTTTTTAGGGTTCTGCCCACAGTGGTCGGTGCCGGAAAACCCTCCCGGCACTCAGCATTCCCCAACCACCACTAGCAGAATTGTCTCTGTTTCCGACCACCACACATTTTCAAAATTGCACTTGCAATTTCCTTTCAAAGGTTTTCAACGAAATGTAAAATTGGGTATTTACAAGTAAAAATGGTATCCGAAGCCATTAATTTTGAGTACTTCTTTGATTTGAGTCTATTTATATGATCTGCCGTGTAACTGATCCATCTCGTAATGGCTTCCAGGGAAACATTTTTCCACCACTAAAGAAATCCTGGGTAGAACCCTGATATCTATATTTATATAGGATTAAAACAATGGAACGGTTCCAAAAACCAAAGGTATACATTCTCTTTACGGGATGGTACATGAGCTTTGAAAGTATGCACTTTATCTTTATTAGATAGAGTGCAGAAGCGTATTCGCTCGTCCCCAGCGCCTTGCCTTAAAACCAAAGGCGCTGGGATGGGCAAACGTATCAAGCACGCTCATTGGTTAAGGCTCAGTCCCATCATGCATCACACTCAAACTGCAAGCACTGCACGCATGACGTACTTCCTGAACAAGAATCTGTGCAAGCTGATTAGCCCATCCCAGCGGTCCTGGATAGGCCGCTGGGGCTGAGCGAAAGAAGCGAATTGGTAATCTTGTTGGTGAAGAGGTTGGGATCAACATTACAACCGCTTTCCCACCGTAGGTCTGTAGCCAGCGTCTGTCTTTTCTACTGATATTTTCATGGTAAATGTGCCACCAGTGTGTCCGACCTGGTTCCTCCTATCAGGGTGTTTGAGCGTGAAGCCAGGCTTTCTGCTTCTTCTCACCCATACACTCTCGCTTTGCTGAGATGTAGAACAAAGAGCCATTTCAACAGCTTTATTCCACGTACTGCATCTCTTTGGAACTCCTTGCCTGGTGCATGTTTCCCTCCATCCTTACAATCTAGACTGTTTTAAGAGGAATATCAATTCCTACCCAAGCTCCAATGATTTATTTTCATCTTAAATATTTGCTTCTTGTAGCCCATCATCCAGAATGACTTGTAGCCTTGCTCTGAGAAAAACTTGCATTAAAACAAATAAATAACTAAAATAAAAACAGTTTATAGTATAGTTTACCAAGGTTCTCCATTCCGTCGTCATCGGCGATGATGATTTCTAGACAACTCAACAGCAATGAGATGGTCCGAGATTGCTCCCTCGTTGATTTACCACCGGAGCTAAAACGGAAAGATTACAAAAGACCGCTGTGATCACAAAGCAGAGAGAGAACACAAAAGAGATGAATCCGCAAGTAAAACCCTGCGAAGGAAAAGCTCAAACACAGCAGCTGCACAAGCAAATCCCCTACTTATTATTGTCGTGTCTGTGTTTAGAACTAATGGTTTGAACCCGAATGGGTTAAATCCGGTCCACGAGGGTGGTTCAACGCTAAACCACTTTGGGTTTATCTTTTAGCACGGTGTGTGGACAGAATAAAGTTAACCACATCCGGTTTAAATCCTCACCTGTGACCGATAACCATGGATGTGTTGCATCGGGTTTAACTTTGAGCTGTCTGAACGCAAGGTTGTTTTATTTTTACGACCACCCCCGCTGCTCGTAAAGTTAAATCGGTTCGGGTCTAACTTTAGTACGGTGTCTGAACATCGCCATAGTTTTTGGCTATACGGGAGTTTCACGCAATGACACTATTAACAAAATCCAGCAACTGTACGACATCCGTGACACCAACCTGACTTGCTTGAGTGCCTCGATGAGGCTGACTATTTGCTCCGTGTCCGTCCAATCTTGAACTAAAGCCTCATCCAATCCAAGCAGGGCTCGCATAATGAATCCCATGTTATACAACAGCTCATCTGGAAAAAAATGTAAGAAACAGTCGGCTAGAGGTTTGGCTCTAGAGGTTTGGCTCTAGAGGTTTGGCTCTAGAGGTTTGGCTCTAGAGGTTTGGCTCTAGAGGTTTGGCTCTAGAGGTTTGGCTCTAGAGGTTTGGCTCAAGAGGTTTGGCTCTAGAGGTTTGGCTCTAGAGGTTTGGCTCTAGAGGTTTGGCTCTAGAGGTTTGGCTCTAGAGGTTTGGCTCTAGAGGTTTGGCTCTAGAGGTTTGGCTCTAAGAGGTTTGGCTCTAGAGGTTTGGCTCTAGAGGTTTGGCTCTAGAGGTTTGGCTCTAGAGGTTTGGCTCTAGAGGTTTGGCTCTAGAGGTTTGGCTCTAGAGGTTTGGCTCTAGAGGTTTGGCTCTAGAGGTTTGGCTCTAAGAGGTTTGGCTCTAGAGGTTTGGCTCTAGAGGTTTGGCTCTAGAGAGTTTGCTTTAGAGGTCCTCTTGCAGAGGTTTGGTTCTAGAGGTTTTGACCTAGTGGTTTGGCTCTCGGGGGTTGGTTCTAAAAAGTTTGTTTTATAGGTCTTCTTGTAGAGGTTTGGTTCTAGAGGTTTGGTTCCAGCAATAATGGTTAAGTGTCTTGCTTATGGACACAAGTGTCACGACCGGGACTCGAACCCACACTCTGCTGAACAGAAGCACCAGAGCTTGAGTCCGGTGCCCTTATCCGCTCGACCAGGACACTTACGATTTGTTGAGCTCTGTAGGATGAACGCAACCCTCTGGCAGAAGTCGGCGTTGATTTGTTGAAGCCAGGCCGTCGTGACATCTTCTTTCTTGGATGATAGACAGGTTGATAACAGCCTCGCAGTCTGGATGAGGGTTTGCGTATCACTGCTACCCAGTAATTCTAACGTTAACAATCTGAATGGAAAATCAATTAATTATCAATAATAAAACTAATTATATTATTGTGTCAAAGTCAAAGTGTCGTCACAGAGTAATCTAGTGAAACAGACTCAAGTTCTAGTGTGGGTTTGGTTCCCAATTGTGACAGTCACAGAGTAATCTAGTGAAACAGACTCAAGTTCTAGTGTGGGTTTGGTTCCCAATTGTGACAGCCACAGAGTAATCTAGTGAAACAGACTCAAGTTCTTGTGTGGGTTTGGTTCCCAATTGTGACAGCCACAGAGTAATCTAGTGAAACAGACTCAAGTTCAAGTGTGGGTTTGGTTCCCAATTGTGACAGCCACAGAGTAATCTAGTGAAACAGACTCAAGTTCTAGTGTGGGTTTGGTTCCAAGTTCAGGAGGTTTGGTTCTTTAACGAGCATGAAACCAGACAGGAACTATGGCCCGAGTCCCATCCAAAGGTTCTAGAGGTTTGGTTCTATAGATTTGGTTCTAGGCGTTTTGTTCTCGTGATTTTGTTCTAGAAGATTTGGTTCTTTTACAAGCATGAAACAACACAGGAACTTCGGCTCTAAATCCCTTCCGAAGGACACAGCAAATGTGGTACAGTGTCTTGCTCAAGCACACAAGTTCCACGACAAGTTCTTTCTTGCATGTAATAAATCTTTACCTCTTTTAAGAAATTCTGAAGGGGGGGGGGAAGTCAACAACAAAAACATAAACTCATAATAAATTCTTTGGTGCCAAACCTACCTGATTCTCTGGTTATTGCTGATATGAGCGGTTATGTCTTTACTGCATGCCATATTAGCCAAGATTCCCATACAAATCTCCTGGCAGAAATATCAAAAGTAATGAATTATTTATTTATTTATTTATTATTTATTTAAACTTGTTTATACACGGTAACCCATTCAACCAAGGTTGTTTTTCAAGAGGCCGTGTTGCATAAAAACATAAGGTAAAATGAGAAAGTAACGTAAGTAAAATATAATAGAAGTCACAAAGTCACAAAGTCACAAAGTCACAAAGTCACAAAGTCACAAAGTCACAAAGTCACAAAGTCACAAAGTCACAAAGTCACAAAGTCACAAAGTCACAAAGTCACAAAGTCACATAATAGAGTTTGATATCAAACAAAAGGACAAGTAAGTTCAAATTATGTAAGTAACTGTTGTTAAAAGGATATGATGTCAATTATTTATTTATTATTACATTTGTTGATCTATTTAGACAGGGTAGCCCTTATCAGTATTACGACTGCTATCCCTAAGGGCCCTGTGTACAAACAATAAAAGTAAAATTGGAAAAAAATTCTAACATAACAATATTCTTTAATTGGACTCTACAAATCAAACACTCACAGTTAATCTTGGTGCAGTGGTTTGTTCGATGACGCTGATTAGAATGTCGAGGGTTTTCCACTCATGTAGGAATTTGGAAACATCCTGAAATTTTTTAAGAAGAAACAAAATACACAGAGAAAATATTATATCAGTAAGTCATTCCGCTCCAATTCGTCGGCATTTTCACAAAGCGACAAACGGGTTAAAAATCACAAAATTTTGCAAATTATTTTTTGTTCAAAATTATTGATATATTCATTACTGTTAACATTTTTGAAAAGTTTCAGAACCCAACACGTAATAGTTTGGCAATTACACTATTTAGCATGATGTATCATTAGATTTGCCATTTTGCGTTTCCACAAAGTGACTTTTCGTGATACATCGCTTTACCCATTGAAACGTACAGTGCTGGAACGGTGCCAAACGAGGTTTTAGCCAGGATTTGGTAAAAGGGAGTCCAAATTTGCTGGAAATTTTAAAACTGGGTAACGTCCAAATTGTTCACTTACGATACATTTACATGTAAATGACAGATAAAATATAGCAGGGTGTCCAAATTTTTAAAAGAGTGTCCAAAAGACACCCAGACACCCCTCTGGCTAACACTATGTTGCAAAACATGCGTGGTACGACTTCTGCATTTTCCAGGAAGTTGCGTATCTCTTGACGACAATATGTCAGTGTATTTTCTTAGCAACTATCTAGAGAAGTTTTTTGATGGTCGCTCTTCAATAGATTTAATACCTGGTTTGCAGTCATGTCCCACAGTTTACAAATATCAGTCTCTAGGTCATCGTCGATATCAATCCCATGAGCCTTTGAAGCTATCAGCTCCTCCGCAGTCTTACCAGCGGCCTCCTGTTCGACTTCCTTCATGGACAAAATATAAACCAACCGAAAAATAAATAGATAACAGAAAGTAAAGCAAGCCCATAAGCATGTCCCAATGCGCATGATTAATGCGCAAAGGAGTCCAAACAACACCTGCAACCATCATGGCACTGATTTTGAAGCAATGTGGTACACAACTATAAAACCTGGCATAGTAACCAACTGAAAATTAAATAGATACAAAAAGTAAAGCATGCAACAGCCCATATGCATGTCCCAATGTGCATGATTGACGCGCTAAGGATTCTGGCCAAGATCCGAGTCCGAACAACACCGGCAACCATGATGGTGTGCTGATTTTGAAGCAACACTTACACAACTACAAAACAAGGCATCCCTACGTGGCGTCCATCTTGGCAGCTTGTCTTTTAACCGTGCTTGGTTTCCCAAGATGCATTGCAGTATATTTTTAAGATGGCGCTTGTGCGTATGGGTTATTCTTGATTATAACTGGATAATAAAGAAAAACAACAATTTCAGTTTGCTACTTTGAATAAAGCACTCTCTACTGTTAGATAAACTGGGGGTGAAGGGTGAAGAGGGTTGAAGGCTGTGGAAAGGGACGGGGGGGGGGGGGGCGAACTGAATGGAATTTGAACCATCCATTTATTGCCTCCTTAACCAGGAGCCAATTGCACATTTACAGCATTCACCAGATGATCATGATATCATAAATTGCAGAGCGGAACAGTGGATGAATTGATTGGTCAGACAGTAGGAGGGTTGACTGTGCACTGTGTAGATGCATCCACCACATGATGTCATTGCAGTCTCGCATGGTGCATCTATCATTCAAAACCACAGTGGATGATTGAATGGTCAGATAGTGGGAGGGTTAAGTTGAGTAAGTTGGAGAAGATTACCTTAAGTAGTTTCATGAGGGTTGAGAACACCCATCGCTTGCTGAAAAGAGTATCTCCGATGCTATCTGCGTGTAGGATTTCTTCATTTAATTCATCTGCTGGTGGCGATGGATTACGATCTGTTGTTAGAATGCAACCAAAAACAATTTTTGTTCACCTTGTGATAGCGGGCTTTTGCAGACACATTTTAGAGATATTTGCCCATTGTGCACACCATGAATGCCTAATGCATTGTGGGATTGTCTATAGTATAGCCGTGGTTGACAAGATGGCTCCTGTGAGCTAATCACATGTATTATTAAATCATATCTAATCATTGATGTGAAATCCACTGTCTCTTTATTCCTGTTTGAGAATCCAAACAAATATGTAATTGTAATGGAGAACCCGTTACATAACAAACTCCTGGAGTCCTGGACCTGAAGGTACTCTAGGCCATAGGGCCAATGGGGGGGGGGGGGGGTGTCTAGCGTATTGGCATTATCTAAGGGGCTACCAGTAGCTTTATTATAGTAAAAATTTCCTTTTTTCAAATATATTAAAATTAAACATCAAATTAAAGGTCTCTTCAGGAGAAATTCAATGGTGCAAACACCACTGTCATAGGTGCTTTCGCTAATGAGTTATGCCTTTTAAAAGACACCATACCCAAGGTACTCTTCTGGCCGCCAACTGAGGTAAAGAGATTGTTAAATTAAGACCCCCCAGACTGCTAAAGCATTTCAGCCCTATCTCTAACGCGCACTCAAAGGTTAAAAAATGAGATTTTACCGAGTACCGTGATTGAATAAAACCTCCAAAAAAGAAATGCGCGACCTCGCGCAGGAACAAAACCCAACTTTTCTTACTCAAAAATGGACAAGGATTTTACTGATATAGGTTTGACAGCATACCCCGCCGTCGCTGAATGTATAAATTCTTTTAAAATATGAAATTTTGTCAAAATTTGGCCAAAAACGGTAAAAAAGTACGTAAAAACCTTATTTATTCACCGATTGAGATGGGGAAAAAAGCAATCCTCTCTCTATCCATAGATGGCAGTATTTTTTGATTAGAAGTCAAGAGAGGGCAGTATAATTGAAAACGGTCAGAGCCAATTTATCTCTCAAAAAAGTAAAAAAAATGGCTACGCTCGCAGTCGTCACGTCGGTGACCATCTCTGAATTTTTTTGATGTGTGAAAAAGTGAGGTAAAGTTTTGCCTTTTTTCAAAGAGATTATGAAAGAAGAGAGTTTTATTGACCTACAGGAGTGATTTGAAGCTCAGACAGCATGTCAGTTCGAAGCAACATTAATTTGAAAAACCTCTTTTTTGTGTGCGGCCAGAATAGGAAATGTCAATATCGCGCTACCTCTAACATAGCTACTACCAGTATTCCTCCCGACACCCACATTGGCAATGGCCATACTCTAACTCTGTCAGTGTCATAATTTAAAATTAATTAATTTATTTATTTTATTTAATATTTTATTTAATTAGCCTAGGCCTTAGTTAGGGTCTTTTTTATGACAAAAAAACTCAGTCATATCTGAGTAAATGAGATATTATTCTAGGAGTAATCACTAGTTACGCATACGAGCCCACTGCAAATACATGTGTTTTGTTAAAAACGTAAAAATAATAGAACGTCCGGAAACTGGGCACACGTCAGAAAAAAACCAAACAAACATTTTTTTTTGACTGCAAATATAGAAGATGCTTCAAAACAGCTACAAAGCACAACATTAATATTTACAAAGGACTGAACATTGACATTACCTTGGGTTGACATTTTGTGAGACGTATGTCCATAAAGCTGGCCAGTTTCGTACAAAAGACAACAGAACAGAAAGTTACTGCATGTGAGTCTGAAGAAAATAAATTAAATTAAACAACAATAAAACAACACAGAGCGCCACCAAGAGGCTGTTGTATGCGCGCGCTCCAAATAATTACTGAACAATAATTCAAGCCTGAGCATCTGACGTCACACTTCGAGGCTCGTATCCTTGAGTGCGCTGCGGGTAAAGACAGGGAACCATTATTTTTAAAGAAAATTTTTAGGCTATTTTTTTTAATGGATATTGCACTGTAGTCTGTAATGTACGATTTTTATTAACTTTTGGTATGAAGTTATGATCAGGCTACTTTTTAAAGGAACATTACAGAATTAGTTTTGCTAACAAAACAGTTGCTGGCAGTGTAAGCACTTTATGTAATCCACCATATACACAAACTGACAAACCTGTAGAAGTTTGAGATCGATCGGCCATCTGGGTCACGAGAAAATAGTGAAAAACCGATTACACATTTGCATGAAATTATATAGATTCAACAAATGAATAAAACGCTCACTGAGCGATAAACTCCAATCGGAAAATTAGTTTAGTCATTTCTCATCAAATATGGCGTTTCAGACAGAAATATTTCATGGAATGTTTTCTACTATCATAATCATTAGACCGTGTAAGTTTTATGTAAATCTGTGATCAAAAAGTATATAATTTATTTTACAAGTTTTTTCTTACCAATTATGTAATGTTCCTTTAAATGGAATAGCCTATTATAATTAATATCTTAATTGAACTTATAAAAATAACAACATATTTGCATAATTTTAAGACCTCCACTTTCATAGTTTGGCAAAAATTACACAGTTTAATTGGCAAACGATCTCCGAATTAACAATTATTTCAAAAATAGATTTATTTCAAACGCGGTTTTCTCATCAGAAGAACAAGAAAGCTTGGCTGCAGGGGATAATAAATAGACCCTACCCATATGTAAATTGAACATCGCGCGTGCGCACTTTTCCTACTGGTTGGCAAAATGAGTGAACATCGCAATCGCGCCTTTTTGTACGGGACTGATGGTGGCGTGACGCACACGCGTTTGCGCGTCTGCCTAGTGCACAATAGATAGGTTGCAGTATGACGTAAATCGGCCATCTTTACGGGCAGTTTGGAACAAACAGTCATGCGTTTCGTGTGAGAACGGCGTGCAGCACGCGCACATTTTACAAAACTCATCGTACGATTGGTTAGTGAACAACGCGGCTGCGTTAAAAAGTTGAGCGCTTGACGCATCTGCAAGCCAAAATGCACTTTGCCCGTAAAGATGGCGTCTACTGGGAACTATCCACTCTGCGGCGTTTGCCAACCAATAGTTTTTGTACGCATGCGTGAATGAAATTAGCATTGTTTTCATGGGAAGGGTCCATTGTCTATTCGTGAATATGGTGACGATATTGTGTGGATTGACTAGAATTAACATAAAACCACTTTCTACTGTCACGTTCGCAGTTTTTCCAATGGTTGAAACTTTTTCTTAAAGGCGGTGGATACTTGTTGTAATTACTCAAGAAAAACATTACCATAAAATCTCCCATGGAAAGGAGCCCCAGAGAGCTGATAGTATAAAACATTGTGAGAAACGACTCCCACTAAAGTAATGTAGTTTTTGAGAAAAAGGTAATTCCTCTCTAAAATGTTTGAATCTGAGAAAGGCTTCAGACATGAAGCCTTTCTCTGGCAGTTGAACGCACAAAATTCTATACAATGGTGTTTTTTCCCTTTCATTATTTCCTTGTAACCTCGATGACCAATTGAGCCCAAATGTCACAGGTTTGTTATTTTTTTTTGCACATATTGGGATACACCAAGTGGGGATACTAGTCTTTGCCAATTACCAAAAGTATACCCTGCCCAAGTAAATGTACCTGAAACCACCAACAAGTGTTCCAGCTGTTTTAACCAAACTATAACCGAGTTGTTGGCTCAGCAACGCTTGGTTTCAAGATGGCGTTATTTTTCTGTTTCCCAAGCATGACTGTAACAATAAATTAAACAAACTGATTCAAGAATCAAACTACAAAACTTCTTTACTTTTTTTCATCAATTTCTATAACGTAAGCCTATGATACATAAATAAAAAGTTGAATCGAAACAAAAAACAATTTTTTCCCACTTTTAAACAATCACATTTCTTGAATGAAAATGTGGCCACAAATTTACATTAATTAGGGGATTAATTTGTCAGTTAATGCTTAAGGAATTAAAGTCAAGGTTTATCTCAGTCAGTGAAGCCACC
Source organism: Pycnopodia helianthoides (assembly GCA_032158295.1). NCBI lineage: Eukaryota > Metazoa > Echinodermata > Asteroidea > Forcipulatida > Asteriidae > Pycnopodia > Pycnopodia helianthoides. Next base: position 10,251,612 of record CM063264.1, on the reverse strand, counting down.
ACACTGACATTTTACTACTCCCAATACAAAAGAATACATACGTGTACATTCAACAGAGATTTAAAGGAACATTACAGAATTGGTAATTGTAAAATATACTTTTGATCACAGATTTACATAAAACTTACACGGTCCAATGATGATGATAGTAGAAAACATCCCTTGAAATATTTCTGTCTGAAATGCCATATTTGATGAGAAATGACTTAACTAATTTTCTGATTGGAGTTTATCGCTCAGTGAGCGTTTTATTCATTTGTTGAACCTATATGATTTCATGCAAATGTGTAATCGGTTTTTCACTATTTTCTCGTGACCTAGATGGCCGATCGATCTCAAACTTCTACAGGTTTGTCAGTTTATGTATTTGGTAGATTACATAAAGTGCTTACACTGCCAGCAACTGTTTTGTTAGAAAAAACCAATTCTGTAATGTTCCTTTAAGATCCCCTTGTAAGGCATTATAACATGTATTAAATTTAAAAAAAAGAGTGGTAAGGAACACTTTAAAAAAACCTGCCAAAAAACACTTCATTAGCAAGGACGGGGATAAGTTTCAAAATGCTGTTCTGCAGAAACTGGTGCTTAGCAAATTCTTCTCCTGAGCACATTTGAGCAGGGAACCAGTCACCAGCAATACATGACATGGCATTTTGGCTGGTAACCTGTTGCTGCTATAAAGCAAGATTACTAACTGCTTAAAAGTTTTATGGGTATGGTTTTCATGCATGCTACTTAAGCGAGGCCTTCTGATATTAAAGTAACAAAAAAGCAATGCTTGCATCATTTTAAAAAAGCTCACCAATTGGGTCAGGCAAGTCTAGAATGGGCTCAAGGGACAAATCCTCATAAAAGAAAGTCCATAACATAACTCATCATTTGGGTAGCTGATTCCAAACTGGACCAAATCAACAATTGCTATTATGGAAGAACATAAAATACCTGTCGATTGGGCAGCTGGTCCAAAAATTGGCAAAAGTAAAAACGGTCATAAAAAATGACGCGGAGAAGCTCATCAGTTAGGCGACTCATTCGTGAGTGAGCCAAAGAACCATTGACCAAGAAGTAGCTTCCTCCCACCCCCCCCCCCCCTTAAACCTGTCCTTTTCTTCTTTGTGTTGTAAGTGCACATCGGGAAAGATAATATCTAAACCACCCTCAATTAAAAATCTGCTAGCAGGTATGCTGGCCTTGCATACATTTGGTTGGAGAATTTTGAAGGTGGTATCTTTGTTAAAGCAAATGTACAACATTGGTAATTGGCAAAGACCGGTATCCACACTTGATGTGACCCAACATATGCATGAAATAACAAACCTGTGAAGGTTTAAGCTAAAATAGGTCTTCGGAGTCAAAGGAAAACAGTGAAAAACCCATTATACATTTTCACTGTTTTCAAACATCGGATTTTTATCACTGTGATAAAGATTAATTGTTTAAAGGCAGTGGACACTATTGGTAATTACTCAAAATAATTATTAGCATAAAACCTTACTTGGTAACGAGTAATGGGGAGAGGTTGACAGTATAAAACATTGTGAGAAACGGCTCCCTCTGAAGTGACATAGTTTTCGAGAAAGAAGTAATTTTCCACAAATTTGATTTCGAGACCTCAGAATTAGATTTTGAGGTTTCGAAATCCACCATCTGAAAGCACACAACTTCGTGTGACAAGGGTGTTTTTTCTTTCATAGTTATCTCGCAACTTTGACGACCAATTGAGCTCAAGTTTTCACAGGTTTGTTATTTTATCCATATGTTGAGATACACCAAGTGAGAAGACTGGTCTTTGACAATTACCAATAGTGTCCAGTGTCTTTAACTCATTTCCTAAAAACTATAGCATTTCAAGCAAAAATATTTCAAGGGAAGCTTTTTTTTACCATGACCATCTTTACACCATGTATTAGTTATGAGCAAATCTGTGAACACTTACATTTTCAACCTTACCAATGTTGTACACAGCCTTTTAATGCGATAGGCCACATCTTTGTTCAATTTGGACATTACTAATTTACACAGAACAAATCCTGCTTTCCAGTTTAAAAATCACGATCCTCTTATTGATCTGATTGTCCTGACTAGACATAACATTAAATTGACCCAAACTAATCCCACGGCTGACATTGCCCAGACAAAAATGAAATGATTCTTTCTTAAAGGAACATTACAGAATTGGTAAGAAAAAAACTTGTAAAATATACTTTTTGATCACAGATTTACATAAAACTTACACGGTCTAATGATTATGATAGTAGAAAACATTCCATGAAATATTTCTGTCTGAAATGCCATATTTGATGAGAAATGAATAAACTCATTTTCCGATTGGAGTTTATCGCTCAGTCAGCGTTTTATTCATTTGTTGAATCTATATGATTTCATGCAAATGTGTAATCGGTTTTTCACTATTTTCTCGTGACCCAGATGGCCGATCGATCTCAAACTTCTACAGGTTTGTCAGTTTATGTATATGGTGGATTACATAAAGTTCTTACACTGCCAGCAACTGTTTTGTTAGAAAAAAACAATTCTGTAATGTTCCTTTAAGATCCCCAAAACACCTAATTTTATGTACACTTTCTCCCACAACCTCTAAGCACCGACAAACAATAATTTAACAATTTTGGTTTTGGACTCCACCAAAAAAAAACAACAACCCAGGAATTTGAGGGCTGATTTGATAAAACGCCAAGATCAATCTTAAAGGTAGTGTCATAGATTGGTATTTGTCAACGTAATGTTGATTTATAGGCAAAGTTTTAAAGAAAGATAAAAGTCACATGTGGAAATTTCAGCTGAATTAAGTGTCAACTTTCAGAGCAAAGGTATTTTCCACAATCCAATCCATCCACGTTTAGCGAGGTGACAGCGGGTACCAACCACATCTCTGGCCGCAGCATTTGCGAACGGACACCAACCCTCAGAAAATCTCAGAAACGTTTCATACATGAATTGTTTCTCAGATTCAAATGTTTTGGGGTGAAAAATTGCCCAAACCATATTACTATATGAAAGAATTCCTTTCTCAAAACAGTTTGTAGTATCAACAGCTGCAGTGCTTCTCACCAAGTTTTTTTTTGGGTCATTAATGTTTGGAGTATTTATCTATGACCCTACCTTTAGGATGGGTGAGCCAGAAAATGCATTTTTGCTAAGCAAAAGGTAAAGCCATAATACAAATCACTTTGGTGTAAGTGACAGCCCATCAGGACCCAATGCCACAGCTCTGCTTACCGTAATTATCAAACCAGGCTTACGCTAGCAAGATATTATAAACTTAACATACGCACATTTGGTAGGTAAGCAAGGACATTTCGGCTTGTAGTACCTGTTTATACTTCATTAAAAAATTATTATTGAAGAGGGGCTCCTAGGTCAAATTGAGTTTTGTGATGCATTCAACTTCCGGGTTCGAACAAAGAAAAACTGACTGGAGCGGGACTAGAACCAGCAACCTCCCGATTAACGTGCCGGCGCTCTACCAACTGAGCTATCTAGCCCTATTGGCGGTCTCCCTATTAATTGGCAATATCTTTGTTCCGGGGTGCCAGTCAAAAGCCATACAACCGTTGACTGCCATGTAGCCAGGGATCACATACAAGTTTACGATACAACCTGGGAAGCAGCAGCCAGGGGATCCCCATCACGGTCGCTGGTTCGAATCCCGCTCTAGTCAATATTTCTATGTTCAACCCCGAATTATAGGCTAGAGACTTGAATTTTGTGTCCATTTTCCTAAGGGCTCTTTCTATTGGAAAATAACTGGATCACAGGACCTTGGAGCCCCTATTTAAGCATTCTTCGCTCAGCAGTTAGCGCAGAAATCTGGCAGAAAGCTTGTAAGCAGTTAATGGTGACGGTAAGGGTAGAATTCTGCGGTAGGCAGAGCCTATGCCATTAGCCACAGAAGATAAATCTTGGCTCTCTGTGGAGTGGAGCCGTGTGAGTTGTAGAATTAAGTTGCTGTTGAAATTTGATAGCAGACAGGCCACCACGGAAAGGAAACGAGGACGTTAATTTGCATGCAGTATTTTGTTCTGTTTGCTGGCTTTGGGTAACTGTCACTGTGGAAAACGGTGGAATAATGGGAGCTTAATAACCACAGAGCAACCTCATCCGGCCGGTAAGAGCTCAAATTTGCTTACCACTAAAATAATCTTGCTAAGAAAAAATAGGTCACCAGCCAAAAAACATGTCTTTCCTACATTTTGACTGGTACCCAGTTATTACTATGCAAGCAAATTTTGATTCTCTTAGCAGCTTGATGAAACTGATTCCTGTCCATAAACAATGTGGAATGTCACAGAAGTCAGATAGAGTAGAAATACAACGGGCGCGTTTTGACTGCCGCCCTTATTTTAAAATTCATGCGCTGGACAGTTCCAATAGGGAGCATCTCAAAAAATCGGACCGGTAGGAAACGTTCCGATTGGATCGGGTAACGTTCTTTTTGCGCCTAGAACTTGCTGGAATTCTGAGATGCTCCGCAAGCTTGGACCATTAACCCTAATTCCCTTGAGTAAATTACATAATATGACATTCAAATCCTTCCTTACTTTTACAAAATCCGACACCGCGTTTTTAACTCAACGCCCAAAACTGTTGGACTCTGATTATGGTGGTATGCCTGATCCCATGTAAAGCATAATCAGTTTACAAGTGCAGTCCTCAGTCCAACACCATTCAGTAACTACCCAAACTGTTGGACTCTGATTAGGGTGGTATGCCTGATCCCATGTAAAGCATAATCAGTTTATTAGTGCAGTCCTCAGTCCAACAGAATCAAACAAAACATGCTGTTGGATTTTGATGAGTTTGGGATGGTTAGGGTTTTAATGTAATGTAATGACCAATCACGTCACTCAACGCAGGCCAAAAAGTCCGACTAATAGAAAATCACAATATAAATTGAACAAGCTGATGCAATTCCAAATGTTGTGTTACGTATTTAGTGTGTGGCTAGATGATCGAGGGACGGAGATGCATTTGTCAACCAATGCAAGCATCTTTGCTAAAAGTGGGTGGGGTTTAAACGATTGTTCATTTAATGATCGGCATCTGCAGACTCCCTCAGGGCCCGCAATGCCCCGCCCCCTCGAACATTCATGTCCTTTTGCAAGAGTGTGGAACGACTCTCCAAAGCCCATGGTATTTCTCTTTACAAGTGACGCCCTCAACGCAATCACAATTTATCATCATTTTTTACAGGGTCGTAAAAAACTATTGGAGTTTACCAACAAACCCGATGACGATCAACGACCCATGCAGTCCCGAAGCAACAACGCCTATATAGCGCCCTCTGTTGTCAGAAAATCAACTGGCCCCCCGACAGTTGGATGAAACCGTTTGATGTTGTAAGTACAAAGGGAAGAATATACAAAAAGTCCCTTTGTTACTGCGACGTTTTCAGTTCACTCACCAGCCTGATAAGAAAGAAAAAAATGTAAAAACAACATTTAGTTTACCGGATCTAGTCCCCAACTCTCATGCCAAAAATCACAGTGTGATCTTAATGATGTGCAGCCCGATGCCCAGGGGCCGATTTCACAAAGAGATAAGACTAGTCTTATCTGAAGTTAGGACCAGTTACTGGTCTTAACTTAAGACTAGTCCTATCTCTTAGCATTGCCTAGGACTAGTCCTAAGTTAGGAAGAGTTTTTTGAAATCAACCTCAGATCAATTTCTCTGTGTGCAAGAAGTGTGTACTGTTTGAACATAAAAAGCAGAGTCTAATGTTCTTGGCGTGGCCAAGACAAAATTGGAACCATAAGAAAAATGCAAAAAAAAATTATGCAATGCAAATAAAACGGATAGAAAAAATGCAGATATCTGTAAAGGCGGAAATTTTTGCATGCCTGTTCTAGATCAAATTAATAGTCACTTCTAGTAACAATTAAAGGCAGTGTATACTCTTGGTAATTACTCAAGAAATACATCACCATAAAAACTGACTTGGTAAGGGGCACCTGAGAGCTGCTGATAGTGTAAAACATTGTAAGAAACGACTCCATCTGAAGTGATGTAGTTTCTGAGAAAGAGGTCATTTCTCACTAAAATATTTGAATCTGAGTTAAGGCTTCAGGCATGAAGCCTTTTCTATGAAACATTTCTATGCAACAAGGGTGTTTTCTCTTTTATCATTTTCTTGCAACTTCGATGACCCATTGAACCCAAATTTTCACAGGTTTGCTATTTTATGCATATGTTGGGATACACCAAGTGAGGATACCAGTATTTGACATTTACCAAAAGTGAAAGTATATCCTGCCTTTCAACAAACCTCCAATTCCTTCAATCAAAGTCTAAGATAATTTTACATTCTTGTCATCAATAGAAACATTTACAGCTCCCAGAAAGACAAAACTTGAAGGGCCTCCTCAAACCAGTTCGGTTTTTATAGGTCATGCAGTCTGGCCCCTTCTTTGTTTTTAGTCAGAATCAATGTTCTTGCAACAAGTTCGCACAAGGACCAATGGTTGACTCGTGTTTGTTAAGTGACATACAAAGGGCATGCGCACAGAAGTTGAAGCACAAACGACTCTAGTCATGTCAAGTCAACGCGCTCAACGCACATTATCATTTTCTGATAACTGGTCCACTCTACACTGTGCTATGAAAACAGCTATCGGTAACCAGCGATGTGACCATGCCCGGTAGGCTGGTTCCAAATAATCGACTGGCGTAGTCCAACCATCGTCGACTAGACAGAGTTCCAGAGCTGCCAACATTTGCATCTTACAATCAGGGAGATTTTGTACAACAATCAGGGAGATATTTAGAATTACATTCACCAGAACAGGCGAAAAGGTTCCATAATCAGGGAAATTGCCAAGTTTGTTCATCAGAACAAGGAAAGATTGGTTTATTTTCAGGGAACATTCTGCAGAACCAGGGATAGTTGGCAGCTCTGGAGTTCGCACTAACTTAGTAGAGCTACGGTCAACAAGAGTTCTTGCGCGAACTTGGCCTTGGCCGACATGACACACAAGGAACAAGACAGTCTAGCCTTCCTTACCATTGCATCGCCTCCTCGAGTCCCTCCCCTTTGATGGCAGACGTCTTAAAGATTTGGTACTTGCGATTCCTCAGGGCTGCCAGGCCGAGTTCAGTTGCTACTTGTGTTTTCGTGAGAGCGTTTTCCATGTCTTGCTTGTTGGCCATAACCAGTAACATGGCATTCTTTAACTCCTCTTCCTGAAAAGGTCAAATGTCATAAGTCATCAGTTGCATGTAGAGAAGGGTGAATGAACTTTTCTCAATAAATCTATGTTAACCCTCTTGCTGTCTGACCATTCAATACCATTCACTGTGGTTTTGAATGATAGATAAACTATGCCAGCCTGCAATAAGATACCATGAGGGAATGCATGTACACAGTACACAGTTAGTTCTGTGCACAGTTGTGCCACTGTACACAACCTTGGCAGTCGAATGGTTTCAAATGGTTGATCAACTCACTGGAAAATGTTGCCAAGAGTCACTGACAGTAAGAGGGTTAAAGGCGCAGTAAACGTTTGGTAATGACTCTGAAAATGAATGGCAAGTACTTCGATTATGGAAAACACTTCACTATTTATCCTCCAAAAATTTGAACCAGAAACGCTTCTCAGACTGTGTATTCCTAAGGGAAATATTCTTTCTGAGTGGAAATATTCGCTCCCGTTTTTCGGTGATATCTCAAAAACTCGACCACCTTTTGAAGTGAAATTTTCACAGGTTAGTTTTATTGTATGTACCTACATTCGTATAGGATTAACACAATCAGTAGGCTTCAATTACCAAACGTGTACGATGCCTTTAAGTGGGAAAGTACATGAAAAAGATTAAAGGAACATTACAGAATTGGTACGAAAAAAACTTGTAAAAATATACTTTTTTATCACAGATTTACATAAAACTTACACGGTCTAATGATGATGATAGTAGAAATCGTCTGAAATGCCATATTTGATGAGAAACGAATAAACTAATTTTCCGATTGGAGTTTATCGCTCAGTGAGCGTTTTATTTATTTGTTGAATCTATACGATTTCATGCAAACGTGTAATCGGTTTTCCACTATTTTCTCGTGACCCAGATGACCGATCGATCTGAAACTTCTACAGGTTTGTCAGTTTATGTATATGGTGGATTACATAAAGTGCTTACACTGCCAGCAACTATTTTGTTAGCAAAACCAATTCTGTAATGTTCCTTTAACCATAACTTTAACAATAATAATAATAATATTCAACTCTTATAGCGGTTTAACTACAGGCGTCTCAAAGTGCTTATTATGTGTAAGACAGGTATGCTAAGTCTTTGAATCATTTAGCACCAATTTATTGATTGGTTTGCCTGGCCTCATGCTAAGCATGGTTGGTTTGGCTGTACAGTACTGTATCCATCACACTCAGACTCTGATAAGATTGGTTTGCCTGGCCTCATGCTAAGCATGGTTGGTTTGGCTGTAGAGTACTGTATCCATCACACTCAGACTCTGATAAGATTGGTTTGCCTGGCCTCTTGCTAAGCATGGTTGGTTCAGTAATGAATCCATCAAACTCAAGACTCTGATAAGATTGGTTTGCCTGGCCTCTTGCTAAGCATGGTTGGTTTGGCTGTACAGTACTGAATCCATCACACCCAGACTCTGATAAGGTTGGTTTGCCTGACCTCATAATAAGCATGGTTGGTTTGGCTGTACAGTACTAAACCCATCACACTCAGACTCTGATAAGATTGGTTTGCCTGGCCTCTTGCTAAGCATGGTAGGTTTGGCTGTACAGTACTGAATCCATCAAACTCAGACTCTGATAAGATTGGTATGCTTGGCCCTATGCTAAGCATGGTTGGTTCAGTACTGAATCCATCAAGCCCAGACTCTGATAAGATTGGTATGCCTGGCCCTCATTCTAAGACTGGTATACCTGGCCCTATGCTAAGCATGGTTGGTTTGGCTGTGCAGAACCGAATCCATCAAACTCGGGCAAAAGCAGGGAAGGGTCTTTGAGGATTTGGGCTGATAAGAAGAAGAGGTAACTCACTTCTAACATTGCTACAAGTTCCGATTTTGAGATTCCCATCCTTTCCTTATCTGAGCTATCTACGACGTAAATAATGGCATCGGTGTTGGAGTAGTAACACCTCCAATATGGTCTGTCAATCAAACAGAAAGAATAAACAATAAACAAATTTAAATAAATTTACATCAGTTATTGACCCCCTTGAACCAACATCACTTGCAGTTACTCTCTTGCACACTCGCCATTTTGGTAGTCAAAATGCTGTTTTGGTAGTCAAAATGCTGTTTTGGTAGTCAAAATGCTGTTTTGGTAGTCAAAATGCTGTTTTGGTAGTCAAAATGCTGTTATGGTAGTCAAAATGCTGTTTTGGTAGTCAAATGCTGTTTTGGTAGTCAAAATGCTGTTTTGGTAGTCAAAATGCTGTTTTGGTAGTCAAAATGCTGTTTTGGTAGTCAAAATGCTGTTTTGGTAGTCAAATGCTGTTTTGGTAGTCAAAATGCTGTTTTGGTAGTCAAAATGCTGTTTTGGTAGTCAAAATGCTGTTTTGGTAGTCAAAATGCTGTTATGGTAGTCAAAATACTGTTTTGGTAGTCAAAATGCTGTGTTGCCTAAAGTGCGCACTACACTGTTTAACACATGGGAACAGTCCTTAGTCCTCAGGCCTAATCCAATGCAAAGCATGATCAGTTTACGGATACAGTCCTCAGTCAACACCCAAACTGTTGGACTCTGATTATGGTGGTATGCCTGATCCCATGTAAAGCATGACTAGTTTACTAGAGCAGTCCTCAATCCAACACCATTCAGTAACTCAACACCCAAACTGTTGGACTCTGATTATGGTGGGATGCCTGATCCCATGTAAAGCATGATCAGTTTACTAGTGCAGTCCTCAGTCCAACACCATTCAGTAACTCAACACCCAAACTGTTGGACTCTGATTATGGTGGGATGCCTGATCCCATGTAAAGCATAATCAGTTTACTAGTGCAGTCCTCAGTCCAACACCATTCAGTAACTCAACACCCAAACTGTTGGACTCTGATTATGGTGGTATGCCTGATCCCATGTAAAGCATGACTAGTTTACTAGTTTGCAGTGCTCAGTCCAACAGAATCAAACAAAACATGCAGTTGGATTTTGATGGGTATGGCATGGCTTTAGGTTTTTTAATTAATTTTTTTCACCACAAATTTTTCGGATGGGCTTTCATTAAACAAAAAAGGGTAGGGGGGCAGATTTGCTTACCTGATGCTTGTCTGTCCACCAAGATCCCATACTTGAAATTTGATATTTCCATATTTTACAGTTTCTACATTAAAACCAATGGCTGTAAAAAAAGAAAAAAAGAGAGAAGAAAACAAAATTAAATAGTAGAAAGTCACACAAACAAGCTCTGGTGACAGAGCTCTTTCCACTGCTGCCTCCCCGCCTATGGAATGGCCTTCCTGTACCCACTAGTAAAAACGCTCAGATTGTTTTGTCCGATTGTGGCGTGTCGTGGCTGAGCGGATAAGAGCACCGGACTCAAGCTCTGGTGTTTCTGTTCAGCAGAGTGTGGGTTCGAGTCCTGGTCGTGACACTTGTGTCCTTAAGCAAGACACTTAATCATTATTGCTGTGTCCTTTGGATGGGACGTAAAGCCGTTGGTCTTGTGTGTCGTGTAATGTATGTAAAAGAACCCAGTGCACTTATCGTAAAGAGAAGGGGTTCGCCCCGGTGTTCCTGGTTTGATTGGCTGCATATTGCGCCACAGCACCTTATAAACCATTACATGGTGCTATGTAAAGGACAAAGGTCTCATACTTCAAAACGTAGCTCCACATACCTTCCAGGATAAATACTGTAGCGCTTTGAAATGTAGTATTAAGTGCGGTATAAATGTAAAGTATTGTTATTATTATTATAAATCCAATTATTATTAACCGTATAGGAAAATAAATGTATGCTGATTCAGGGCCTCGAATTTGGGGAAAAAAATCCACAAGACCGCAGGACTTGTATCTCAAAATTTTTACTGGACCACAAATAATTTTGCAAGACCAGATTCAAACTGAGAAAAGACTTGCACAGTTTAACTTGCATTTAATTGACCAAGCACTAAGACATATAAGAGAAGATTTACCTCATTTATCCAAGGGTATTGACTGTATTTCTAATCATTACTCAAAGTCAACATTCGAACATAATTTGTTTCTGTTTACAAGATATTATAGAGTGAGTTTGGTTACATAAAATGTTATTGAATTGAAAACACAAGACCACCGGACTTGTCCGGTCATGAGTTTACTGGCCCAATACTAAAATCACTGGCCTCGGGCCTACGGTCCAGTGTCAAATTCGAGCCCTGTGATTGCACAGCCCTAGTTGTGGCCCTTAGTTGTTTGATCTACTTACTTGGTATTGTGGTAACTACTTCACCAACGTGAAGTCGGTAGAGTATCGTTGTTTTGCCAGCACCGTCAAGGCCGAGGATCAGAATTCTGAGCTCTTTGGAACCAAACAGGCCTGAGAACATTCGAGTAAAAAATCCCCCTAGGAAAGAAGAGTTTCGGAGTTCAACACAATAATGGATTGGTGAAGAAACTATATAAAAACAAATAAATAAATAAAACATTGTCTTGACTTTAATAAAAATCTTTAATAATAAGACTAAGAGAAAAATCCGACCTAAAACATTAACATCAACTTATAAGTTATAAGCTATATTATTATTAATATTATTTTATTTACTTATTTATTTAATTTTGTTTTATTTATTTATTTTCCTTCGCTACTTGGTTGGGGGGAGGGGAATAACAAATTCAACTAACAATGACACACTTTGTCTTTGGAAAACTTGCCAAACTTTCTTGCTGATCAGCTGACTCCCTCTATCAATCAGCTATGCCATTCATTCATTAGGAAACCAGTCATCTCGCCCCCCCGGCAAAGTCGCCCCCCACAAAGTCGCCCCCTGCAAAGTCCGCCCCCCAGCAAGCTCGCCCCCTCCAGGTACAAACTCGCCCCCTCACAATGTCGCCCCCTACAAAGTCGCCCCCGACACAGTCGCCCCCCGACACAGTCGCCCCCTTTGGTATTTGCGTGAAAGTTTACGTAAGCGCGGCGGTCCCAGCGTTGCAGCGCCCAGAAAAAAGAGCATGCAGTACCAGAATTGTGATGGAGCATGTAGAAGTTAAAGTGTAAAATTAATATTCATGTGTTTTTAATCATTTTCTTTTTGAGAGTTTCTTCTTAAAGGCACAGTACACGTTTGGTAATAGAGCCTACCGATTGTGTTAATCCTATATAATTATGTAGGTACATAAAAAACATTACAGTGCAAGATTTATTTATTTATTATGTCTCCTGTAAACTTGTCTATTCGTGTTTTGATAGTTTTTAAAGTACAAGTCATACATCTGTATGAAAATGTTTCTTTAATTTCTTTTTAAGAGTTACAACGGGGTAAATTGGTTGTTTTTCAATTACTAAAAGTTATTAAGTTATTTACCCTCAACAAAAATGTAAAAAAGTCTTTAAGGATTCCCTTTCTTGAATCAAATTAAAAACAACAAAAAATTTCCCTTAGAAAATAATTGCAACAATAGCACAAAAAAAAGCATGTGGGCAACTGTGTCGGGGGGTGACTTTGTTAGGGGGCGACTTTGTCAGGGGGTGACTTTGTAGGGGGCGACATTGCGAGGGGGCGAGTTTGTACCTGGAGGGGGCGAGCTTGCAAGGGGGCGACTTTGCAGGGGGCGACTTTGCCGGGGGCGACTTTGCTGGGGGCGAGATGACTGGCAATCATTCATTAACTATTTATTGAAAATTGTATAAACTAAACATATTTTTTACTTTAGTTTTTAGTATTTACAAATACAATTTTCAATAGTTAATGGCATTTCTTACGATAAAACAAAATAGAGGGGACTCAGCTGCTCAGTGGGAAAGTTGCATGCATAGTTTCTTATTACTTGGTTATCTGGTTACACCTGATGGTGAGGCATTCGAATTAAGTCAAACCATGGAGCTATAAACTTGGACTTTAGAGCAGACAACCGGCGAAACTGCTGTTGTCCAATTTACGGACAGCTGCAAAAATCTCTGAAAAACTTACCCATTTTAAATAAATACGGACTCAATGAAAACACCAGATGTAGAAGGTTTCACCCTTTCCAGTATACTAAAAATTTAGCAAAATATCAACACTCTAGGGTAAAATTCGTGCCATTGACGTTAAAAAGTTCCTTTCATTGCTGCAGAATCATTCTTGTGCAATGTAAATTACATGTAGGGGGCCTGTGTGTACATCTAATCTCTGTCCATACCATACATCATGTACATACATTATGCTCAAATCCAACGTGTCAGCCAAACGATGACGTCATGCACTAGATATTAACCATTTGCCAACGTGTACTTCATGACGAAAGTGTTTTTTTTTTCGTGGCCCTTCTTTCTCCAGATGTGCAAGAAAAATAGTTTCAACAATTTTTATGAAATAACAGTTTACAGACGCATTTATGTTTATATTTTTCATTTATCATCATGCAAAACACATCGAATTTCCCTTATAATTTTTTTAAACAAGCATAGGCTCCATTCCAAAGAAATAATGGTGGTATATTAAAAAAGATAAAACAATCTGGTAAAAGAACAGCCCAGTAACACCAACTACTGTTGTACATGTACTTGATATAAACTTTGCAAACTAAAATTTGTATCACAGTCATTAACTGAATATACTGGGTGAAAATTGTTTCCTGTAACACAATCAAGCAGAATTTGATATTGTTGTTGATTGTCAATCCATTTAGTTTCATATTAATAATAAAAAATAATACTGAAGGGGGATGGGGAAATCAAATGGAAAATAGGAATCTAGTACCCAGCCGTTATAAATGCATATTTTGGTAAGAAAATAAACACAGACTAAGTTTTTGATCACACTCGTCCACAGGGTAATACCCATATGTGGGAAAGACATACGGGGAAGAGCGAATAAACACAGTTTGAATACGAAGTTGCATACACCGTGTAGTACACGTCACACGACGAACGGGGAAGACTGGAGCTTGAGAAATAATAACCACATAAATTTCTTGTTTTGAGTGCCAAAATGTCTGCCCAGCTCTTCATTGGAAGGTTGAGCAAACAAACTCGACAGAGAGATGTCGAAGATGTGTTTATGAAGTACGGACCGATGCAAAGATGTGAACTGAAATACGGTAAGCGATTTTTCTTCAATTTCAACCTCGCTCAGCTCAACTCAACACGATCATCATGACATTCGTTCGTGTTGTTGAACACAACTCAAGCGACAACTGTTCATGTTTTGAGAGAGACGAGTCGACTTTTTGAAAAGGCCTCCGGTATTTTAAAGTTTTTTTTTTACTACTCGACTTCATGCAATTTGTATAAGGAAGGGCTCGTGAAAGTTGGGTGGTTCTGCTGGTCTAAAAACGTTTATTTACCATATTTACAAAGGCCTTTTTTCGTATTATGGCTGTGTATGGGACCATGAATTTTATGAATTGATTAACTATTTATTTATTTAATATCAAAAATAATAAAATAAATAAAATAGAAAAAATGTTGATTCTTTTTTACGTTGTTGGTGGACTTACTTTTTTTTACATGCATGACGTGTACTCCAAGTTTCAACTTCTTTAAAAAGTTGACCTTTGTAGTTTGTGACAAAAACTTTGACACTCAAGCCCTACACTGTGATTGTCATTGATGAGTTATGTCAAATGTGTACATTTTTGGGGTAGCCCAGGTTTGACTCATCTGTTGCATACAATTAACCCACTTGCTGTCTGACCATTCAATACCATTCACTGTGGTTTGGAATGATAGATAAACTATGCAAGCCTGCAATATGATACCATGAGGGAATGCATGTACACAGTACACAGTTAGTTCTGTGCACAGTTGTGCCACCGTACACAACTTTGGCAGTCGAATGGTTTCAAATGGTTGGTCAACTCACTGGAAAATGTTGCCAAGAGTCACTGACAGTAGGAGGGTTAAACAACGCGACAGTGCAGTGCAACGGAACTGACGTCCTACCATACCAGGGCTAATTATTGGGGGTGGTTTTAATTGGTTAAAATATGAAATTGAAAGTGACAAAGTTTCCTCAAAAGTAATTAGTAGTGAGATTAGCCAAAGTGTACAGGGCTCTGTGAACAAAAACTTCACTGACACAGTTGAGTTGAGTCATATATTGTGAGTTACCCTCACAAGATCATGAAGATTTGCTAAATTTTCCCCTGCTTGTTGACATTTATAAACATTGAACCCCAACTATAGCAAACAATATCTCCCTAGTTAGTAAAAATTTGCAATGAGTGGGAATTAAAGGCCCTGTACACTATTGGTAAGATCGAAAAACACAATGTTCACAGATTCACACATAACTTACATGATTTAAAGTAAGTAATGGTAGAAAGGGTTCCTTAAAATATTTCTGCCTAAAATGCTATCGTTTCTGAGAAACGAGTAAAACAATAGTAATTATCGCGCGTGATAATTTGAAAAAACAGAAAACACATAAGATCTCTTTTCACTATTTTCTCGTGACCTCGATGACCAATTGAGCTCAAACTTTCACAGGTTTGTTTGTTCATGCATATGTTTAATCACACAAAATGTGGACACTGATTTTGAGCTGTTTCCAAAAGTGTATAATACCTTTAAACGAAGTTAAACAAAATTATTATACATAAAAAGTTAAACATTTCGTTTTAACTCAACTTACGCATAAAACGTTGAATTTTGAGTGAAAAAAATGGTTACACAAGTGATATAATCTCATACATGATCTGTTTTTCCCCTGGTTCTCTTTATTTCTCTTGATTTTTGGTCCTGGATGCAATATTGATTTGGATCCTGATGTCTTCACTTCAGGAACTGGCATGGGTGAGTATTATCACATCATTAAGTGTACTATCTTCGTCCATGTCTTCATATGTAATTAGTTGTCAGTTTGGCCCATCCCATGTGAGGCCAATAGTTTTTAAAACATGTTTAAAGGAACATTACAGAATTGGTAAGAACAAATATACTTTTTGATCACAGATTTACAAAAACTTGACACGGTCTAATGATGAATAGTAGAAATCATCCCTTGAAATATTTCTGTCTGAAATGCCATATTTGATGAGAAATGAAAAAACTAACTTGCTGATTGGAGTTTATCGCTCAGTGAGCGTTTTATTCATTTGTTGAATCTGTACGATTTCATGCAAAATGTGTAATCGGTTTTTCACTATTTTCTCGTGACCCAGATGGCCGATCGATCTCAAACTTCTAAGGTTTGTCAGTTCACGTATATGGTGGATTACATAAAGTGCTTACACTAACAGCAACTGTTTTGTTAGCAAAAACCAATTCTGTAATGTTCCTTTAACGCCCCTTCCTTTTACAGAGCCGCCTCCCCTTTTTTTTTTTTTCTTTTTCTTTTACAGGGTAAACTTTAACGATCCCTTACGAATTTTTTTTTTTTTGAAATGTTAAGATCAATTTTTTTTACTTTAGAACATCAACAAAAAAAAAACAAAAAAACTGCCAACCATCTTGAAAAAAAGCCAGCCAGTTGTCTTAAAAAAAAAAAGGCCCTCCTTCCTTTTTTTCAAAAAGGCAGGACGCTAAACATTTTTTATTTTATTTTGCCTATAATGCATTGCTATCCAAAGTCTAGTTGTGAAATAGCCCCATAAGTCATGTAAGTAGGGCCAATCCACTTTGTATCCTTGGCCCTTGTAATAATGCAGTCCTTTCTCTTTGCCCAGTGTAATTTTTTTGATCCGCTTCGTTCTCGATCATGAAGCCTACCGATCGAATGCTACTGTACTTGTAGATATAAGCCCAACTGCTGGAATTTGTTGTACAAATGTCTCTCAATTTTGGTGGAAATCGAATATGGAGGTTTTTATATAGCGCTTTACACACCCGAAGGGCGTCTCAAAGCACTTCACACTTATTACCCCTGGTCACTGGGCCATTAGTTTCATTCCTTAAACCATCTCAGCTCCCTGGGGAGTATACAGCCTGTGCTACAAATATGCGCTACTAAGCTAAATCAATCACAAGAACCATCTCTGCCCTCACAGGTACCCATTTTACCCCTGGGTGGAGAGAAGCAGTTATAGTTAAGTGTCTTGCTCAGGGACACAAGCATCACGACCGGGACTCGAACCCACACTCTGCTGAACAGAAGCACCAGAGCTTGAGTTCGGTGTTCTTAACCGCTCGGCCACAACACCCTACAATGCTTTTTCGAGTCGCGGAAACCAAATTTTTAAATCTTTTGTGAAATACTTGTATATTAATTTATTCATATGTTTGTCAACAGCTTATGCCTTCATTGATTATGAAGACCCGAGAGATGCGGAGGTGAGTAAGGCCGAACATTGGTCGGAGATGTTACATAATATATTCTAATTGAAAATGATGAATCGATAAAAAATGATGGGGGCCAAGTACAGCATTGGTTCAAACACATAGACAGCCATCATTTCTTTTCAAGGTATATACACTGCAAGTCAAGTGTGATTCAGGCTGGTACTTTCTCGAAGTGAGGCGTCTGAATTCGCTATAAATAATATTTCAGAAACATCGGTCGTCAAAATTTCTCATTTCTTTAACCCTCTTGCTGTCTGACCATTCAATACCATTCACTGTGGTTTTGAATGATAGATAAACTATGCCAGCCTGCAATATGATACCATGAGGGAATGCATGTACACAGTACACAGTTAGTTCTGTGCACAGTTGTGCCACCGTACACAACTTTGGCAGTCGAATGGTTTCAAATGGTTGGTCAACTCACTGGAAAATGTTGCCAAGAGTCACTGACAGTAGGAGGGTTAAAGGGAGGGTCATTGTTTTTGTCAAGTAATTTTGATTTGATTTAGGGCAAAATAAAGAATAAAAAATACAATAAAAGTCACATGTGAAAGTTTCAGCTGAATACAGTGTCTACTTGCTGAGAAAAACAGTAAAAAAAAACGTCACAGTGTTTTCACACGAATGTCAGATCCATCCATGTTTAGCGAGGTGACACCGGGTACCAACCACTTCTCTAGCCGAAAGCATTCACAAACAGACACCAACCATCAGAAATCTGAAAAAATCTATTCTCACATTCAAATGTTTTGGGGTGAACAATTATCCACACCATATTACTCTGTTGGGAATCCTTTCTCAAAGTAGTTTAATACAACCAACAGCTGCTGTGCTTCTCGCCAAGTGGTCTTTACGGTCATGAATTTTTGGAGTATTTACCAATCAATGACCCTGCCTTTAAGTATTTATGAGAAACAAATTAAAGGAACATTACAGAATTGGTTTTTGCAAACAAAACAGTTGCTGGCAGTGTAAGCACTTTATGTAATCCACCAATAACATAAACTGACAAACCTGTAGAAGTTTGAAATCGATCGGCCATCTGGGTCACGAGAAAATAGTGAAAAACCGATTGCACATTTGCATGAAATCAATATAGATTCAACAAATGAATGAAACGCTCACTGAGCGATAAACTCCAATCGGAAAATTAGTTTATTCATTTCTCATCAAATATGGCATTTCAGACAGAAATATTTCAAGGGATGTTTTCTACTATCATCATCATTAGACCGTGTAAGTTTAATGTAAAATCTGTGATCAAAAAGTATATTTTATAAGTTTTTTTCTTACCAATTCTGTAATGTTCCTTTAAGTCCTTAGAATTGGATACACAATCAGATGGTAACAAATTAAAGAGGTTAGTGTGTCACTAATGCTGTACTTGATCATGTGATCTTATTAATTATGTGAAATTGTCATAACAATTACAATAGTAAAAACCAGTATAAATACTGATTTGAATGAAGGGATGCTTTGAAGTTCGTAAATTGTATAAAGTAAATTCTTGGCAGGAGATGTTAGTCTGGGCCTGTTCATAGTGGGGTTAGACAAGTGTTCACTTCTTCAAACTTTTGAAGTAAATATTGATTAAAATGTATTAGAATCATTAACCTCCCTTTCTGTCTGACATTCAATACCATTTACTGTGGTTTTGAATGATTAGATAAACTATGCCAGCCTGCAATATGATACCATGAGGAATGCATGTACACTAGTACATAGTTAGTTCTGTGCACAGTTGTGCCACCCTACACAACCTTGGCAGTCGAATGTTTTCAAATGGTTGGTCAACTCACTGGAATATGTTTGCAAAGTCACTGAGAGTAGGAGGGTTTAAAATGTATTAAGATTATTAAGTTATTTATAGAAAGAAAAGAAAAACCTTCATTCCTGAACAAATTCACTTCTGCCATAATTTATTTTCATTATGACTTTTGGATGCTTTGTTGATTATTTATTGACACTTATTCTTGAATGATTACATTTTACACAGAGTTCCTTTGCCTACCTAAAAAGTTCTCGGTCACTACCAATCCGAATGAATGACGTTGTTGTTACTACCTTAAAGCCTTTAAAACCTACCTTTACGGCCAGAGATTGAAGCCGGGGGTTTCGCTACCGAACCACTCAAGCCATCAACCACTTCCCCTCCTGACCACTCAAAGACGAGCTCTAAGTACCCATTTCCGGGCCACAAGAGGGCGCCGCTTACCTTTGAATCAAAGCCTGAAAACCGCTACCAACGACGTGCAGCGAAGACACCTACCAACCCGAGTCCCAATTTCTGCAAAACCGACGTGCGGCGAAGACAAGCTACAAACCAGTCCCACATTTCTGCCAAAACGACGTGCGGCGAAGACGAGCCTACCAAACCTGTGCCACATTTCTGATTGCAAGAGGGCGCTTCTACAAAAATAGTACTCCATCATAAAGCCATGTGACTTGCTAGTGTGTGTGTCTGAAACACAGCGCTACGCGCAGATCCTATGATACCCGGGCTACATGGGCGGCTTTTCGTGTCTTCCTGACGCCCCCCTTATCAGGGCCAGGGGCGATTCCGTTCTTTAGAGTACGTAATGAAAAAGTAAACGCCGTACATAAATAGCTAAGATAACTTCTAACATTTTCCCCCTCCCCCTCCCTCGGCCATCCCTTGACCACTTTTCCTCCCCCCATACAAAAGAAAAGTAACAGAGCCCCAAAACATTTGAGCCTTTATTATAAATTTGTCAAACTTAACCCTCTTGCTGTCGGACCATTCAATACCATTCACCGTGGTTTGGAATGATAGATAAACTATGCCATCCTGCAATATGATACCATGAGGGAATGCATGTACACAGTACACAGTACACAGTTAGTTCTGTGCACAGTTGTGCCACCGTACACAACCTTGGCAGTCGAATGGTTTCAAATGGTTGGTCAACTCACTGGAAAATGTTGCCGAGAGTCACTGACAGTAGGAGGGTTAAGAGGATTCAGATGGATGGTCGGTTACAATTGTTTGCAAAAGTTCCAAGATAAAAGTTCAAAAGAACTGATTGATTAATGTTAAGGGTCACAAGATGAAACCCTACATAAGTAGTCATTTGATGATTTTGTTTCCTCAATTGACTATGAAAAGTATACAGTGCTGTTTACACATTTGTTAGAAGGATAAACCCCCCCCCCCCCAAAAAAAAAGGAATCTGGAAAAAATTAACCAGGGTTTAAGACAGGATGAACTTTTCTGAGTAATATATTCTCCTTTCTTGCTTTTAGAGACCCTCTCCCTTCATCAGATCCCGGAGAAAGTTTGAAAGTTAGAAGTTGTCTCGGTTATTATTGATTTGGCGTTAGTTTAAAGTGTGTGACATTTTTCTTGTATCGAAGGAATCACTCCTTCTTAGGTAGATTTGTTGTTATTTTCTTTGGTTTATCAGTGTCTTCTTTCGGAATATTAACTTTAACACCCCTAGTGTCTTTGGCTAGAGAACTTCCCGTATCCTCCCAAAATCCTCCACTCTATGGTAACTCAACACTCAAATGGTTGGACTCTGATAAGATTGGTATGCCTGGCCTCATGCTAAGGGCGTGTGGTTTGGGGGTACAGTACCAAACCCATCAAAATCCTCCACTCTATGGTAACTCATCACTCAAATGGTTGGACTCTGATAAGATTGGTATGCCTGGCCTCATGCTAAGAGTGGTTGGTTTGGGGGTACAGTACCAAATCCATCAAAATACTCCACTCTATGGTAACATCAACACCCAATGTTTGGACTGTGATAAGATTGGTATGCCTGGCTTCATGCTAAGAGTGGGTGGTTTGGGGGTACAGTACCAAACCCATCAAAATCCTCCACTCTATGGTAACTCATCACTCAAATGGTTGGACTCTGATAAGATTGGTATGCCTGGCCTCATGCTAAGAGTGGTTGGTTTGGGGTACAGTACCAAATCCATCAAAATACTCCACTCTATGGTAACATCAACACCCAATGTTTGGACTGTGATAAGATTGGTATGCCTGGCCTCATGCTAAGAGTGGGTGGTTTAGGGGTGCAGTACCAAATCCATCAAAATCCTCCACTCTATGGTAACATCAACACCCAATGTTTGGACTGTGATAAGATTGGTATGCCTGGCCTCATGCTAAGAGTGGGTGGTTTAGGGGTACAGTACCAAATCCATCAAAATACTGCACTCTATGGTAACTCAACACCCAAATGTTTGGATTTTGATAAGATTGGTATGCCTGGCCTCATGCAAAATTTTTTGACAACTTCCCGAATAGGATTTTGGAGTATTCAAACCTGTAGGATCAAATGATAAATTTGGCAGAACATTTCTTGTTCTGGGTAGACCCACGGTGAAGAACAAATAAAGCCTTTACTATAAGAGAAGTTTCTGACTTTAAATTTATCCTTGACTGAGCTTCAAACTGCCCTTAAAAATATCTTTAACAATTTGAATCAGTAAAATAGTCTGAAAATCTCAATAACAAAAAACAAACAGCTATAAATTTAAGCTGGTTTTTTCTAAAAATTCTGAAAGGAGGAGGAAATTGTTTTGAAAAGAGGAACTACGATGGTTGGTTTCTGCCTTGACTTTTTTTCGTCCAGGTATTTTTTATGGTGAGTTTTACTAACAAACAACTAACGATGGCTTGATCTATTAAGCTCCGCCCAAGGTAACAACCGTCTCTCAACGGCCCCCACGGTAGCGACACGCATTTTGACCTGGCCGCCCGGTGCCACACACAAAAGGACGTGACACAAATGGCGGAAACTTGTCCATATTTTGTAATGGGGATACTAAGGTGTTAGACTTCGGCAGGCTTTTGGTTGTGCGTTCAATGCGTGCGATTGGTCAATGCATTAAGGGGGCGGAGCTTAATGATCAGTCTAAGGCCACTTGAATGCCCAAGAAAAGAAAACGCAAGAAATTGATAATAAAGAAAAACTTAATAATCCATTAATTAGTTTAAGACCTTTCTCTAATGTAAACAGAAAAAAGTTGTTTGTTCAAAAATAATGGGTAAAAAGTTTAGTGTGTTTTCTGAAATTTTGATGTATATTTTTGTGTATTTTAAAAATATTTTCTTGTATTTGACGTATGTGACAGGACGCTCAGAAGTTTGAAGATCGTCAGGAAATATGTGGGCAGAGTATTGTGGTCGAGTGGGCACGAGGACCAAAGCGCGGTGTAGTAAGTACTAGTAACGTCAACAGGCATGATATTCTTGCCACTTTAGTCTGATTTCCGATTTTGTTTTGCCCTTGGGGAAAAAAATCTGAAAAATTTGTGGTTAGAGACAGTCAACCCTCAGTATAGTCTTGGTTCCAACACGCTCCAGTTGTGCAGTCGCGAAAAAAACCTAACCGCTATCTAAACCGTCATCACCCCCACGAACCACTCGCCACTAGATGGTGCTATCATTCCTGTCACCGCTATCCCGCCACGATTGGTTGACAGGATGAATAGCGCCCTCTGAAAACCCTGTGTTGATACCACCTTTGGTTCAAAAGTTACGGAAGTTGACACACCAAGAGATGTATAGAAATGTAGACCCCCTGTCGACCTATTTTGGCCTGTTATTCAATAATGCATTTACCGACAAACGACTCATTTAGCTTGATCGCATCACATATGCCTGCGTCGAACAAAACACAGTCTTGCACTCTTTTACAAATGGCTGCAAATCAGCCAAAAAACATAACTGTATAAGTACTCAGGGTTCTGCCCACAGTGGTCGGTGCCGGAAAACCCGCCCGGCACTCAGGATTCCCAAACCACCAGTGGCAGAATTTTCTCTGTTTCTGACCACCACACATTTTCAAAATTTTTAAATGACACTTGCAAAGGTTTTCAACGAAATGTAAAATTGGGTATTTACCAAATTAAAAATGGTATCCAAAGCCGAACATTCTTTGATTTGAATCTATTTATATGATCTACCGTGTAACTGATCCATCTCGCAATGGTTTCCAGGGAAATATTTTTCCACCACTAAAGAAATCCTGGGCAGAACCCTGAGTACCGTGTCAATAATTGTTTGTTTGTTTTTGTTGACCACACAGAGCGATGACGAGTGTTATAAGTGTGGTGGGATTGGCCACTTTGCTCGCGCTTGCCGCAGTGACACCAGAGGTTACCGTGAGTCAAGTTCTATCCTCTTGTAAATGCATCGATGATGTTTAACATGTTGACTGCCGGTCATAAATTTGAAGGGGCGTTCCCATTTGCCAAGCATCCCAGTGTGGTGCGCATGCGTGCATACCAAATAGGTACTTTTTTTTTTGTCAACATGTTGTAGCATACAGATTTTAACGATTTTGTCTCACCACTGCCAGAAGCGTATACGTTGCGTTCTCATTGATGCCAGTGTATTCAATTCACTATACAAAAGCCTTTCATTCTCTACGAGTATACTCGTAGTGGCAGAATCCGTTACACCTGTTACTACGAATATACTCGTAGGCGGCAGTCAATGTGTTAACAACATATTAACTCTCCTACTGTCTGGCCGGTCAATACCATCCCACTGTGACGTTCAATGATAAACTGTGCCAGCCTGCAATATGATACTGTTATTAACCCTCCTACTGTCAGTGACTCTTGGCAACATTTTCCAGTGAGTTGACCAACCATTTGAAACCATTCGACTGCCAAGGTTGTGTACGGTGGCACAACTGTGCACAGAACTAACTGTGTACTGTCCCTCATGGTATCAAATTTCAGGCTGGCATAGTTGATCTATCATTCAAAACCACTTGAATGGTATTGAATGGTCAGACAGCAAGAGGGTTAATTGTAGTTTGATACTGTAGTACAATTACAAACAAAAAACAAGGAGAATTAAAGAACTATAAAACCAAAACAGAAACAACAAGGCAAGAAACCTAGTTTAAAGGCCCTGTACACTATTGGTAACACAATGTTTACAGATTCACACATAACTTACATGACTTAAAGTAAGTAATGGTAGAAAAAGTTCCTTAACATAGTTCTGCCTCAAATGCTATCGTTTCTGAGAAATGAATAAAACAATAGTTTTTATCGCGTGCGATAATAAACTCGATGTTTGACAAACAGAAAACACATAAGGTCTTTTTTCACTATTTTCTTGTGACCTCGATGACCAATTGAGCTCAAATTTTCACAGGTTTGTTATAGATAAACTGTACCAGCCTGCAGTATGTAGTGAATGCATCTACACAGTACACAGTCAACCCTCCTACTGTCTGACCAATTAATATCACCCACGGTGGTTTAATAGCATCATATATAAACTATGCCGGCTTGCAGTATGTAGTGAATGCATCTACACAGTACACAGTCAACCCTCCTACTGACTGACCACTCAATATCACCAACGGTGGTTTAATAGCACCATAGATAAACTGTACCAGCTTGCAGTATGTAGTGAATGCATCCACACAGTACACAGTCAACCCTCCTACTGTCTGACCAATTAATATCACCCACGGTGGTTTAATAGCATCATACATGTATATAAACTATGCCAGCTTGCAGTATGTAGTGGATGCATCTACACAGTACACAGTCAACCCTCCTACTGTCTGACCACTCAATATCACCCACGGTGGTTTAATAGCACCATAGATAAACTGTACCAGCCTGCAGTATGTAGTGAATGCATCTACACATTACACAGTCAACCCTCCTACTGTCTGACCAATTAATATCATCCACTGTGGTTTTGAACGAAACTCACCGTGCCAGCCTGCAGTGTAGTTGGTGTTATTCAGTTGTCAAACAGTAGAAGGGTAGAAAGGGCATGGTGTGAAGTAGTGAATAATTATTTTTCTTGCGTCTTTAATTTGATTCAAATTTTGAACATGGACTAAAGTTCAACTTTCACATCTGGTTATTCCCATTAGGTGGCGGGTTTGGGGGATATGGTCGATCAAGGTAAGCAAAGAAATAAACAAACTTACGATTTATAAAACGTCTTGTGGATTTTCAGTGGTGTTTAGTGAGATTTTTGAGGTTTTCTCCGTGAAAGGAAATTGGACTCTGATTATGGTGGTATGCCTGATCCCATGTAAACCATGATCAGTTTACAAGTGCAGTCTTCAGTCAGACACCAATCAGTAACTCAACACCCAAACTGTTGGACTCTGATTATGGTGGTAGGCCTGATCCCATGTAAAGCATAATCAGTTTACTAGTGCAGTCCTCAGTCCAACACCATTCAGTAACTCAACACCCAAACTGTTGGACTCTGATTATGGTGGTATGCCTGATCCCATGTAAAGCATATTCAGTTTACTAGTGCAGTCCTCAGTCCAACACCATGCAGTAACTCAACACCCAAACTGTTGGACTCTGATTATGGTGGTATGCCTGATCCCATGTAAAGCATAATCAGTTTACAAGTGCAGTCCTCAGTCCAACACCATTCAGTAACTCAACACCCAAACTGTTGGACTCTGATTATGGTGGTATGCCTGATCCTATGTAAAGCATGATCAGTTTACTAGTGCAGTCCTCAGTCCAACACCATTCAGTAACTCAACACCCAAACTGTTGGACTCTGATTATGGTGGTATGCCTGATCCCATGTAAAGCGTAATCAGTTTACTAGTGCAGTCCTCAGTCCAACAGAATCAAACAAAACATGCTGTTGGATTTTGAAGGGGTTATGGTGGGTCGGATTCGTCTTCCCACTCTCAAAAAGCTGGGTGTAACTTTAACAAACTTCTGCTAAGCAAAAAGTAGCAGGGAACCAGTATCATACAGTTCATACGACATGGCACTTTGGCTGGTAACTTTCTGGTAAGCCTAGTTTTGTGTGTAAAAAGCTTAAACAAAATGTTGTCTAGATGTAGACACATTTGAACTGTCTACAAGTTGAGTCTTACTGAAGATGTTTTCTTAGTGAAGAATTTTGTGTCACGGGTGGTTTAATTTTCTTTTCCACAGATATCGTTCGAGATCGCGTTCTCGTTCCAGAGATAGGAGGTAATGAGTTTTTGATGTTTGAAGAAACATTTTGATGGTAGCTGAACAAAAAAACTAAAACTTGTCGAAATTGCTCATTTACAAGAATTTTTCTTTTTGTACATGTAAACAAAATATTAAGAAGGGTGTGTGAAATCATAATAAGTTGTTCAGAAAAAGACAGGGTTCTCACCACCTGTTGAAATGAAATTTGCACAGGTTGGTTTGATGTATTTCTACATTTATATTGGATTCAAACAATCGAATGGTTCCCAAAACCAAAGGTATACTTCGCCTTTAAGCAAACTAAAACACCTCCACTGCACTTGACAATGTACGACCATCCAACTGGAGTGTTTAGCCATACTTGACGAGTATACTTCCTTTTTCCAGCACACGGAACAGCCGCAGGATCATTTTGGGGAACCAACAACTATTTCATGTTTGTTATTTGCTGTGTTTTTGTAGGCGCCGTGGCTACCGCTCGAGAAGTCGCAGTCCTGTCCGGCGTCGCAGTCGCAGCCCCCCGCGGAGACGAAGCCGCAGCCCGCCCCGTAGGCGTAGCCGTAGCCCTGTGAGCCGACGAAGTCGTAGCCGTGATCGTAGCGTGAAAGGAAAAAGGTAAGCAGTGGAACTAAAAGTTTCCTTAGACTTTTCCAGAGCACTCCATTTTAAAGTTTTGTTCAAATCAAATCAAAATGTTACCTTGGTGCAAAAACAATATACTTGATTAGGGAAATAAAAATTGGGTCCAGTAATAATTTTGGGTCCAGTAACAGTTTTGAGCTACAAGCCCTGCAGTCGTTTTGATTGTCTCCACAAATTTGAGCCCTGAAGACACAACGATATTATTAAAGTTATGATTTGTTATTCCAAACCATTGTTCTTAGTATTTGTTGACATTTTTTAATTGCAGAAAGAGTCACAGTCGCTCAAACAGCCCGAAGCGCAGTCGCAGCCCCCGCCGGAGCAGATCACCACGCAACAAATCACCGCGGCGTAGCCGCACACCACGACGCAGCCGTAGTGCCACGCCGCGGCGCAGCCGCACCCGAAGCCGTACTAACAGCCCCGCCCGAAGTCGCAGTCGCAGCGGGGAGCGGAACGGCGACAAACGACAGCGGTCGAGAAGTCCAAACCGTAGAGGGAGTGATGATTCGGACTGAGTCAAAATAGATTTACTCGTTCTTACAGTTCTGGTTTATTTTTTTAGCTTGGGGGGGGGGGGGGTGTGTTTTTACCGTCGGTGAGCGGGGCGCCAGTTTGTAAAGCTGTTCAGCAAAAAGTATGGCTTTACAAGGAAGCTGGTAACCTGTAGTTTTCAGGCTTAACAGTTTAATGACATTGGGCCCGGGGCCTTCGTTCCTAAGCGAAAAAAAAATAACCCTGAACACAATGTGCAGTGAACCAGGCATAATCAATCATTATAGTTCACATTTTGGCTGGTAACCTGTCCACGCATAGCAACTGAATAGCATTTCCATGTACGGAGTTTACACGGCACATATTCAGAAATTCACTCTGTAGAACGTATTGCTCATCAAATCGGAACTGGAGTTGATCGTTTATATAAATGCCTGAAGGCAAGGTCATAGATTAGTAAATACTCCCAAAATTTGAGAGAAGCATTGCAGCTGTTGCGAGTGTAAACTATTTTGAGAAGTAAGATGGTTTGGATAAATGTTCATCCCAAAACATTTGAATCTAAGAAACGGGTCATGCATGAATTGTTTCTACTCGGATTTCTGAGAGTTGGGTGTTCGTTCGCGAATGCTGCAACCGGAGATGCGGTTGGTACCCGCTGTCAACTCGCCATAAAATGTGGACGGATTCAATGGCTTGTGAAAAAACAGTTTTATTGCTGTTTTCTCAACAAGTAGACACTTTGTTCAGCTGGAACTTTCACATGTGACTTTTGTTGTATTTTCTTGATAAATTGGCCTTTAAATCAGCATTATGTTGACTGTACCTTTAAGTTGTAATTTTTTCACCCCTTGATAATTCCAACCATGAAGGCCATTTCACACGAGGCATTTTACAGGCAACCAGTTCCAGGCAATCTCCAATAAGGAAAATCATTCACATGTCAGTTTGCTCTTTATTTTCCTGGGGATAGTGAGTTACAGCTAGAGAAGATTGTCTCTTGTGCTGCCAAAGTGTTCCTCGTGCGAGCAGCGCAGTTGGTTACCTCCCAAGTTGCCTTTAAAAGTTGCCCTGTGTGACATTACCTTAAGAATCAGTTGTGGAAGGAACACATTTTGTTTTTTAGTAATCTTCATTTGATTAAATGCTGTACAAACCAAATGCTGCTTCTAGTAAGATTTTAACGTTGTTGTTTTTTTGTTTTGTTTTATTCAATAATATCTTGCATACTTCAGAAATTAACCTAACCCCAATAGATTTTGATAGATGCATCAAAAATCGTCTTTGCTTTTATGCATGAAGCAAGGTTGATCAGAGTCTAGAAGTCTGAGTAAAACAACCATGCTTAGCATGAGGCCAGGCAAACCAATCTTATCAAAGCCTGAGTTTGATGGATTCAGTACTGCTCAGCCAAACCAACCATGCTTAGCATAAGGCCAGGCATACCAATCTTATCAGAGTCTGAGTTTGATGGATTCAGTACTGCTCAGCCAAACCAACCATGCTTAGCATAAGGCCAGGCATACCAATCTTCTCAGAGTCTGAGTTTGATGGGTTCAGTACTGCTCAGCCAAACCAACCATGCTTAGCATAAGGCCAGGCATACCAATCTTATCAGAGTCTGAGTTTGATGGATTCAGTACTGCTCAGCCAAACCAACCATGCTTAGCATGAGGCCAGGCATACCAATCTTATCAGAGTCTGAGTTTGATGGATTCAGTACTGTACAGCCAAACCAACCATGCTTAGCATGAGGCCAGGCAAACCAATCTTATCAGAGTTTGAGTTTGATGGATTCAGTACTGCTCAGCCAAACCAACCATGCTTAGCATAAGGCCAGGCAAACCAATCTTATCAGAGTCTGAGTGCTGCACAGCCAAACCAACCATCCTTAGCATAACAACCATTAAAGTCTAAAGGTGTAATATGAAATTCCAATTGATTGGATGTTGGGTTAATTTCGTCTTGCTTCATGAATATTTCTTTGTGATTATAATATGTGTTTTAACATTGTAATTCTCAGTATAATATCTCAAGTTAATTCATTCAAATTTATTCATTTATATATCAAATTCAGGGTCTGTATTGAGTTTGCTGCATGGTTGTTAAATTTGAAGGTTGACAAAAAGTCATAAAAGATGACGGGAAAACTGTGGAATAACTTGTACTTTTTTTGTTTTTCAGATTTTGCCCGAGTCATGATTAAATTGAGAAACAATTTTGTTTTTTAAAAAGAAAACTCTTTAAGAAATCCATCTTCGTTAATATCTTTTAAATACAACTTATCATGCCTAGGTTTGAAACTTTAGTCCTGGAATAAAACACCCCCTTGCCCCCCCCCCCAAAAAAGTAAAAATAATCAGTCAATCAATCAATCATCAACAAGATTTTATGTAGTCGATATTGGTTTTACATTGTTTGGATTCAGTACTGCACAGCCAAACCAACCATGCTTAGCATGAGGCCAGGCATACCAATCTTATCAGAGTCTGAGTTTGATGGATTCAGTACTGCACAGCCAAACCAACCCTGCTTAGCATGAAGCCAGGCATACCAATCTTATCAGAGTCTGAGTTTGATGGATTCAGTACTGCACAGCCAAACCAACCATGCTTAGCATGAGGCCAGGCATACCAATCTTATCAGAGTCTGAGTTTGATGATTTCAGTACTGCACAGCCAAACCAATCATGCTTAGCATGAGGCCAGGCATACCAATCTTATCAGAGTCTGAGTGTGATGGATTCAGTACTGCACAGCCAAACCAACCATGCTTAGCATGAGGCCAAGTGAACCGATGGACTACAAATTTTGTACAATCCAAAAGTTGCAATTCATTTAAAGGCCCTGTACACTATTGGTAAGATCGAAAAACACAATGTTCACAGATTCACACATAACTTACATGATTTAAAGTAAGTAATGGTAGAAAGGGTTCCTTAAAATATTTCTGCCTAAAATGCTATCGTTTCTGAGAAACGAGTAAAACAATAGTAATTATCACGCGCGATAATTTGAAAAAAACAGAAAACACATAAGATCTCTTTTTCACTATTTTCTCGTGACCTCGATGACCAATTGAGCTCAAACTTTCACAGGTTTGTTTGTTCATGCATATGTTTAATCACACAAAATGTGGACACCGATTTTGAGTTGTTACCAAAAGTGTACAATACCTTTAAGTGGGTGGTTGTTTTCTTCTTTCCTTTTACAATAAAAAATAAAAAGGAACGAAAACCCTGCCATATGGACATGTTAAATTTAATACACCTCAAAGGCAGTGTTTACTTTTGGTAATTGTCAAAGACCAGTCCAGTACCCTCACAAATCTGTGAACATTTAAAGGCAGTGGACACTATTGGTAATTACTCAAAATAATTATTAGCATAAAACCTTACTTGGTAACGAGTAATGGGGAGAGGTTGACAGTATAAAACATTGTGAGAAACGGCTCCCTCTGAAGTGACATAGTTTTCGAGAAAGAAGAAATTTTCCACGAATTTGATTTCGAAATCAACCATCTGAAAGCACACAACTTCATGTGACAAGGGTGTTTTTTTCTTTCATAGTTATCTCGCAACTTCGACGACCAATTGAGCTCAAGTTTTTACAGGTTTGTTATTTTATCCATATGTTGAGATACACCAAGTGAGAAGACTGGTCTTTGACAATTACCAATAGTGTCCAGTGTCTTAAAGCTCAGCAAGAAAGTAGCAAAAGAGAAAAAACACTCCGTTACATAGAACTGTGTTGGCTTTCAGATGCCCTGAGAAAGGCTTCATGCCTGAATTTTTCAAATTCTTTTACCTCTTTCTCTAACACTTCTTTACTTTAAAGTGGTAGTTCTTGCAATATTGTATAACAACAACAGTTCCCCAGTGCGCTTTACCAAGTAAGTTTTTATGGTCGTCAACTTGTGGAGGGTTTCCCCAAAAGTACACCCTGCCTTTAAACGGCAGGTGTTCTGTTAACGAATACAATGCATTACAACAAAATAACATTGTACATTATTTCTTGAAACAATTGTATGTTTATTGTTATTGGAAAGGTTAACGTGTAAAATAAACTTCTTAATGGAAAAACTATAATTATATGTCCTGTGCATCATATTTAAAGGCCTGTACACTATTGGTAAGACTGAAAAACACAATGTTCACAGATTCACACATAACTTACACGATTTAAAGTAAGTAATGGTAGAAAGGGTTCCTTAAAATATTTCTGCCTAAAATGCTATTGTTTCTGAGAAACGAGTAAAACAATAGTAATTATCGCGCGCGATAATTTGAAAAAACAGAAAACACATAAGATCTCTTTTCACTATTTTCTCGTGACCTCGATGACCAATTGAGCTCAAACTTTCACAGGTTTGTTTGTTCATGCATATGTTTAATCACACAAAATGTGGACACTGATTTTGAGCTGTTACCAAAAGTGTAATTAAGTCCATTTTTAATAGTCTTTTTTTTGTAACACCCTGACTAAGGAGGGTGGGGGAGGGGAGTCAATATAGAGCTGTGTTAAACTTGTAAAAATATACTTTTTGATCACAGATTTACATAAAACTTACACGGTCTAATGATGATGATAGTAGAAAACATCCCTTGAAATATTTCTGTCTGAAACGCCATATTGGATGAGAAATGAATAAACTAATTTTCCGATTGGAGTTTATCACTCAGTGAGCGTTTTATTCATTTGTTGAACCTATTATGATTTCATGCAAATGTGTAATCGGTTTTTCACTATTTTCTCGCAGACCCAGATGGCCGATCGATCTCAAACTTCTACAGGTTTGTCAGTTTATGTATATGGTGGATTACATAAAGTGCTTACACTGCCAGCAACTGTTTTGTTATCAAAAACCAATTCTGTAACGTTCCTTTAAAGATAAGTTTAAAGTTATCGTTCACGATAACTATTGTGTACGTACACTCGATAACTGCAAAGATGATTGTTATTGTGTTTGTACTCACAATAACTCCTAAGTTATCGTGTACAGACATGGTCGGTATGTGTACGCACAAAATAAGAATTAAGTAGTAAACTTCCACTCACAGAAAATAAATGCTAACACTCAAAATGGTGCGTTGTTAATCAAAATTTAATTCAATTTTTATGCACGATCATATTTGTTAAATTGGTAAAATAAACAGATTCCCAAACAACATTTCATTATGCTGTATTGTCCTTTTTGAAGGCGGTAAGATCATGTAATATTATATAATAATAATAATGGCTTCTTATATAGCGCTCATATTTGTCACTCAGTGACGCTCAAGGCGCTTTAACATTCAGTAATTTCATGCAAGGTATTGTGGAGCTACGTTTTGAAGTATTAGACCTATTCCTTTACATAGCACCATGTAATGGTTTACAATGGTTTACAAGATGTATATCAGTCATGCAAGCGAGGGAAAGAAAAATATTTTTTTAAATTAAACAAAAAATACCCTACTGCCCTACTTTCTGATGAAATTTCACGAAACTCATTTCAAATGACAATTGTTAGAAAAGAACTGAAAGTTACTAAAAGACGACACAATATTCTTGTAAGTACATTTTTTTTGGACATTTTTATAATCTGGAATGTAAAGGAAATCCTTCTGGAGAATAAATTTATGGGAAGACTTGGCATTACTGTAAAAGAAATTCTACAACTGGGTGATTTTAACTGGGGTCCCCAGAGGTGGAAGGCAAGGCAAGATACCACTACACCGTCAGGGTTCTGCCCACAGTGTGGTCGGTGCCGGAAAACTCACCCGGCACTCAGGATTCCCCAATCACCACCGGCAGAATTTTCTCTGTTACCGACCACCACACATTTTCAAAATTTTTAAACGACACTTGCAAAGGTTTTCAACGAAATGTAAAATTGGGTATTTACCAGTAAAAATGGTGTCCGAAGCCATTAATTTTGAGTACTTCTTTGGTTCGAGTCTGTTTATACGATCTACCGTGTAACTGATCCATCTCGCAATGGTTTCCAGGGAAATATTTTTCCACCACTAAAGAAATCCTGGGCAGAACCCTGTACCAACCTGGGCTCGATTTCACAAAGAGTTCAGACTGATCGTAACTGCAAATCCATCGCAGTTGCTTAGCAACGAGTGATGTCACAATACAAATCACTATGGTAATACTGATAACTCATCTTAAGATGAATCTTAGTGCTTTGTGAAATCCACCCCTGAGCTTGAAAAGTGTGAAGTTTGCTACGCCATTTCTCTACCAGTGTACAACACGGGCATGCGACCAATATGCAAATGAGGTCTCTGATGTCTGCCGAGCGTTAATTTGCGCAAAGTCCAAACAGACTCTTATCAATCATGAAACCTCTTCAAAATACTTAAAATTATTTCAATTTCACGGTGGGGTGGCAAGGAAACGTTAAACAGACAATTTTTAATCCGTTAGTTATCATATTTCCAAATAAATTTGAGTTCTAATACTGATGAAATTGTACCCAAAAAGTTGTTGCAGTCGCACTTTTAGAAAAGAAGCAAAAATATAAAACCAAAGTACTGTCAGTGCCTAATATATTTTGGGTTTGTTAAAGGCACATTACAGAATTGGTAATTGTAAAATATACTTTTGATCACAGATTTACATAAAACTTACACGGTCTAATGATGATAGTAGAAAACATCCCTAGAAATATTTCTGGCTGAAATGCCATATTTGATGAGAAATAAATCAAACTAATTTCCGATTGGAGTTTATCGCTCATGAGCGTTTTATTCATGCATTGTGTAACACATGCAAATTTGTAATCGGTTTTGCACTATTTTCTCGTGACCCAGATGGCCGATCAATCTCAAACTTATACAGGTTTGTCAGTTTATGTATATGGTGGATTATATAAAGTGCTTACACTGCCAGCAACTGTTTTGTTAGCAAAAAAAATTCTGTAATGTTCCTTTAACCAAGTGTTACTTGATAGAATTACTTTCTGAAAGCATGTTAGTTACCTTTTTATAAATTATCGAACCAGTTTAAAATAAAAAAAAGGCAATAAAACTGGTAGTAACTATCAATCCAAATGCCTTTATCACTTGGTTAAACATGCTAGTTCTCTTGATTATCAATCCAGTTTAGCATAGGTTATAAGTGATAATTATTAACTACATGCAGGTTATATTGTAAGTATCGATCCGAGTTGAGGTTGGTTTTCTCTCCAATTTTGTTGACGTTTTTTTTAATCCAAGTTTATCGATCCAAGTTAGTGATCTGCTGCACCTGTTTAATGAGGATTGTAATCTAGTTAAGTCGCCTCTTCAAAGTTATGTCCTAAACAGGATTTAGCTTTCAATCCACATTGATGGTCCTTTAAAACCATTTATGGAAATCTTTAATCCAGTTTAGCAACTTCTTCAAAGTAGGCGCCGACGAGCTTGGCCTGCAGATCAAAAGAAAAAACGTTAAAGGAATTTACAGACCCGCTGCAGTTTTCTTTAAATCAATAGTTTTTAAAACACACTGTAAAGTTCAATAATCATATTCATTGCTAACGTACATATGTACATATGTAATTATGGAGTAAAGCAAAACAAAATAAGAATAAGCAGGATAAATGTAATCAATAGAGTATGGGGCTGTTTTGATAAGCAGAAGCTTGTAGAAAACAGCTAAACATATACAAACAAACAAACAAACAAACAGACAGACACGCAAACCAAAGGACAGACAACCACTGGACATGACAGCTACACTGACACAAGATACATAATACAGATCAGAGATAATGCAACGATTTCATAATTAGCAACAAGATGGCAAAACAATTCAAGCAGAAGAGTTACAAATCAACTAGGCAAGAGGGATTAAGAGGTAAACGTGGTTCGAATTACTTACCCCATTGATGTAGTTGGAGCGATCCATTTTCTCGTTCTGGGAGTGCGCGCTGTCGTCACAGGCCCCCATCGGCAGCAGCATCACGTTCTTCTGCGTGGCGTTCTGGAGTGTCAGGGTCACCGGTATACTGCCCCCCTCGCGCGTCATATCTGGCTCCATGCCGAAGACTGCAAAGTAACAAAATGGCCATCTTTTAGCAACAAATCTCGGGCCGTGTCCAAATTGACAGCTACGGCTAGATTGATAGTATAGGATGTCCTTAGCAACACCCTCAGTCCTAGCCGTTAACTGTAGCAGCCAATTTGGATGAGGCCTCAATATCACAAAGTTAGTTAGCACAAAAATTTGCTGTGCGATTTTACACAAAACATCAATATTAACAATGTTTCCCCATAATAGAGTAAATATCGCACGATTACAAAATAAGCCAAAGTCAAAGACAACAAAGACATAAATGAAATAATTAGGTCCAGGAGCAAAGCAAAGCAAAAGAACAACCCAATATGGGTGGGGGGGGTGATTGTATAGAAATGCAGACAACCTAAAACCATTCAAACATTTATCACCAATTTGAGAATAAGTCAACTTGGATTGGATCAAAAGCAAGAACAACTGTACCAGAATAGTAACAACACTTAACAGATAATAGTAATAGTAATGGTAATAGTAATAGACAATGTAACCTTTGTTATACTAATAGTAACAGTAACAGCAGAATGGCAATGGTAATAGTAACAGTAATAGTAATAGTAATAGTAATAGTAATAGTAATAGTAATAATAATAGGCTTAGCAGAAATGGCATTAGTTATAAACACAACATTGATACAAAAATATAGTAATAGTAATAGTAACAGCAGAATAGCATTGGTAATAGTAATAATAATAGCAGAAATGGCATTAGTCAAAGACACAACATTGATAACAAATACAGTAATAGTTATAGTTATAATAATAGCAGAAATGGTAATAGCAATGGTCACAACATGGTTAATAAAGACAATATGACTTTAATGAAAGCTTTGAACGCTTTCATTTTTCACAAAATAACCATATCAATGCACAGTGGGGAATCCATGCCTTCATTGTGTGCTAAGCAACAAACTATAAATACTAAGCAACAAGCGTGTTTTTTTTTATGAATCCATTTTGCATAATCCATTCACGAATGAATTTGCTCCTGAGAAGGATTGAAACGGCTGACGGATCCTGCAACCACTTTACAAGTCGATTCATGGCCTTACGTTTAACGCAATGTTCTACAGCAAGAGTTTTCCGCCAGCCAAATGCAAGTTCAAACCCCTCGGAACCAGTCAGAATTTCTCCAAGTGGTTCCGACTGGCTAGTTCCGTGTTGAAAAGCATCCCTATTACATGAAACATGCACTAGTGAAAAAGCCAACGGACTTGTGAAATGACAAGCTAACTGGTCCCGCCGGCTTGACACTCGAAAAGATTCTGATTTTTGAATGCGGACACATTGATTTTTACAGCCTTACCTGTCTTGACGGCCCTGCGTCCAGCCATGTAGTGAGGATGGTCGAAGTCACTCAGCCAACTTTCTCCCAAATGTCCGGACGATACTCTGCGCATAAATAATAATAAGAAACAACAATAACACACAGAAAAGAATTTAACACGGTGTGCCCACAAACAAAACTTCTTGACTGTTTAACAATTTTTACACTAATAATATTGGTTCTTATATAGTGCTTTGTCACACCAGATGGGCGTCTCAAAGCATTCAGTATTTGTTCCTGCAAGAAATGCGGAGCTACGTTTTGAAGTATGAGACATTTTTCCCTTTACATAGCACCATTATGGTTTACAAAGTGCTGTGGTGCAATTTGCAGCCAATCAAACCAGAAACACCGGGGCAAACCCCTTTCTCTTTACAATAAGTGCACTGGGTTCTTTTACGTGCATTACACAACACACGGGACCAACGGCTTTACGTCCCATCCGAAGGACGCAGCAATAATGGTTAAGTGTCCTGCTTAAGAACTCAAGGGTCACGACCGGGACTGGAACCCACACTCTGCTGAACAGAAACACCAGAGCTTATCCGTTCGACCACCACACGCCACGCTATACCAACTAAAGTTTCAAACCTTACTTACGTAACTTTGTTTGGAGAACTGCGGTTGGCGTGTATTTCATTCAGGTACTTTTTGACCAGCTGGTCTATTTCTGCAGGGCTTTGGTGGGGTACCAGACGCATGGAGAATTTCCCGATGACTTTGCGAGGGATGACGGTCTTGGACCCCGCACCATCAAAGGCTCCCTGGATGCCTGAAAAACGGATCCGATTTGTTCTTCTTAGTTTAAAGGTAGGACCATAGATCGGTAACTACTCATGACCGTAAAAACCTACTTGGTGAGAATCACTGCAGCTGTTGATAGTATAAACTATTTTGAGAAAAGGATTCCCTTCGAAGTAATATGGCTTGGACAATTTTTCACATCAAAAACATTTGAATCTGAAAAAACGATTCATGCATGAATAGTTTCTCGGATTTCTGAGAATCGGTGTCTGTTTGCTAACCATGGATGGATTTAAAATTCTTGTGAAAAAAATAGACAGTTTCTTGATGTTTTCATGGTTTTCTCAGCAAGTTATAGGCACTGTATTCAGGCACTGAGACTTTCACATGTGACCTTTACTTTATCTTTCATGATAATTTTACATAAAAATAGGCATTACGTTGGCAAAACTAATCTTGGACCCTACCTTTAAAGGCCCTGTACATTATTGGTAAGATTGAAAAACACAAATGTTCACAGATTCACACAAAACTTACATGATTTAAAGTAAGAAAGGGTAGAATGTGTTCCTTAAAATATTTCTGCCTGAAATGCTATCGTTTCTGAGAAATGAATAAAACAATAGTTTTGATCGCGCGCGATAATAAACTCGACTGTTTGAAAAACAGAAAACACATAAGGTCTCTTTTCACTATTTTCTCGTGACCTCGATGACCAATTGAGCTCAAATTTTCACAGGTTTGTTATTTCATGTATATGGTTAATCACACAAAACATGAACTTTGTTTGCGACTGTTTTGTCAGCTCTACCAATCCTGTATAATACCTTTAAATAAAATGAAATCACTCCTTGTTCGTGCGAAAAACAAACCATGTCTTAAGTTCAGGAGTTTTATTTTAAGATAGGGTCATCATTTGGTTTTTGTCAACGTAATGCTGATTTACAGGCCAAATTATCAAGAAAGATACAATTTGACAATTACCAAAAGTATACCCTGCCTTTAAGCAGCTCTATGAAGTTGGTCCCTAGCGTATGCCCTTTAGAGCTCGAATTTTACACTGGACCCCAGGCCAGTGACTTTAGCATTGGGCCAGTAAACTCATGACTGGACAAGTCTGGCAGTCTTATGTTTTCAATTCAATAACAATTTTATGTACCTCACTCTATAATATCTTGAACAGAAACAAATTATGTTCAAATGTTGACTTTGAGTAATGATTTGAAATATAGTTAATACCCTTAAAGACAAAATCGTCTTAGTGCTTATCAATTAAATGCAAGTTAAACTGTGCAAGGAAGTCTTTTCTCAGTTTGAATCTGGTCTTGTAAAAAAAATTCTGGTGCAGTAAAAATTTTGAGATACAAGTCCTGTGGTCTTGTGGATTCCCCCCTACCCCCCAATTCGAACCCTGTGCTCTTAATCTTTCCTTACCATGGATTGACAAGCACGGGTTCCTCCAGCGATTTTGCAAAATCTTCTCCTTGGTGGAGTGCAAGAGACGCTTCGTACCGATCTCCTGGCGATACTCCTCCTGCAAATAAGAGCGAATTTGGTCAGTCCTCGAGTATTGTTTTTCGACGAAATTCAACGCTGTATCGCAGTCAAGGACAAATATTTGCATATTATGGGTAAATCACAAGTAATGGTTTATGTATCTGTGGGTCAAAACAATTTTGACAAAAGATCACAAATCTTAACGAATTGACTGCATCAATATTCTCAACAGCCATCGAGTACAAGCAAATACGAATCAAAATCAATTTCATCAAATTAAAATCACAAAGAGCCAAACAAATAAAAAATGAAAAGTAAAGAGATAAAACGAAATTGATAAAATACACTTCCAATCGTTAATTTATTGCAACCTCCACAAGTTTAACAAATTATGAGCACCATCAGTTTTGGCATTTCAACTTTGAGAGGGCAAGGTAATTCTAATTTTGCAAAGGGCACTTCCATTAGAAGATCTTAAAGGATGTGGGAAATTTTAAAAGGGGCACTAAGGCCAAGACCAGGCAACATAGGCCATGGCCTCCGTGTAATTCCAGGACTGGAATTTCATCATTGAGAGGGCAAGGCCATTTTCATTTTGCAAAGGGCGCTTCCATCAGAAGATCTTAAAGGATGTGAAATTTTTTAGAAGGGGCACCAATGCCAAGACCAGGGGGCAACAGAGGCCATGGCTTCCATGTAATTCTCGGGCCTGGAATTTCATCTTTGAGAAGGCAAGGACATTTTCAAGGGCCCTCCTTTGAAAATCTGAACGTCTAGGGGGCACCAGGGCCAAGACCAGGGCAACAGCCTCTATGGCCTCCATGTAATTCCAGGCCTTATAATTATCAAATGTGGAAAAGATCATCAAATGCGAGACTTTGAAATGCTAGGTGGCAGTAGACATAAAAAGGTCAAGGTCCACTGTTTACGTCGGTACGCATATTTCCGAGTGCAATGGATTTTCCCGCAAGTCTGCTGCCACCTAGCATTCCCAAATCTCTCCTGATGCAGAAAAATGGTGATAAATTTCATAAAAAAAGAAACAAATTATGTACTAATAAGGTATAATCTAGGCCTGGAATTTCACAGAGGCCTCAGAGGCCATGGCCTCTGTTGCCCCTGCTCTTGGCATTGGTGCCATTTCAAAAGTTGCCCATAGACTTTAAGATTTCCCAACTGAAGTGCCCTTTGCAAAATGAAAATGGCCTTGCCCTCTCAAAGATGAAATTCCAGGACTGATAATCCACAGGGAACCAGTGACAGTTATGGTACATTACAAGCTACTTCAGTTGGTAACCCAGTCTCTGCAATTAAAGCAAGATGTTTCTCAAATTTGCATGCCTTTAGAGAGATCCGAAGTTGGGCATAAATCATCAGTTGGGCCATTACTTACCAAGTCAAAGTCGATGCCGTCATATAGCTTGGCCTCTTCTGCTGAGAGGGTGTCCACTTTGTCGTACACACCAGGAACTTTGATTTGACCTTTGACATCAATCAAGCTATCTAACAAAGCTATAAGGTCCGTCATGGCTTCGTGTCTGTATTATAAAAAATATTAATAAATAAATCTAATTACATGATTTGAACTGACCTCTCGCCAGTAGCCACGATGGTGGTTTAGCAGTTTAAATCTAGAATGCAGGGTCGCGGGTTCGAATCCCAACCAAGTAGCCAATGAGTTTGTTTCCCGCAGGCCTTGAAAAGCTCGGTGGTCTAGTGGTTATTGACATTTGCTCTAGAAGGCAAGGGTTGTGGGTTCGAATCCCAACCAAGAAGCCAATAAATTTGATTCTTGCAGGCCTTGACAAGCTCAGTGGTCTAATGGTCAAGCCATCTGCTAAGAATGCAAGGTTGTGGGTTTGAATCCCAACCAAGTAGCCAATGAATGTTTCCCGCAGGCCTTGAAAAGCTCAGTGGTCTAATGGTTAAAGACTTTTGCTCAAGAATGCAAGGATTGTGGGTTCGAATCCCAACCGAGTACCCTGTGTATTTCATGCCCTTCAGGACTTGACAAGCTCCATGGTCAAGTGGCTTAAGTCATGTTCGCATTTGACATTTTGGGGGGTACACTACATGTAGCCGAGAAAATGCGTAACTTGATTATTGTACGTCCAGTGCGAACAACCCAGTTTAATATCACCCAGGTTAACCGAATCCAATGGGTAGTTTAATCGGCCACCTTCTGTCCTGGGCCCAATTGCAATTTCATAGAGCTGCTTAAGCAAAAAAAAAGTAGCCAAGCACAACCAAGTTTTGCTTACCAGAACAAGGTTACCAGCCAAACTACCATGCCACATGTACAATTTGTGACTGGTATCCTGCACATTTCTGCTTAGCAGAAAGTTGTGAAGCAACTTTTTTCCTGCTTAAGCAGCTCTATGAAATTGGGCCAAGGTAAACTAACCTGGGCCCAATTTCACAGAGCTGCTTAAGCAGAAAATGTTGCTTAACAATTGCCTGCTAAGCAGAAATGAGCAGGATACCAGTCACAAATTGTACATGTGGTATGGTGGTTTGGCTGGTAACCTTACTCTGGTAAGCATAGTTTTCTTGTGCTTAGCTACTTTTTGTAGGTTGCTTGTTATACTCACACAGATCCTCCGTACACACCAGAGTGAAGGTCTTTCTTTGCGCACTCCACCTCAATGAAGAAGTAACAAATCCCCCTGTGGAAGATAAAAAAGCACATCAAACGAAGTCTTTTCTCAGTTTGAATCTGGTCTTGTAAAAAAATTCTGGTGCAGTAAAAATTTTGAGATACAAGTTCTGTGGTCTTGTGGATTCCCCCCACCCCCCCCCCCTAATTCGAGCCCTGTGCCCTTAATCTTTCCTTACTGTGGATTGACAAGCAAGGGTTCCTCCACATCAAACGATTGACTAGAGTGGGACTGGAACCTGCAACCTCCGGATTAACGTGCCGGCGCTCTACCAACTGAGCTATCTAGCCCTAGTGTTGGCAGTCTCCCTATTTTGTCGACATCTTTGTTGGGGGTTCCAGTCAGAAGCCATTCAGGGATCGGAACATCTAGACATTGCAATTTGTTTTCGGGTTCAAATCCTACTGCAGTCAATTTTACCAACTACATTTTTATAATTGATCACTTTCTCTAGCCATTTTCGAAACTGCAGCTTAGGTTCAGTTCCGACTTTGGCTCTGGACGCTCAAATTTTACACTGGACCTGAGGCCAGTGATTTTAATGAGACCGGACGCTCTTGTGCTTGTAATTGAATAACAATACATCATTTTAAACCGTGGCGTGTCGTGGCCGGGTGGTCTAGTTGAGCAAGGCACTTAACCATAATTGCTTCGTAAAAATTTGGGAAGGTAGTGCATTCTGCTCTACCAGCCAGGCTCCTAGTGGATGATACCCATGCCTACATCCTTACGGACTGTGAAGGGGGTATAACCCTGTTTCAGCCCCAGGAGTAGGTGGCAATGTGCCCCTGTATCAGTTGATTTGGGTCAACAGCCCAAATCAGTTAAGTGTAGCCCTCACCTTGAAGTGGCCATTCGGCCTTGTGAGTTAGGCCAAATCTCATAAAAAAAAATATATTAAAAAAACACCGTAAACCATTACATGGTGCTATGTAAACAAATGGGTGTTATATTTCAAACTCAGCTCCGCATCACTCGTACCTTAGGCCGTATGTGATGCAAGGTTTATTCTTTCCAAGCCAGTAGTTGTCAGAGATGCACACGTAGTCAACATCCTAGGAAAAACAAAACAAAACAACATCCATCAAGTGTGCGATAAAGTGGCGTGTCGTGGCCGAGCGGTTACGAGCACCAGACTAAAGCTCTGGTGTTTCTGATCAACAGAGTGTGGGGTTGAGTCCCGATTGCTCAGTAAATTTCTACACTTCACAAAAATTAGCAGGGCACCAGTCACATTAATGTAAACTATGTAGCATTTTCTGCTGGTAACCTGCCATGCGAAGACATTTTTTCTACTCTAGCTTAGGAATTTTTGCAGTCATCAGCCGATGAAATGGACTTAGATCTCCAGCAGTAATTAACAATAACAATTTTATTTACACTGTACCAACTCCAACCTTGGCTGTTCGATGGGTTTGCGTTAAAAACCCTCCTCCCACTAGGACCCCAGTTCGAATCCCACCCGGGACACTATGCGGATTGGGTTTTCCAGTCCCAACCTGTTTGCGTGGATTTTCCCTGGAATAAATAACTGGTTCTCCTCCAGCACTTAAAACTGAAACTTTCTTCAATGTCTCCTCTCCATGGTGTTCTTGGCTAGTATAGTGATTAAAAGAACATTACAGAATTGGTTTTTGCTAACAAAACAGTTGCTGGCAGTGTAAGCACTTTATGTAATCCACCATACATAAACTGACTCACCTGTAGAAGTTTGAGATCGATCGGCCATTTGGGTCACGAGAAAATAGTGAAAAACCGATTACACATTTGCATGAAATCATATAGATTCAACAAATGAATAAAACGCTCACTGAGCGATAAACTCCAATCGGAAAATTAGTTTATTCATTTCTCATCAAATATGGCATTTTCAGACAGAAATATTTCAAGGGATGTTTTTCTACTATCATCATCATTACACCGTGTAAGTTTTATGTAAATCTGTGATCAAAAGTACATTTTACAATTACCAATTCTGTAATGTTCCTTTAAGTTCGCTTTCTGAGAGTCCTTGGCTTCACAACCAGAATTCATCAATGAAATGAAAAACCCTGGTGTTCCGTTCTTACCTTGAAAAATGTGTCCTTCTTAGATTCGATCAACTCATCCAGCCCTTCCGACCCAGACTCCTCCATTCCTTCAAAACAGAACTGCCAAAAGATCCGAATATAGATTAGAGCAATTAATACGATTTCATCCGCAGAAAATATCTTGGAAATCTCTCCCTCTCTCTTTTTTTCCAAGCTTCTGTAAAACTTTAGGCCTGGAATTTCATGGTGGCCACAGCCTCTGATGCCGAGGGCACAATTTCATTGAGCTGCTTAAAGGTATTGTACACTTTTGGTAACAGCTCAAAATCAGTGTCCACATTTTGTGTGATTAAACATATGCATGAACAAACAAACCTGTGAAAGTTTGAGCTCAATTGGTCATCGAGGTCACGAGAAAATAGTGAAAAGAGATCTTATGTGTTTTCTGTTTTTTCAATATCGCGCGCGATAATTACTATTGTTTTACTCACTTCTCAGAAACGATAGCATTTTAGGCAGAAATATTTTAGGGAACC
The DNA here is from genome assembly GCA_032158295.1 of Pycnopodia helianthoides. NCBI lineage: Eukaryota > Metazoa > Echinodermata > Asteroidea > Forcipulatida > Asteriidae > Pycnopodia > Pycnopodia helianthoides. The sequence goes on along the minus strand of CM063264.1, from coordinate 10,207,279 downwards.
CTTTCTACCATTACTTACTTTAAATCATGTAAGTTATGTGTGAATCTGTGAACATTGTGTTTTTCGATCTTACCAATAGTGTACAGGGCCTTTAAAGGCAGGATATACTTGTTGGTAATTGTCAGACCGGTATCCTCACTTGGTGTATCCCAACATATGCATAAAATAACACACCTGTGAAAACTTGGGCGCAATTGGTCATCGAAGTTGCAAGAAAATAATGAAAGAAAAAACCACCCTTGTTATATAGAATTGTGCGCTTTCTGATGCCCGAGACCTGAAGCCTTTCTCAGATTCAAATATTTCAGTGAGAAATTACCTCTTTCTCAAAAACTACATCACTTCAGAGAGAGTCGTTTCTCACAATGTTTTTATACTATCAGCAGCTCTCAGGTGCTCCTTACCAAAGTAAGTTTTTTATAGTAAAATATTTCTTGAATAATTACCACAAGTATCCACTGCCTTTAAGCAGAAAAAGTTGCTTCACAATTCCATTCAATTCAATTCAATTCAATTCAACTTGGTTTATTGTACAATTAACCCTCTTGCTGTCTGACCATTCAATACCATTCACTGTGGTTTTGAATGATAGATAAACTATGCCAGCCTGCAATATGATACCATGAGAGAATGCATATACACAGTACACAGTTAGTTCTGTGCACAGTTGTGCCACCGTACACAACCTTGGCAGTCGAATGGTTTCAAATGGTTGGTCAACTCACTGGAAAATGTTGCCAAGAGTCACTGACAGTAGGAGGGTTAAGAAAAAAACAAACAACTGGACTATAGTCCGTAGACTAAACGAGTCAAGTTCACAAAGATAAAAGATAACACTAAAAATGACAGATTAAGAAGGCGTTGAACTATACTTAAAGGTAAACACAGGAATGGTTTTTAAATAATTATGAAAATACATGTGGATATACAATATTAAAAATGATGTCATGGGAATTCGTTTTGTGACAATTAAATCACAATTTCCCAATTAAGCAGGATACCGTTCACAGATTCTACATGTGAAATGGTGTTTCGGCTGGTAACCTTAATAATAATAATAATAAAAGAGAATTAACACGGAGTAAAATTAAAAAAAAAAACACCAAATGTAGAAACGGCAGTTTAAAAACCACAAGAAAGATAATAATAAGAACAAAACAAAGCCACAAGGAGCAAAACGAATTAAAAAAATTAGTTACTTATACTAGGTTGCCAGCACCTCGCCCTTATGTCAAGAACCAAAACAACTAACATACAAAAAAATACAATTATTATTATGAAATCATATAGATTCAACAAATGAATAAAATGCTCACTGAGCAATAAACTCCAATCAGAAAATTAGCTTATTCATTTCAAATATGGCATTTCAGACAGAAATATTTCAAGGGATGTTTTCTACTATCATCATTATTAGACCGTGTAAGTTTTATGTAAATCTGTGATCAAAAAGTATATTTTACAAGTTTTTTTCTTACCAATTCTGTAATGTTCCTTTAAACTTTTTCTAAAGAAATGATTACAGTATCCCCTCCCCCCCCCCTCCCCCCGGCCCCCACCATCGAATACCTCGTACCTTGATGTTGATTGGAATGTCCTGCCCTAAAGCCCTGTAGGCTTCGATGACGTTCAGCCACGCAAGCACCGGTCCTTTGTCGTCAGTCGAGCCTCGTCCGTACATCTTCCCTTTGATTTCGGTCAGGACGAAAGGATCGGTGTCCCACCCATCCTCCTGAGAATGAGGTTGAGTATGAACGAGATGTGAGAATGAGGTTGGAAGTATTAGAGTTGGAGCCCGCTGTCACCTTGCTGCTGAACGTTTTTGTGGATGGATTTGACGTTGTGAAAATACTGTGACAGTTTTTGTTACTGTTTTCGAAACTAAGCAGACACTGTGTTCAGCTGAAACTTTCACATGTGACTCTTATTGTATCTTTCTTTATATTTTTGCCTATAAGTATAAATTAGCATTAAATTGACAAAATATATTTTATGACCCGACCCTATCACGTTCCAGAAAAGCCAAAAGCCACGGCAACACTAGGGTGTCGTGGCCGAGTGGTTTAGAGCATCGGATTCAAGTTCTGGTGGTCGAGTCATCGGGGTGTGGGTTCGAATCCCGGTCGTGACACTTGTGTCCGTGAGCAAGATGCTTTACTATAATTGCTCCTCTCCACCCAGGGGTATAAATGGGTACCTGCGAGGGCAGAGGTTGATATTGTGTATGAAAAAGCCTTCGGTGCGCCACGGCAGCACGGGGCTGTATACTCCCCAGGGAGCTGAGAAAGATTACAGGAATGCTATTGGCCCAATGACCAGGGCACTAATGTAAAGCGCATTGATACGTTATTGTGAAATGCGCTATATAAGAACTAGTTATTATATTATTAATAACCTCCCATCCAATAACCGACACCAATCAACAAAAACAGACACAACTCTGAATGACAAAAAACTAAAAATAGCAATCTGACCTTTTTAGCGGGTTGAACGTCAAGATGGCCGTAAATACAGACTGTCTTCTTCTTGGGGTCGTTTCCAAGGTGACCCAAGAGGATTGGGGGCAGTGGGATGACCTGCCCGTCCTCCATCTCTTGAGTACCGACATCGATGAGCTCAATCGTCGCTCCGACGGACGGCGTTGTGAGGTCCTGCACATGAGAAAATAAATCATGCAGACATCATTTCTAAGGGCCATTTAGACAGATCCCTTTTTGTAGTTTATAATAAAAAATTAGTAGTTGAAATTGATATTAGACACTAGGAACAAGACAAAATGGTGGCAGCTACGGCTATGACTGTTGCTAAGGGTGTTGCTAAGGGCGTACTATACTTCAATGCATGATGATGTGGAAAGCTAGCCGTAGCAATTGCCGCCAATTTGGACACTGTCAACTGCTGATAATAGACTGTGCAAGTCTCGCGCTCATTCGAACTTCCGGGACCATAGTGGTCCCAACCATATGAAGTTTTACGTGGGCGAGATTTTGTTTCGTCAGTTATTTTAGTTTAAAGTAGTTTATGATTATGAAAATTACATATGTTGTTGGGAATGTAATACTTAGTGATAAAAAATATGAAAGTAAAATCAATTCAACAACATAACAAAGAAAAACCGAGAGTTAAACTTGACCTCAGCTTCCGATTACTGCAAAAAATTAAGAATTTTGTGCTCACCTCCGATAACAAAACTTATGTAAACGCTTGTTTTGGATGTGCGATGATAATTGCCAGATGCTGTAATTGCAATGTCAGGCCTTTTCATTGCAGTCTATGGTTGTTGAGAGGTCAGTACCTCTATAAACTGTGCCAAGCATTAATTTTACACCGTTTTGACCTTCGCGAATCCACGTAAGGGGTTTCAAAAAAGTTAAGAGCAAATAAGCATCCTTGTCCCAGAGTTTTAATTATGTTCTAATATTAAGTAAAACATTATTTGTGTATTTATCATAAAAGCTAAAACTAATTTTATAAAAATTGTACAGAGTATTTTTTTTTGTTCAGATTTTGTCATTGGATATAATTTAAAACACAGATTTGATTTCAGAAAAAAATGTTCTTCGTTTGACGTGTTTTCCCGTTCCGATACGCGCGAGACTTGCACAGTCTATAAGGTCTGACACTAGAATTGCAATCATTAGAAGTAGATCAGAACGTTTTTTTTTTTTACATGAACTATAAAAAACAAAGAAAGAAAGCGATCTTAAAAACATCACAATTGTAAAACAATCCTTTCGTTCGTCAATGTTGCTAATAGCATGCAGGAGGGGAATGCAAAGAAGAACTGTTTAATAGTATTTTATGCTATTATTGTTTTTATTACAGTAAAACCTACACGTCATGTAGTTTTGAGTTTAAACAAGCCTGAGTTTTCGAGGAACTCAACTTTTTGTTGTGGTGCGTATCGGCCCTCAATTGCATGGATCTGCACGCAATTCGCGCGCATCGGCCCAATACGCTAGCTTGTGCATGGGAACAGGCCTGTTATTAACTCTTTCACTCCGTAACAGAATTTTTGAATTTCGCGCGGTTTGTACGGAATTAATTATTGGACGCCGCCATCTAATGTGTCAATAATACCCTTTGCGCGATGGAAAGCCAAAGGCAGCGACTCAAAGCCACTGCAACTAGGGTCAGAGGTCATCCAGATGGCAATACGGCATAAATTATGCAAAAAAGGCACACGTCATGGGGATGCCCCGAGTATCTACAGTGACGTAAACAAGCCGCTGTGAGCGGCGGCTTTCCGTAGAGAACGGGACATTTCTGTGAGCCGCTGTGAGCAGCTCATCGTAGCGAAAGAGTTAAACACAAACCACATGGACTCCGTTGCCCTGGTCTTGGCCTTAGTCATTAGTGCCCCTTCAAAAGTTTCCCATAGACTTTAAGATTTCCCAATGGAAGTGCCCTTTGCCAAATGAAAATGGCCTTGCCCTCTCAAAGATGAAATTTCAGCAGCCGATTTCATGAAACTTTACGCAACTGCGTAAGTCAACTTAGGTGCATGATTTCTTGTCCTAGTGGTGCACAAGTGGACTTACGCTGTTGCGAAAAGTTTTGTGAAATTGGTGGTCGGCCTGTGGGGAGAACCCTAACTCTGTACCTTAGCAACAACTTCAAGCATGCGTTTGATCTCTGGTCTCTTCTCCGGCCATGCAGACACACTCTGGATGGCTACAGCGGCTGCGAGTCGCTCCACGTACTCATCCTGGTGTGCATCGATGTAACTACAGAGATAATTAACAATTCAGACGAGTTGACTTCTACTTCGTACTCAGCAGGATCCATAAGTTAGGACATAAATGCCAAGGAACAATTATAGTTAAGTGTCTTGCTCAAGGACACAAGTGCCGGGACCTGAACCCACATTGTGTTGACTCAGCAACCACAACTTGAATTCGGAGCAGTAGACCACTCGACCACAACATGCTAGATCAAGTGCCTTAGCCTAGTTGCGATAATCGTAACCCTCCATCCTCCCGACGGTCGGAGACCGGAGGGTTACGAGTCATGCAGTGCAAAAAAGTGGCGAAATAAAAATTTCGACTATTTTGGTCAGACTAGTCACCAGATTTACCAAATTTTTACCACTTTAAAAAAACATGACACACATTCTAAAAACATGGATGTGATCATCAATGTGTCATGAATCCATTCGTATTACTCAAAACATCATTGAGAAAATATTTAAAGAAAAAAAGACAAAAACTTACCAGAGAGTGAGCGAAATTTTCATGATGCGTAGACAATCTCAGGTCCGGTTTTCGAACCTCGCGATTCGTGACCTAGCAACATCTCGACCAATCAGCGTAAGCAAACTCGTCGTTGAGCGCATTTTGTTGAGTTGCACAATCACAGGATATTTATGAGGAAAAATTTACAGATTGAGCGCGCATTCTGGAAAGCTGTCCCTGCAATTAATCAGCGCAAACTGCAAATAGCGCAAATCCGTTAAATACATTAACTGCGTGCATGCACAGTCGCACACGAGACGATCGCCACGCCTACACAACGGTTTGGTTTACGCTGATTGGTTGATGTAGGGGAAGTGCGGTCCATGGACATTTCGGTCAGTTTCTGGTAAGTTTTTGTTCGTTTTTTCTTCAAATAATTTTTCATCGATGTTTTGAGTAATACGAATGGATTCATGACACATTGATGATCACATCCATGTTCTTAGAATGTGTGTCATGTTTTTTGAAAGGGGTAAAAATTGGGCAAATCTGGTGACTAGTCTGACCAAAATAGTCGAAATTTTTATTTCGCCACTTTTTTGCACTGCATGACTCGTAACCCTCCGGTCTCCGACCGTCGGGAGGATGGAGGGTTACGATTATCGCAACTAGCCTTAGCCCAGCATGCCCAGGGGTTGAAGAGACTTAGATAGAGTTAGAGAGTGAGTTTTACCAAGCAACTGACAAGGGAACTCAGCAAAGCTCCCACAAGGCCAAAATAAACGCGAAGCTAACAACAGCCAATCTCTCTGACAAACCTATGAAATTGTGAAATCACAAGTCCTGCAGTCTAACCACTTCACCACGGTGTTGTGTTGTTCTTTAGTTTTACCTAACCTTCAAGAAAACGTCAGGCCATTATCTTTTTTTTGCATTTATAACCATACATGATGAGCCATAAAGTATAGAACTCTCCGGTTGGAACTTGTTCGATGCATGGAGGTTACTCCTACTCTAGAATTATGAGGTTCGATCCGCTAACGGCTTCATGAAGCTTCATGGAGCCGTTAGCGGATCGAACGTCATAATTCTAGGAGTACATGGAGGTAGAAATATACTTCCGGCCATGTTTGAAGCAGTTTCAGTTTGCAACAACAGCTCATGAGCTAAAAACTTCAAAAAGTTAAAACAACCACACACAGCATGACAGTGTGACAGGGACAAAGATTAAAACTCTTACGTCTTGACATATAAACCAGAAAGTCGTATACTCACCTAAACAACTTTGGAAGAAATTCTTCGGCCATTTTGGGGAGCCTTTGCCGTTCGCTGGAGACTAAAACGAAAGAACTAGTCACGCGATTTGCTTAGCACTTTGTGGCAGGTCGCCTTTGTATTGTTTTTTTTATTTTTTTTATACCACTCAGTATCACGTGTTTAAACTGAACAGACGACCGAGCCCACACATAAACTCGCCGAGTCCTACGTACATTCCGTTGTGTACTTAGTCGACCGTAAGCATTGTTTAATAAGCTCAAAGAGTTAAAACAGTTGGAGCAAGTCTACTTTGTGAGGACAAAACGTTCATGAACATTGAGGGCGCATGGTGGAGGGCGACATTACGTTGTCTTATAATTTTTTTAAAAGAAAATATGCAAATGTATCAACCGGTCCTAGCTTCCTTGGTTTATAAGATAGAAGTATGCAAGCTACTGTCGAAACTTCATCAAGTAGTTATACTATAGTGTTCATGCGATAAATTGCAAAAGAACAATGCAATAGTAACAATTGTACAAACAAAATTCGACTTTACTTTTAATTCTCAGGCTTTCTGTATGTTGTGTCTACGGTTTGTTTTTTGAGATGAGCGGCCACGTACTCTCCTACACTGGAATCACAAGTTATGTATTTCATTGTTTTTCAAAGCCCACAGCAAGTTGAACGTCCTCGATATCCTAGACTGGACTATTCCACGTATCTAAGGCGGGGGGGGGGGTCAGTTATCTTTTGTGCATGTTTGTATACGATTTTGACACCCAAAGTGACACCTAGGCAGGATAGGCACATGTGAGTACGCTGCGCGTTGTGCAAGAGGTCTATTTCATAAGCACAAACATATTATGCTTACCAGAATACGGTCACCCAGCTGAATTACCAAGTCACGTGTATGATGAGTCTGTGACTGGTATCCTACTTATTTTTTTTCTTAGCAGACCATTATTTTGAAGCGTCATCTTTCTATGAAATAATGGGCCGGCCCTGATCGTCCGTCATCGTGCGTCATTGTCTGTCATGTCTGTTACAGTCCATTTGTATTTCAACTTTGCTTTGCTTCGATAACAAACTTCCTCCGTACCTGATGATGGGGAGATGAAGTCCTCTAATCAACTACAGCTGATGAAGTGGAAGCCGAATCTCATAAGGTGGGGGAGCATTGATCTTAAATATCGACTTCATTTGAGACATGAGGCAAAATAAAGAATAAAACATGTTTAGCGTCCTGCCTTTCGCTGAAAAAAGGGAAGGAGGAACGCCCTTTTTTCAAGATGGTTGCCAGCTTTTTTTCGGTGTGTCTTTTCGATGCGCTAAAGTCTAGAAATACGATCTTATTTATTTTGAAATTAATTTTTTTCATCAGAGAGCGTTAAAATGTATTCTTTTTTGTTTCGTAAAAAAAGGAGGCGGCCTCTAAAAAAGGAAGCGGGCGGGGACGCTAATTATGTTTTTTTTTCCAATTTTTATTAGGCCTTACTTGTTATTCAGTAAAATAGGGTACACTTTATAATATAGTCTGTCAATAGACCCCTCGCATTGGCCGCCATCGTTGATGAAACGGGTGCACGCGTGAAAGGCTATCATTGGCTGAGAAGTTGTGCGCAGCGCCACGCATGCACGTTTCCATTGCTTTTCATCAAAGATAGTGGTCAATGACGTCATGTGCTATGCATTTTTATTCTAAAATCAAATTTGGGTGGGTCAAAAGAAATTCGAACTTTTTAAACATAACTCTCTGATTGGCCCCTAACAATATAAGATTATTTTTGTACCCGAACAATAGACCTTAATGTATGTTACCTTTTAATTTTATTTATCTATGACTAAACAATACAAATGTTATTGGCGTTGGGTTTGAGGTGTTTTGGGGGGTAAAGAAATCGTCCTTCGTCGCACGGTGGCGCTGTTCGTGACGGCAACTTTATAATTATGTTCCCCCGGGAACGTGCATGGTCTGTGATCCCCTTTTCAGCTCTGTAGAGCAGTGAAATTCAGTATATCCAGGAATTTCACCGGATGTTGTGGTGCATTGTGGATTTATTACAAGCGGGCGTTAGGAACTTCGGTCTGTAGTGAGAAATTGGGCTACTATTATAATAATAATAATAGGTTCTTATAAAGCGCACAAATCCTAGGGGCTAGATCGAGGCGCTGTGAAGATGGAACAGTTAGAAGCGATACAGTTCAGTTTTGAGCAATTTCTTGAATGTAGCAGCCGAGGTAGAAGAACGTATGTTGTAGGAAAGATCGTTCCAAAGGCGGGGGCCAATATAACCCAAGGCACCTCGGCCAACAGATTTGCAGCAGGTAGGAGTGTTCAAGGTGAGTGGATCACAAAGTGTTCTTAGTCTACTATCCCGTTGATAAAATGATATGAGTCTGGGTAGGTAAGATGGAGCCTGGGAGTTGATGGATTTCCAGATGATTAGGATGATTTTGAATTTGATTCGTTGTTGAACGGGGAGCCAGTGCAGTTAATTGAGTACAGGGGTGATGTGATCATAGAAGGAGCACTTGGTGATAATGAGTGCGGCCCAATTCTGTATTATTATGCGATAGCACAAGTTTAAAGTTTACAAAAGGAAACCCCAACGACAACCAATATTATTCGTCGAGACAAGGGAGGGGTCCGGACCACCCCACCTTCCCCTGGAACCGCTCCTGCTGGCGCTCTTTACACATTTTCAAAAGAATGCAGACTTACAACAATCTATCCATAAAACACTGCACATAAGTTGTTTATTCTGGTCCCCCAAAAATACAAAATAATACAAAAGTAAAATTGCCACCGCCATATAATTGTAACAAGTGTATACAATCACATGGAAACACCACACCATCAATAACGATCTGTCCCAAGGCAACGTACTGCATAGAGAGAGAGTGTGGGTTCGAGTCCCGGTCTTGACACTTTGTGTTCTTGATGCCTCATGTAAGATACTTTACCACAATTATTATTGCCCTTGTACTAGGATTATTTGGTACAGTGCATGTTAGAGAGCCAAGAGTACTTGTCGTGGAAGAGTAGGGGTTAACCCCGGTGTTTCTAGTTCATAATAGCAACAAGCATCCTCGTTCCCAGGTTTCCTCAGGCTTGCGAGCTACATGCTGTGAAGTTCACTTATGTGAGGCATCCTTGGTTTCATTACCAGAAATAATAATATTAATAATTGCGGCATGATACCAGAGGCCCGGAGGAGCCAGCCACGGATGGCGAAATACTGTAATGATCAACTCTACCCCCACATAGTATTTTACTGTTTGATGTATGTTTAATTTTAATAATCAATAATTACTTTGGTCCAATAAATCTCATCATTCCAAAATGAATCTTACGTTACCACTATATGTACCTGCTTATTTAACATGAACAGAACTTTTATACAAAAACTCAACTTAATACGAACTTTTAATATGAACAATTTAAACGAACGGGTTCTCCATTATTTTTTAATATAGTACACCGGCCATTTAGACGACCGTCCTATAGACTTTTCTATTACAACGTGTCACAGTCCGAGTTTTTGCCAACCAAGGTTCTGGAAAACTATGGGAAGCCATAAATGCAAAGCAAAAAAACAGATAGCCACAGTTTGTAACAATGTTACACAAATATCCAAAAATAGTGTTGAACTTTGTTGGAAACAAAGCAACCAATCATGGGAAGCATTTCTTTTTTAATTGAAAGTTTGAAGAAATGTTGAATTTGGTGATCCAGCCGTAGCCATAGCCGCTTATTCGGAAACGGTTGGGATCTGTCCAACTACTAAATGGTTGGTACTATTATTATTGAGCTAAACACCAGTTGGTATTACTGTTTGCAAATGGGCTACGGCTATGGCTATCGGCTGCAGCTACGGCAACGCTGAAGAATAGGAGTTTACCGTTTACCAGCGATACGTCCAATAGCCGAAGCCAAAGCCGCCAATAAGAAACGTGTACTTGGTGTCTGAGACTTTTTGGGACGCTAGGTGGCAGCAGACTTACCGGGTAATTCCATTGTTCTCATAAAAAAGGTGCGTATGCTCACTGGAACTACGTAATCAATTATTTACCTGGTATATGTCTGCTGCCACCTAGTGATGCTCCAAAGTTTCTCATGGAGTGAACAATGAGTGATACATATATTTTTTTTGTGGACATAGGTCGTAGTTTATAACGACCAGTTTCACATGGCCCTATTTCGTAAAGCTTGTAAGCAGATATTTTATGCTTACTGGGTCCCCAGTTTGATTGGTGGGGAGGGTTGTTGGAAAGCACAGAACCTAGTACAATTAAGCTGTCAGCAAGACATTATTATTTAAAGCCTGCTACATACAAAGAACAGACGGCTCCACTTTATTGAGGGTAGATCTGGGTAGGTCAGTACGTCTGTACAATTTTTTGCACATTAAAGTAACAATGTTTTTCAGCCCCTCCAAAGCATAAACAACTTTACAACTCTAGGACCTGATCCCCTCTTAGATTATGTTGGATGGTCCGGTTTAGGATATCAAGTACTTTAACCGCCAAGGCATTTGTAATTTGGAGAAAACGGTGAAAAACAACGTTTGCTATGATGAAAGAGTGTAATTACCAGCCCTCACTTAATAATGATAATGGTCTTTAGTGTTTAAATTAATCCGCACTCACTTTGTAGTAAACTAATTTGAATTAATCTCGAGGTTATTTCTTGTTATTTATCTTCCACAATCTTTGGCCTCTTTCCTTCTACGGTGGAGTCTACATCAGAACATGTTTGAAGTCGTCTTCGATTGTTCCTCCGCTCTCGCTCCGTACGCACAACTGCGACTGCGTATCGCCTCTGAAAGTCACTGTGCAGGATGTCACCACAAGAGGGCGCCCTGCTCATAAACCCATTCCTGGTCAGCAGACACAACCCTCGGCCGTTCATGGCGAACTTTGACGTGTCCACGCCGTCCACTTGATAAAAACGGACCGCCCAGAGCAACCAGTCGCTGACGTCGGCGCGTTTCCATAGACGTGGGTCTGAGATAAAGAACGTGGATGCGTGAGAGTTAGAGGGAAGGCACACAACACCCACTGCCAATGCTTTGACAGCTGGCATGATAAAGGTTATGCGTAGTCTCTGCATTGAAGCCATTTTGGCAGCCATGTTAGCACTCATCAATGAGTGGGAAAGGCCATCCCACTCTCAGACTCAACCCAAACTCAACCCTGAGAAGTGAAGCTGTTACAGGCACCCAAGTCAATTGCATAAACTGCTCATAACCATTAGGAAGCCATGTTACCACTCTTGATGCATACAACATGACATGGTCTTACCACACCAATTGCCTTTGCACTGATACCATTGGGCAGCCATGTCACCACTCTTCATCAAAAATGCGTGTTCTCACCCAATTCATGCGTATTCTCTATAAACACTCGAAAACCTGTGTGATGAAAATGCTGAATGTGTCGTAGGCCTTCTTATTTTGATTGTGGCAATCGAAATAAACAACTTGATTTAGGAAGTCTTCCGATGATATTTTCTCGACTTTGACAATAATTATTTCTGACAGAAATATTAATAGAATTGTGAAACTTGATTATTGAGCTTTCATATTGAAAAGTTTGCTTTACCAGACATGTTTTGCCTTTAAAGGTACTAAAGGGTCATAGATTGTATGTTGTCAACGTTTATCAAGCTGATTAATTTATAGGCAAAATTATAAAGAAACATAAAATAAAAGTAACGTGTGAAAGTTTCAGCTGAATACAGTGTCTACTCGCTGAGAAAACAGCAACAAACTGTCACGGAATTTTCACAAGCGAGAGGTGACAGCGGGTACCAACCGCATCTCTCCACGGCTGCATTAGTCGCGAACGGACACCAACCTTCAGAAACCTGAAAAACGATTCATGCATGAATCGTTTCTGAGACTCCAATGTTTTTGAGTGAACAAATTATACAAAACCATTATTACTTCGAAGGGAATCCTTTCTCAAAAAATAGTGTCTACTATATCAACAGCTGCAGTGCTTCTCACCAAGTAAGTTTCTATGGTCATTCATTTTTTTGGAGTATTAACCAATCTATGACCCTACTTTTAAGACCATGTTTAGAAACTGACCTGTGCTGGGACCTTGTAGTTCATCTCCGGTATTCAGAGCCGCTTGCCGTTGGTGGCGTTGTTGGTTTGTACTAAGATCCAGAACTTTTCCAAGAGGGTGCTCGTGGAGAACCGAATGCCTTCCGTTCTCAAGAGGCTTCGGCAGGCCAGTGTTTTCACTGATTGGGGGGGGGGGGGGCAGGGAGGCAAGTGGAACAAGAGAAATGGAAGCACTTTTATAATAAAACAATTTTTTATTCAGTTTTATCATTACCAAGATTGTGTTGTATCTTTAAAGAGGGTCTCCACAAGGATCATTTTGAATTTTGTGATGCACATTTAAAAAGGAACATTACAGAATTGGTTTTTGCTAACAAAACAGTTGCTGGCAGTGTAAGCACTTTATGTATCCACCATATACATGAACTGACAAACCTGTAGAAGTTTGAGATCGATCGGCCATCTGGGTCACGAGAAAATAAGGAAAAACCGATTACACATTTGCATGAAATCATATAGATTCAACAAATGAATAAAACGCTCACTGAGCGATAAACTCCAATCGGAAAATTAGTTTATTCATTTCTCATCAAATATGGCATTTCAGACAGAAATATTTCAAGGGATGTTTTCTACTATCATCATCATTAGACCGTGTAAGTTTTATGTAAATCTGTGATCAAAAAGTATATTTTACAAGTTCTTTTCTTACCAATTCTGTGATGTTCCTTTAAACAACTCGAACCACGAACTTACCTCATTGTGTGTAACGACTTGAAGTCAACCAGTCTCCGGTGGTTTGGTCGAAAGTGCTCTCGGAAATTTACCCCAAAATTCCTTGTGTGATGGCGAACGCAAACGGTGGTTCAAGGTGTCATCGATGGTGTGTTTCTTTAAAAAAAAAAAGGATGAACAAAACTGGTTGATTTTACAACACTAAAAGATGAAAACACAGAACACTTAAAAAAAAAACACCACACTTTCAACCGCAAGTGCAGTGAGTACTTCTTCAAACGGTTTAAAATTTAAAGATGGCCACTCTTACGTGAACAAACATCCACAACAGAACGTGTTGATTGTTTTTTTTTGTCTTTCTAGGAACAAGGTTGCAACGTCCAGGCGTGCAAACAAATCACTGCTTGACTTTTCCGTCATTGTGCTCCGTCAGTATTTTCTGCACCACTTCCGCATACCAACGCATCTTCGAAGATCTTGTCAACAATTAAAGGTAGTATCTGAAATTGAAGCTGATAGGGCCTACTGATTATAAAACCATATGAAATTTATACTAGATCTTTCTTTCTTTTTTCCCTGTGGATTGTTTCCTTCTGAGTAAGACGGTCATAATCATTTGAGAAAACTAAATCTGAAAACCTATTTAACGGAACATTACAGAATTGGTAATTGTAAAATATACCTTTGATCACAGATTTACATAAAACTTACACGGTCTAATGATGATGATAGTAGAAAACTATTTGGTTTGTCAGTTTATGTATATGGCGGATTACATAAAGTGCTTATACACTGCTATCTGTTTTGTTAGCAAAAACCAATTCTGTAATGTTCCTTTAACAATTTTTTTTTTTAATGTGCATGGGTTTTCACTATTTTTTCCTGACTCACACAACTGATTTTGACAAAATTTGTACAGGTTTGTTATTTCATGTGTATGGTTGATCACAAGATACAATATGGACACTGTCTGCGACTATTTTGTCAGCTCTACCAATCCTGAGTAATACCATTAAAGGTCTACGACTAGTATTTGTAAAAAAAAAAAAAAAGTAAACCATACTTTTGATTTTTTTTAAACACATTGTTTCGTATTCATTTTGCTTTCGGGAACAGGTCACACCCCCTCTCTAATTCGTGGATTTTGTGCACGAATACATGCGCCGATACAATGAGCCTTCAAGGTCTGTGTTAATACCATATACATGCAATATATCTACCCATGGGTTGTGGTCGTTCTGAAAAGAACCGGTGGCTCTCGACGTTTCGACCATGCTCTGATTGTCTTCAGGAAAAGCGTTGGTAACATCTAGTAAGGTTTGTGGTAATATACCCATGTACATTATGAAATATCTCTTAATGAATCGCGGTGGTTCTGAAAAGTAACCGGCGGTTTAACAGTCGTCGACGTTTCGACCAGTATGCTCTGATGTCTTCGGTAAAAAGCTGATGAAGGGCAGAGTCTGCTCAAATTGATATGAGCGTGTTTCAGACTGAAAACTACTGCAGTATTGATAAAAAATAATAAAAACACCATATGCTGGAAAGGTGCTATTTGACAACTGGCAAGTGCTATATCTTTTAAAGACACTGGACACCTTTGGTAATTGTCAAAGACCAGTCTTCTCACTTGGTGTATCTCAGCACAAAATAACAAACCTGTGAAAATTTGAACTCAATTGGTCGTCGAAGTTGCGAGATAATAATGGAAGAAAAAACACCCTTGTCCATGTTGTCACACGAAGTTGTGTGCTTTCAGAATGATGCTTGATTTCGAGACCTCACGCGTGAGGTCTCAAAATCAATTCAAATATTTTACTGAGAAATTACTTCTTTCTCAAAAACTACGTTACTTCAGAGGGAGCCGTTTCTTACAATGTTTGATACTATCAGCAGCTCTCCATTGCTCGTTACCAAGTAAGTTTTTTATGCTAACAACTATTTTGAGTAATTACCAATAGTGTCCAGTGCCTTTAATAGACAAGCCATTATACTGAGGGACAAGTTGTCTTAAAGGCACAGTACACGTTTGGTAATTGGAGCCTACTGATTGTGTTAATCCTATATAAATGTAGGTACAAACAGTAAAACTATAACCTGTGAAAATTTCACTTCAAAAGGTGGTCGCGATTTTGAGATATCACCGACAAACCGGAGCGAATATTTCCACGCAGGAAGAATATTCCCCATAGGAATACACAGTCTGAGAAGCGTTTCTGACAGAAACGTTTCTCAGATTCAAATTTGGGGGATAAAAACTTACATCTTTTTCCATATCCACATTATTTTGAATTGAAATATTTCTCAAAATGCTCTATACTATCGAAAGTTGCTTTACTTCTAGCCAAGTAAGTTTTTATTGCCACACATTTTTAGAGTGATTATCCAATCGTATACCCTCCCTTTAATTAAAGCAAGCACACAGTAGCTGACTGGTACCCCTCCCAGTGGGATATGCAATAAATGGTATTAAGGAAACCTTCGTAAAGTAACAATATTATTATTATTCGTGCATGATGTTTTTTATTTATTTTGTCATTTATTGCAAAAGTATAGAAGTCAACCTTTAAAACACACACTAATTTATTTTACCAAGAACATGATGACCGAAAGTACTTTTATCTCAACCGGGATTGGAACCTGAGACCCGCGGTTCGTATCCCGCGGGGCTACCCCTCCGCGAGGGGGGACCGAGTGGGGGTTTCCCTATCCGCACTTGGCGGATCTTTACTTCAGTTGCTGGTCTATAACCGCTCTCGGCCCGGCCAGCCCCTGATCCAGAGTAATCAAATTTATTTTCTGCAGCCCACGTCGGCTATGGAGTCAACAGTTAAGGGATAGGGAAGAACAGCCTATCTCTTAACTGTTGACTGTGTTGACGAAGTATGCTGCAGAAAAAAAAAATCTCAGTCCGGCGTGATTGGCGACGATGTTTTGTTTTGTATAATGTCACCGATAGAGGGCGTCACATCGACTGGCTCGGAAGCCGGCTCGGAGGGACTGGGCAAGTCTACGACTCTGGATCAAAACGTTTTGAGCCAGATGTTTGTGTGTGGATACAGAAATCTCCTCATTAGCACACCCCAGCGGTCTTGGATGAGACCGGTGGGGGGCCGAGCGAACAAGCTCACCTGCCCATCCCATTGGTCTTTGATGAGACCAGAGGCCGAGCAAACAAGCTCATCGGCCCATCCAAGATGTCTTCGTTGAAACCGAACAAGCTCATCAACCCATCCCAGCGGTCTTGCATGAGACCGGTCGGGCCGAGCAAACAAGCTCATCAGCCCGTCCCAGCGGTCTTGGATGAGACGGTCGGCCGAGCAAACAAGCTCATCAGCCCGTCCCAGCAGTCCTTGGATGAGACCGGGTTTGGGGCCGAGCGAACGAGCTCATCAGCATAAAAAAAACCCATAATTTTGTTGTGCTTAGCAACTTTTTGTGCTTGAGCAGCTCTATGAAATTGAGCCCAGGTCGGTGTACTCGCAAACTTTGGCTGTTCACATAGTAAAATGTGTCACAATACATCTGATTGACTCTAGAATAGGGCAAGGACTCTATTGACTCGACACCTGGTCCGATTACGAATCTCTTTGACAAACTAGGAATCTTTAATGATCGCAAATAGAGTATTCATGGAGTTTGTCGTTAGAGCCAACAGCTATCCTTAGCCGAAGTCAAACGTCATGCGCGAAGTGCCTGGATGGCCACAGCCTTAGAGTATAGAGCGCCGACGAGGCAAGATTGGGAAACTTGAGCTCTATCTATTGTTGGAACGTGAAATGCGCATTTTTTTGCGCTATTTCAGCAAGCAAGTGTTTTTTGTATATCATTGATATAGTCGTCATCTGCACTGATCCATTGCATCAAAAGAGTTGCTTGCTAAAATGGCGTCCAGCGAACAATTCACATTTCAGCCCGACTACCTACCCCCTTAGTTGCCCCTTCGGCGTTCTATAGTCTTTTGACACGGCAACCTGTTGTGTGCCGACATGCAAAACAAACCAAAACAAAACACTACCCCGGGAGAATATTAGCATGCTTTTATACAAGCTAACCCGTCTAGGTGCTAGACCTATACCGTACACGCGTGGCGGCTCAGGTTTAAAACCAAATTGGAGTAAACAATAATTCCGGAGCAAACAATGATTATTTAACCCAAATAAAAACCATTTCCGATTGCATTCTGAACAAATATTTGATGCATAAAGAGAACTTCAAGGTCCAACGAGGCAACACTGCGAAAAAAATTGTACAAAAACCTAAAAATGTGAAATTTAAAAGCATGTGGTTGAGCTGAGCACCACGGTTATTTGTTATATTCCCATAATTGCTATGAAATTAAATTACACCAAATATTGCATGAGCATTTTGCAATGATATTATTTTGGTTGAAAGCTTTACTCTTTTGAGCTACTTTATTTGCACTGCTTCCGCATTGCTGCGCACTAAAAATCTTTCGCAAAAATATTTTCGTATTGAAGATTAATTTGTAATCAGCTGAGTTTCCTCTTCATTGCTCAGGTCTTGATTTCAGCAGAATTTATTCCACCATCAAATCGTCGTGATGCTTTTATAATAACAATGCGAGAATTTTCCGAAAATAATTGGAGAGGATTAAAATTATCGCAGGTGAGAACAAACAAATTTGTTCATCAACTTTTTGAATGAGATTGATTGAAATTGGAACACTTTTATCTGGGCCCAGTTTTGTAGGGCTGCTTAAAACAGAAAATAATGCCGAGCAAAATCGAGCAGGATACCAGTCACATGTGGTACGTTTGACGTGGTAATTTGGCTGGTAACCTTATTCTCTCGAGCATATTTTGGTTGTGCTTAGCCAGTTTTTATGCTTAAGCAGCTCTATTGGGCTCTGGTGCTTAAAAAAGGAGATGACTGCAGGAGTTCCAATTAATGCTTATTGTTTAGAGGTAAACATGGCTGACATAAACAAAACAAGTGAATTCATTGCACGTTCAAAATAAACAAACCCAGCGGCATTCCAAAAAAAAAACCAATGTCAGCCTGCTCTCTTATTATTTGCAAAAATGTTCTTACCTCTTATCCAAGTTGAGCTGGATGGAGCCCTCCTGCAGTCCAGCCTCTGGAGAATCTCCTAAAAACACACCTTTCCTCCTCAGCTTCAACCCAGGAATACACCCGGTCATCTCGGCCCTCTCCTCCCTCGTGACATTCCCAGATCATCCAGGGACCCTTACCAGGGTCCGGGTCTTCTGAAGAAGAGAGATGAAATTTAACGAACTTCGAATTTCTCCTCATTTGCTCCAAATCGACTCCATTTATGGTAAGAGCCCCCTTCATACAGCCACACAGTCCGTCCTGACACGGAGCATTACTAAATATGGAAGCGCACAGAAACTACGATTGTTGAAAATGCAAATTTGACGGGGGCTTTTGTTGTGAAACCAACAAACCGTGAATGACACTCAAGTTTGTGGACTTGCAAAAAACGGGAAACCCCGTGTGTGTGCGTGTGTTTTTTCACAACACAAAAACTAGGGAACAATGATCATTGTGAAGTTAAAGGAAGTTGTAGAATACAATGATGCACACAATTATTCCTCGAAATTGTGTGGTTTTCCCGTTACTTCGTGAACTAACACGGTCCGCCATTTTGTAGAACCAAATGTTTCGACTCCACAAAAAATGGCGGACCGTGTTTAGTTCACGGAAGTAAAAGAAAAATTACACAATTTCGAGGCATATTTGTGTGGATCATTATAATATAATTTTATAATATCTTTCCAACCATTCCTTTCATAGAAGGCTTGTTGTAGCCCAAAGCGCACAACCCAAGGCAACGTGTCGCTTTAACCTGGTTATGTAGTTTAAATAATAGGGAGCAACCACCATTGCATGAAAAAGGGTTGAATGTTTAAGGTTTTTGACTTGTCGACTTTTTAGCGCCATTATCCCTTTTTACTCAAACGTTTCTTATGCTAGTTTAGAACAGTCAACCTGTAATTCCACGGTGTTTCTAGGCAGTCAAGATACCGAACTGGTCACATGAGGTGTTACGTAATACCACATAAAATCAGGGATTGTTAGAAAATAGCAGCTGTCGAAAAATGTCACAAGTGAGCTGAAACAAGTACATTATTTAAACAACTTGTGTCGTGGCGGGCTGAGCAGTTATACGAGCACCAGACGCAAGCTCTGGTGTCTCTGATCAGCAGAGTGTGGGTTCGAGTCCTGGTCGTGGCACTCGTGTCATTGAGCCAGATACTGTAACACTATCATTGCTTTGTCCTTCGGATGGGGCACTAAGCCGTAGGTCCCGTGTACTAGGATTGGTAGTGCACGTTAACGAACCAAGAACACGTATCGTGGAAGAGTAGGGGTTAACCCCGGTGTTTCTGGTTCACATAGCAAGCACCCTTGTTTACAGGTTTCCTCAGGCTTGAGAGCTACAGTGATTTAAACCACCTATGAGGCATCCTTGGTTTACATTACCAGAAATATATAATAACAAAAAAGTATTTTGTTGCTAGTTTGGGGGAAAGTAAGATACTTCTTGTGCTACCGAAGGGTTCCTTTGGCGTGCAGTCGAAGTGGCCATAGCATGGCACATTCAACTTGACGAAGGAGCACTTGTGAATCAGTTCTTCGATTCAGTTCTCATGAAGAGTCGGTTCCAACTGTATGGCGTCTCTGACGAATTCCAACCGCGGAACCAATCTGGAACGATAACAGCATCTCTCTCAGTTCCACACAGTGCGGTCAGTGCGATTGGCATCAGCTGTGTGTGCTTGTGAACCACGGACCCCTTCACAGCAGATCTGCGTAGACGAGTCCTCGACCACGGTGGTGATATTGTTTCCGTCGGATCATATTAACTCGGGAGCCTACATCATCCTTGACTTGCAGATGAGAGGCTGAATTGCGAAGGACACGGCTACAACGTGTGCGAGCCTCAGGCATAATAATAACAACTAGTTCTTATATAGCGCATTTTACAATAACGTATCAATGCGCCTTTTAGTGCCCTGGTCATTGGGCCAATAGCATTCCTGTAATCTTTCTCAGCTCCCTGGGGAGTATACAGCTCTGTGCTGCCGTGGCGCTCCAAAGGCTTTTTCAAACACAATATCAACCTCTACCCTCGCAGGTACCCATTCTGTACCCCTGGGTGAAGAGAAGCAGTTATAGTAAAGCATCTTGCTCAATGACACGAGTGTCATGACCGGGATTCGAACCCACACCCCGTTGACTAGGCATCCAAGAGCGCCTTTAAAGCAGCCAGCCACATCAACCCCAATTATGACCACTGAGCACAGCAACAGATCGAAAATGTAAAAATTTCCGGAGAGTCGAAAATCAGATGGCCCGGAGAAAAGACCCTCGTGGCACGGTCCGCCATTTTGTGGAGTCAAAATTTGGTTTTTAAAAATGGCGGACGGTGCTAGTTCACGAAGTAAAAGGAAAACCACACAATTTCGAGGCGCATTTTGTGTGGATCGTTATACTCTACTTTTAAAACATCTTTCCAACCATGTTCATTTCATAACAGACGCTTTGTGTAGCCAAAGTCGCCCAATCCAACGCAACATGGCTCTTAGATGTGTTGTACACGTTTGGTAATTGGAGCCTACTGACTGAGTTAATCCTACATAAATGTGGACACATACAATAAAACAAACCTTCAAAAGGTGGTCGCGTTTTTAAGATATCACCGAAAAACCGGAGCGAATATTTCTACGCAGGAAGAATATTCCCCATAAGAATACACAGTCTGAGAAGCGTTTCTGACAGAAACGCTATTTCGGGGAATGAAAAGTGATATATTTTCCATAACCGTAGTACTTCGAAGTTAAAAGTTTCTCCAAATTCATTACACTACCCAAGGCTGCTGTACTTCTTACCAAGTAAGTTTGTATTGCCATTAATTTTCAGAGTCATTACCAAACGTGTACAGGCACCTACCGTGCCTCCAAATAAAAGACAGGTTCTAAAACGCGCTCAAACTGCACAGCCCGGTACTTCAAAACCCTTTCTGTTCGGATGAACTCTGCCGAGAGGCTGTTTTATTTTTTTCCCCCTACAGTTTTCCTTTCACGTTTGGATTTGCCCATCCATGGCAAGCCCCTCCCATCCCAGCTCCACTCCCAAAAAAGGACATGAAATCGGAAATACCCGGTCGCTGTGTCTACTTTTATGCGTCACCAAATCGGAACAAAAGACACGGAACAAAAAAGCCGGAACACACTGAGACCGCGCCGATTGTTACACGTACACCACGATATTCACAGTTGCGGAAGTTTGTGCTGAAAAATCATTCACATGACATTGACAACTGTTTACTGAAGCGGAGTTTACCGCCATCCAGAACATACCCAAATGCCATACATACCAAAAAATATGGACCATATTGTTATTATTGTTATATATTTCTGGTAGGGAAACCAAGGATGCCTCATAAGTGAACATAATTACTCTGGCTTGCAAGCCTGAGGATACCAGTGACGAAGGGTACCTGCTATTTGAACCAGAAACAACGGGGTAAACCCATAGAAATGGAACTCGGAGAATGCTATGTGTGCTTATCAATGCATCTGCTTTGAGGCAAGTCATGCGCGCTGCCATTTTAGCTGTATGGCAAATTCCAGCTTTCCCATTGGTTGATCTGGTCAATATTTTGCCATACAGACATGTCACATGGTTTGTTTAGTGACGTCCCCCATTTGTTTTAATACACCAGAGCGAATCAAGGAAGTCATCGCTCTGCCTAAACACCCGGATCCCCTTTTCATTAGTGTTGGGTGTTCGGTGTCAAAGGTCAGACACGCTCTTGCCCGCCCCCCCCCCCCCACAAATTCGCACAGGCAAAAACTAAGTGCTACATCCGGGATTGTGTGTATGTTCATATCTGACATAATTATTTCGATCGTAGCAATCAAAATAAGCATCAATGATTGGTGTCTCGACTTCTATAGTTTATTGCTCCACATGCTTTGACAGCATTTCAGTGGGAATCTGTTTTCTCTCGAGGATTGGAACCTGATTGCAATCAGGGATATTACAAAATGAAAAATATCCGCGATTCTTTATTGTGTGATTACTATTCCTGTACTTTGTCTGTAAGCGCAGCTACTCGACCTTTGACCTCCTGACGTCACGAGACACACCACTGAGCCCCATCAGAGAGAATCTTATGAGTTTGAGCTGAGCAATCTAAGCGAATAATCATTTTATGAAATAGAGGTGCTATCGACCTTATGCGTTGACGTCATCACGCCGCCATCTTAGAGATTACACGATGAAACAATGGAAAATTCACAGTTATGTACGCGAAACGCACATGATCGGAAAAATGACTAACCTTTGACCTCCAGCCAAGGGCGCCAAACATAAATTACGTCATGTTCGATCGAGAATCGTAGATGGTGAAAGAGAGCAAAAATAGACTGTGCAAGTCTAATCCGTATTCGAACATGGGTCCTTGTGATCCGGATCCCACAGACATTACGTGTGAAGGAAATTAAATCGTCCACTTTGACGTTCAAAATACGCGCGAGACTAGAAAAGTCTACGAGGGCGCTATACCTGTTCCAAAGTGTCTTTCCTTTTTTGTTTAATTAAGTAATTTTTCACCAATAGGGGGCGGTAGTCAACTTAAACGTTTCACTGAAAAACAATATAGTGCTTGATAACAATCTTTAGAGTGGGTAAAAGGAATTGCCATAATGTCTTTCCGTGTCGGGCTCTGTTGGGTTCGTGTTGATACAAAGCATTCCATTACGTTCTTGTCCATACAGGGCGTGGCACTGCTAGAGGCCGAAGCATTTTTTTCTCAGGAAAAATTACCCCTCCCCCCTCAAACAACATTGCGACCTCCCGAACCTCGTCTTACCCTCCCTGTCGAGGAACCGTAACACTGCGAGGTCTGAGATAACAACAAGCCTCAAGAACAACGTAAAGGAACATTACAGAATTGGTTTTTGCTACCAAACAGTTGCTGGCAGTGTAAGCACTTTATGTAATCCACCATATACATAAACTGACAAACCTGTAGAAGTTTGAGATCGATCGGCCATCAGGGTCACGAGAAAATAGTGAAAAACCGATTACACATTTGCATGAAATCGTATAGATTCAACACATGAATAAAACGCTCACTGAGCGATAAACTCCAATCGGTAAATTAGTTTATTCATTTCTCATCAAATATGGCATTTCAGACAGAAATATTTCAAGGGATGTTTTCTACTATCATCATCATTAGACCGTGTAAGTTTTATGTAAATCTGTGATCAAAAGTATATTTTTACAAGTTTTTTTTTTACCAATTCTGTAATGTTCCTTTAAACAACAACAACAACAGGAAAACAACAACCTTAACCTATTCTTCGATGGGATAAACAGACCTTCCACGAATAGTGTGATGGCACTAATTTTAGCTGGTAACTTAACCACCCTCGATACATCACGCTCCACAAGAGGGCGCACCCCACTAAACAAGGAGAAAACAGAGCAACGGCCTCATGAATATTTGTTGTAGGCCTCAAAATATTCTATACTGGACAGATTAGAGAGCCAAATTAAAGGGGTACAGTGTGAATATTTTGCCTGACTGTGACCTGGGGGATGTTGACTTCCAACTTGGGGTATTTTGGATGACCAAGGCTCTGAAAGAAATGGTCCTAATTGCCGAGAGGTGTGAGGAAATTATTTTCAAGATTGATGCTCGGACGTTTGGAAATTTACACAGGCGATAAAGGTGCTTTTATTTGGAGGGGGAATAACGTTTTTCAAAGCTAATATAAACCTCTCCAGGCGTTAAAGTGATAGTTTGTAAAAAAAAAAAAAATTAATAAAAATAAAATGATATGTTTTCAAAAATACAATTTGTAAATTATTATATTTTAACTCTGTAACCGCGATTTTTGTTGTACACTACCCTATATAAAAAGTGTTTTATTGACTGGGGGGTTCGGAGTCCATGGGGTGAACTGCCTAAAGGGTCATAGGCCATGTCAATCGGGCCTGTCTGAGGATAGAACCTATAAAGGGTTTCAGCTGTTTTTTGCTAAAAACTGAACGAGTAATTAACTAAAACGTGTTTTCGGTCTAGTGGCTGCAGACCTGGGCCCAATTTCATAGAGCTGCTTAAGCACAAAAAGTAGCTAAGCAAAACAAAATTATGCTTACCAGAATAAGGTTACCAGCCAAACTACAATACCGCATGTACAATTTGTAACTGGTATCCTGCTCATTTCTGCTTAGCAGGCAATTGTTAAGCAATATTTTCTGCTTAAGCAGCTCTATGACATTGGGCCCGGTAGGCCATCGGAGGGTTTTAAAGTCTAGTTGTCTTTTGTACCACATGTTGAGAACAACTAAAAGTAACTAAAAGAACAAGCATCGGTGGGCATCAGGTTGGCTCAGTGGAAGACTGGTCCCCTGTCCTTAGGCACCGGTCTATTAATCAAAATGATGGTCACTGCCAACCTCGTCCCCATGGTTTACTTTATTTCCAACCATGTTGACAATAGTAAACCCTGGGAGGGAAGCTCCTTTTTACTTGGACCCTGATTGGACAAAACCAAATATTAACTTTTGTCAAAACAGCCAGCCGGCAACCAATGTACAAACAGGCTATTAAATCTGGTACCGGACCACGAGACTATATGACGAAGATGTGAATTTCGAAAAGCAGCCAGACTATTCTAATTTGCATACATATCCACACATTTTGGATATGCAAATGATCCAATACCAGGGTGAGAGAGCGGTCAACCTCGCACTGCTCGACACACCCTGGGGACGAGGTTGGGTCACTGCTAGATTGGTCCCCCCTGTCCTTATCCGCAAGACCGCAATGGGATGCGAGGTCAAAAGTTCGTTTGACAGGATCCCTCCAAACGCTCAAAGCTCAGATGTTCGGGCTACAATCCCGGCCAAAATGCTTGGGCCACCCGTTCCTATAACGTTACAATAACCATACAATAACCATTCCCTGTCTCACAATAAACATTCTCTCCCCCGTCCCCCGTCCCCCCGGTCAATGTTGTCTGGAACGCAGAAGACCGTGCAACAATGTGATTCAACATTGAAAGGGGGCAGGGGGGCCCAACGAGATATGACCGGGATTGTAGCTCTCAGTGGGTTTCTTTCCCCCGCCTTTCAGCTCCGTGGACCCCGGGTAAAATCCCACCTCAGACCGGGAGCCTTGGATGTGGTTTAATGGGTTTTCAGTCTTTACCTGACTGCATGGGTTTTCCCCATTTGGGTGGGATTTCCTTCCACATCTAAAACTAAACACTTTCTTCTCGTTTCCTATTCACCATCCTGTTATAGACGCTGGTGGGCGTGTAAAGAAATAAATAATCAAACAAAATGAGTTATAATAAAATACAGAACAAGGACAATAGGAAAGTTTTGCACGGTCTTTTTATAGGCTTTGCTGCTCACCTCGCGGCAAATGTTACTGGGTGATATTAACTGGGTTGTTTAAAACCCTCCGAGCAGCCAATGAACAACTCACATGCTGGCACGAGCGCGAACGAGAGGCGATTGTACTGCGGGTAATAACTGTGTTCGGGGGGCAATTCTTGTTTTAAAATGGTCGGAAACAGAAACGAATAGATGATCCCTGGAACCCACACACTAAATATTGAAGCATTCTGGAATTTACACCAATTTTCAAAACAGTACATTTAGTTTTTGTGCACAAAAATAGGGGGGCAATAGGATTTTTTGTGTTCACGTTATAACGGGTAAATAACTGTGTTCGGGGGCACAATTCTTGTTTTAATGGTCTGAACAGACGAATAGATGATCCCTGGAACCCACACACTAAAGATTGAAGCATTCTGGAAATTTACACAAATTTTCAACATACATGTTTTGTGACAAAATTGGGCAATAGATTTTTTGTGTTCACTATAACGGAAATACTGGTTCGGGGCAATAATTTTTTTTAATGGTTGACACGATAGTATCCTGAACCCACACACTAAAGATGAGCATTGAAATTACACAATTTAAAACAGTACATAGTTTTTGGCACAAAAGGGGGCAATGGATTTTTTTAGTTTTAACGGGTAAATAACTGTGTTCGGGGACTCTTGTTAATGTCTGATAGACGAATAGATGATCCCTGGAACCCACACACTAAAGATTGAAGCATTCTGGAAATTTACACAAATTTTCAAAACAGTACATTTAGTTTTTGTGCACAAAAATAGGGGGGCAATAGGATTTTTGTTGTGTTCACGTTATAATGGGACCCAGCTTTTCCACGCTACTTGTCAACCTTTGAGTTCACTCACCCAGAAATTACTACAGTATATGAACGAAGGGTAGCCCAAAAATAAAATCTTCGGAATTGATTCACAGATTTGGTAGTTATTAGAAAAAGTATGAAGCTGGTCCTTCCGCCAGCGCTCCTCGTCTGCTCGGAGGGTTAATTAATTAACTGGGTTATTTCAGATTTGATTGATTTACAACCCAGATTCACTCGCATCTTCCATCCTCCCATCTGTCAAATTGATACCAAATAAACAATTGGGTCACTGATTAACGCTCTACGGAAACCGAAGTTCCTTAAATGGAAACTCTGGTGGAAAAAGGGGAAAAAGCCAACCGTCTCTGATCAGTTTATATTCTTATCGAAGAAAAGATCTTGCAGGTTTTTTTCCCCCCTTTTTTTTTTTTTTTTTTACTTTTAACGGAAGAGACCTACTTTTATGAAGCCCACTAGAAAAGACAAACCCTTTTTGTCTGTAGTGATAACAACAATAATAGACATTTGTATAGCGCATAATTGCAAAAAGCCTCTAAGCGCCTAAATGTATAAACATACAATTAAAGAAACATTACAGAATTGGTAAGAAAAAAACTTGTAAAATATACTTTTTGATTACAGATTTACATAAAACTTACACGGTCTAATGATGATGATAGTAGAAATCATCCCTTGAAATATTTCTGTCTGAAATACCATATTTGATGAGAAATGAATAAACTAATTTTCCGATTGGAGTTTATTGCTCAGTGAGCGTTTTATTCATTGTTGAATCTATATGATTTCATGCAAATGTTAATCGGATTTCACTATTTTCTCGTGACCAGATGGCCGATCGATCTCAAACTTCTACAGGTTTGTCAGTTTATGTATATGGTGGATTACATAAAGTGCTTACACTGCCAGCAACTGTTTTGTTAGCAACAACTAATTCTGTAATGTTCCTTTAACAAAACTAAGTAATAGGGTATAATATAGACAAACATATAAACAAAGAATTAATGATCACAATAGGCTAACTTAAACAAATGAGTTTTCAACCTGGACTTGAATGTATCAACATTGTGAGAAGTGCGAATATTGAGGAAAAGATTGTTCCATAGGGAAGAAGCAGCATACGAAAAGGATCTTTGACCACAGTATTTTGAGCTGATTCGTTGTTTAAAGGTATTGTACACTTTTGGTAACAGCTCAAAATCAGTGTCCACATTTTGTGTGATTCAATGAACAAACAAACCTGTAATATTTTGAGCTCAATTGGTCATCGAGGTCATGAGAAAATAGTGAAGAGAGACCTTATGTGTTTTCTGTTTTTTCAAACATTGAGTTTTGAAAAACTATTGTTTTACTAATTTCTCAGAAACGATAGCATTTTAGGCAGGAATATTTGGAGGAACCCTTTCTACCATTACTTATTTTAAATCATGTAAGTTATGTGTGAATCTGTGAACGTTTGTGTTTTTCGATCTTACCAATACAGGACCTTTAAATTCCAAAAGTGACTGAGTAGATGATCGCAGAGTCCGTGTAGGAGTGTAATGGTGGATTAGATCTGGTATACGTAGGAGCGAGAATAGGCTTTGAAAGTAACGAGAAGGATTTTGTAGGTGATACGAAAGTATTGGCAGTGGCTATGGCTAGGGTCGCCCGTAGAGTCCTATTCGCCACCGTTGCTGCGGCAGCCGTTAGCCGTAGCCGTGGCTGTAGCCTCTTTGTTCACGGGACACGGACTTGCTTATTTTTGGACAAGTGGTGGCGCTCTTTCGTGACATCAAACGAGGAACGCAATGGCATGGCAACTTCAAACAATGGTCTATCACAGACACTTGAGTCCAGTGAAAACGACCAGTTTAGTTATGAAGTGGTGTAACTAGGGGAGTCACGTGGTTGTAAAGCCCCCCCCCCCCATTTGAAGTCTGGACTTTTGAGGTTAAAATTGACAAGAGTCAAATATTAAATTTAGTTTGTTGTTTGTCAAAAAAAGTTGTATTTCTCATTCATTATCAATGCCGTGTAGATTCACAATTTCAAAAATCACAAAAGATCCCAAAAAACTCCGGTACAGGTTTCACGCGGCTGCGAAGTGCACAAAGAGTTGCAAGTGGAAAACAAGAATATTCCCTGGTTCTACCTAAAGCACTGTACACTCGGTACTCTCCCGAGTCCTGTGAAAACAAATTCACAGCGCATGCTACTCGGGTGGGATTCGAACCCACGACCTTGGCCTTTCTAGTGCAGATGTCTTCCAGATGAATCCCATAGTGCCCGAATAATTATGCCAGAGGAAGTATTTTCACAGGGCTCGGGAAAATACTGAGTGTACAGTGCTTTACTTACATCGGTGTAAAGGTAAAACCAAATAATATTCCTTATCCCTGATGCAAATTTAACATATATTTAAAGGTGCTGCATACTTTTGGTAATTAGAGCCTACTGATTGTGTTAATCCTATATAAATGTAGGTACATACAATAAAACTAACCTGTGAAAATTTCACTTCAAAAGGTTCGCGTTTTTGAGATAATACCGAAAAACCGGAGCGAATATTATTTCCAAGCAGGAAGAATATTCCCCATAGGAATACACAGTCTGAGAGAAACGCTTCTCAGATTCAAATTTTGGGGAATGAGAAGTGATATATTTCCCATAACCGTAGTACTTCGAAGATAAAAGTTTCTCCAAATTCATTATACTACCCAAAGGTGCTGTACTTCTTACCAAATAAGTTTTTATTGCCATTAATAATTTCAGAGTCATTACGAAACGTGTACTGTGCCTTTAAAAACAAACTAAACATAACAAACACCCACCCAAAACAGACGAATACAACAACAGCCATTGAAATATTAAAATGATTTGATATTCAATACGGTCTTTTGAGTGTACTGGATTCAAAGGTTCAAGCTTCCTGCGTATAAAGGGACTCCATTGATTGCGCATGATTGACTTAAAAAAGGGGATTCCCCGAATAATTCCCGGGTTCTATTGATCCAGGTTAGTTTACGCCTCTCTTTTGTTGGCCACTTGCGCATGCGTACTAGCCACTTACTGTCCCAGGTGTAGCTGCGAGGATCGGGCTTGCACGACCAAAAATAACAATAGTTTTGATAATTACGATGTTGTCTCTTGTATTTCTTGACTCTTTTAAAGGAACATTACAGAATTCGTTTTTGCTAACAAAACAGTTGCTGCCGTGTAAGCACTTTATGTAATCCACCATATACATAAACTGACAAACCTGTAGAAGTTTGAGATCAATCGGCCATCTGGGTCACGATAAAATAGTGAAAAACCGATTACACGTTTGCATGAAATCATATAGATTCAACAAATGAATAAAACGCTCACTGAGCGATAAACTCCAATCGGAAAACTAGTTTATTCATTTCTCATCGAATATAGCATTTCAGACAGAAATATTTCAAGGGATGTTTTCTACTATCATCATCATTAGACCGTGTAAGTTTTATGTAAATCTGTGATCAAAAGTATATTTTTTTCTTCCCAATTCTGTAATGTTCCTTTAAGGGAATTATACAGGATGTTGGAGCTGACAAAATAGTCGCAAGGAGGGTAGTGGTAGCACTTAAAAACTAACTAACTACATAACAAAAAACCGCATGAGCTTTCGTAGCAACAACTTCTTCATCAGATGCAATAAAATAGTCGCAGACATTGTTCATGCTCTGTGTGATCAACCATATACATGAAATAACAATTACAACTTTGTGAATATTTGGGCATAATCCGTTGTCTGAGCGAGCGGGAGAAAGTAGTGAAAAAAACATGCACAATGTTCGGCATGTAAAACACATTGTCCACAATTTTGTTTGTCACAACCGAAAACAGATGTTGCATCGACAAAAAACGGTTTTCAGACACAGTTTTCTTGAATATGACTTCATTTAAGAAAACATGTCACAGAAAACAATAAATTGTTCTAGTATAACTTTACAACCTGTAAGCTTTCAGACTAAAATTAAACAATGATGTTTTTTATCCTTACCGATCCTGTAACTTTGCCAAAGTTCATTTGACCCCATACAAAGTGCCATGCTATCTTTTTATTTCTATATATGTGTGGACGACAATAAAAGTACTGAGGCTTTCGTTATGTTTGGTTTTTAAAAAGAAATTGTGAAAAACTTGCCAAGTGGCTTTTTTTCTTTGCGGTATGCGGTTTTGTCTTTGTTTTGGCTTATGCCGTTATCGTAGTTACCAGAGGGTGTGGGAAAAAATAGAGCTTTTGGCACGGATTCCAGTTCTCAAGCTTGCT
Organism: Pycnopodia helianthoides; assembly: GCA_032158295.1. Taxonomy (NCBI): domain Eukaryota; kingdom Metazoa; phylum Echinodermata; class Asteroidea; order Forcipulatida; family Asteriidae; genus Pycnopodia; species Pycnopodia helianthoides. The sequence continues at coordinate 10,176,499 of CM063264.1, read as the reverse complement.
AAAGGAACATTACGGAATTGTTTTTTGCTAACAAAACAGTTGCTGGCAGTGAAAGCACTTTATTTAATCCACCATATACACAAACTGACAAACCTGTAGAAGTTTGAGATCGATCGGCCATCTGGGTCACGAGAAAATAGTGAAAAACCGATTACACATTTGCATGAAATCATATAGATTCAACAAATGAATAAAACGCTCACTGAACGATAAACTCCAATCGGAAAATTAGTTTATTCATTTTTCATCATATATGGCATTTCAGTCAGAAATATTTCAAGGGATGTTTTCTACTATCATCATCATTAGACCGTGTAAGTTTTATGTAAATCTGTGATCAAAAAGTATATTTTACAAGTTTTTTTCTTACCAATTCTGTAATGTTTCTTTAAAGCACATGTACAACATTGTCAATTTTCAAATACTAGCATCCACACTTTTTGTGACCCAACATATACATGAAATAACAAACCTGTGAAATGTTAAGCTCAAATCGGTCTTCGGAGTCATGAGAAAACAGTGAAAAACTCCGTTATATGTTTTCACCGTTTTTCAAACATCAGGTTTTGGACACGCGCGATAAAGACTAATTATTTTTACTCATTTCCAGAAAACTATTTCAAGTGAGATTTTCCACCATGACCATCTTTATACCATGTAAGTTATTTGTAAATCTGTCAACATCCACCCCTAGTCTCACCAATGTTGTGCACGTCCTTAAAAAAAATCAACAACAATAAATTAACAAAATTAAGTGTTCTTGAGCGGTTGGATTCAACCAAGCAAGTATCAGATCACTTGAAATCGAAAGCATTTCGGGAATTTGGGACCACGGTCATAGTTTTCCCAACCGGGCCCAGCTTACACAACAACTTCAAAAAATTCCCCGGATCAATAAGTCGGGTTTGGTCGTGTCCGGAAGATTCAAGAAAGGGGGTGGGGCATCGGGGCTTTAATGGAGGCGGATTGTAACAAGAAAGAGAACTCCTCAAGGTCCTCTGACAGTGGCACCTTTTACGAAGAGGAATTCAACCCCTTGAAGCTCCCCCCAAAATTCGAAAAGATGGGCAATTGCTTTAGCAGTGGAGGTGTTGATGAGGGAGGGGGGAGGGATCACCGCTCGAAACCCAGCTCCTTGGCGTAATTTCATAGAGCTGCTTAAGCTGCAAATATTGCTTGACAGTATTCTGCTTATAGCAAAAATAGGCAGGATACCAGTCACAGACGGTATTTAGGCTGGTATTGCCCTTAATTTGGTAAGTATAATTTTATTGTGCTAAGCTTGTGTGTTTATAGCAGTTCTATGAAATTTGGTCAAGAACCTTTGCTCTCTCCCCCCCCCAAAAAAAAAAAGTGAGATCGAAAATATACACACACTAATGAATGGGTAGATACACGGAAAGCCCCCTCACCTCTCCCTGCTGAAAATGCACAGTCAAGCCACTGAAGAGCATAAGTGTGAACCCAGGAAATCATTTAAAAAATATTTTCGTGGCGATTGATAAGACAATACAATGTGATTCCACTGGTGTGAAAGCACATGTAAAAGTCAAGGCCAGTATACCCGGATCAATCAATTAATACATCAAACAATTAGTCACAGGTCCTAATAATACACTTTGCCCAGTGTTGTCCCCTTAAAGGAACATTACAGAATTGTAAGAAAAAAACTTGTAAAATATACTTTTTGATCACAGATTTACATAAAACTTACACGGTCTATTGATGATGATAGAAAAAAACATCCCTTGAAATATTTCTGTCTGAAATGCCATATTTGATGAGAAATGAATAAACTAATTTTCCGATTGGAGTTTATCGCTCAGTGAGCGTTTTATTCATTGTTGAATCTATATGATTTCATGCAAATGTGTAATCGGTTTTTACTGTTTTCTCGTGACCCAGATGGCCGATCGATCTCAAACTTCTACAGGTTTGTCAGTTTATGTATATGGTGGATTACATAAAGTGCTTACACTGTCAGCAACTGTTTTGTTAGCAAAAAATAATTCTGTAATGTTCCTTTAACTTCTTTTATTTCGAGTGGTGTTCCTCGGTCAATGATGTCACGACAGAGTTGTCCCCAGATCTTTCTGTCCCTCATGAATGTAGATACGTCATCTGCTGTCGTCACAAACCCACTGTCCCTTCTTAGTACGTCCTCATAAGTCAGGTGACTTTGTCCTCTTTGGCTCGACCTTGCTTGGGCTTCAAGAGGACAAGCTTGAGGACAAGATTTTGGCACTAAGCTCGGTGTAGCCAGACAAAATCTGACGTCACACTTCGAGGCTCGTGTTTTACGCCAGAGACCGGCTTTGAGCGTTTGGAGGAATCCTGACAAACGCACCTTTGACCTTGCAACCCCATTGCGGTCTTGCAGATAGGGGGACCAGTTGGACAGGGGACCAGTAGCAGTGACCATCTTTTGACTAATAGACCGGTGCCTGTCCTTATCCGCAAGGATAAGGACAGCGTACCAGTCTAAGCTTGGTGGTCCGCTGGCCAAATGGCAGTTATATATTCTAAGGGTCATCAGTCACTAGTGTGTCCAAATGGTCAGACTGGCCCACCTCAAATATCCCTCAAAAACTCATTATTTATTCTCACTGCCTGCACTGATTGGTCATCGGTCAAGTCATGTTTACACAAACTGTGTTTATATCGCGCGTTTAAACATGGACACGTGATCTTCTCTCGACCAATCAGAGCGGATAAAAAAACAGGTGTCTAGGCTTTCGGTTTCAAACTAAGGTACCATACAAAATGACAGTGTTGAAAGGAAACTGTGGGAGATGTGGATCAGCGAATAGTATGGTGGCCCAGAAGGGACATCCAAGATATATATTTACTTTGCATTTACCGAATGTAAACTTTGGGGAATTTTGGCTGGTAAACCTGTTTAATCTAAGCTGTTTCTCTCCCCACTTCGGCCACGACATTGACTTATGCAAGCAGCAATTACGTTGAAGAATAGGCAGAAAAATTAAGCTGAAAAGCGTATTTCACAGGTTTAGCAAGAAAACAAGGCGGTCATCTTGCGCAATCACCATGTATTTGCATTGTTACGTCATTCGTTATTGTTACGTCATTACGTCAGGCTAACCGGGAGGTTAGCATGCCTTTTCATGTGCTTAGGATTAGCAGCGCTATGAAATAGAAAAATCGTGCAGTAAGCACAGAATTGGCCGTTAAACAGTTCCATGAAATTGGGCCCAGGTCAGTCCGTGTACGTGTTTCCAGTTTCCGGTCAGAAATGTTGATAGAACAAAAACTTGCAAAATGAAACTCCAATTTATGGTAAGTAAATAGTGCCGATAAAGTTACAGGGAAAACCCCCAGACGACGGCCACCTGTCGCGCAAAACTCTATTAAGGATGGCTTATATACACACAGTTAGGTGTGGTCTAAATGTAGCGATGAATGCCATAAAGCGTCATGTTTGCAAAACGTTGTCTGCGCATCCTTGACTTCATCACAACAACAACAACAACAACAACAACAACAACAACAGCAACAACAACAACAGCAACAACAACAACAGCACCAGCAGCATCAACACCAGCCACAATAATAACAGCCACCAATAATAAACGAGAAATTAGAATTAGCTGTTGCAAACTGCTTACCAACCAAAAGGACCTGTAGTATAAATGCAAAAAATTAGTTAGTGGCCTGACGTTTCGACCCTAGCAGAGTCTTTCTCGAAGGCTAAATGCCTTCGAGAAAGACTCTGCTAGGGTCGAAACGTCAGGCCACTAACTAATTTTTTGCACCAATAATAAACGAGGACACTGCGGGCACACTGTGAATGAACTCGCCTAATGAAGCCGAACATGAATATTCATCGATCACACTGAACCGAGTGGAAATAGCCCCCCGGTAAACACCCTCATTTTGATGCGCTTTGTTCCGATTGTGAATGAAAGTTACACGGTAAAGATAACGAGTTGTTTTTTATGGCCGATTGTTTATACGGGACCTTTTAAATTATCGTTCGTAATAAGTTAATTATTTATGAATAAAACAGATAATACGATAAGACCGTAACTAAATTATTTGGAACAACAGTATGACCAACAATAATTCCAATCCTCTAGTTTCAGATCAAGACGCAAGGAGTCGTACCTCATTAGTATTTTTTAGAAGAGTACATTCATTCTAATCTTCTAGATTTTAAGAAACATACCATACAGTGATGGTACATCATTGGTTATTGGGAGAATACTTTCATTCGAAATCTCTAGATTTTAAGGAACATATCATAAAGGGATGGTACATCATTGGTTTTTGGAAGAGTAGAATTCATTCCAATCCTCTAGTTATCAAGAAACATATCATAAAGGGATGGTACATCAATGGTTATTGGAAGAGTACATTCATTCCAATCCTCTAGCTTTCATGAAACATATCATAAAGGGATGGTACATCATTGGTTTTTGGAAGAGTAGAATTCATTCCAATCCTCTAGTTATCAAGAAACATATCATAAAGGGATGGTACATCAATGGTTATTGGAAGAGTACATTCATTCCAATCCTCTAGCTTTCAAGGAACATATCATAAAGGAATGGTACATCAATGGTTATTGGAAGAGTAAATTCATTCCAATCCTTTAGTTTTCATGAAATATATCATAAAGGGATGGTACATCATTGGTTTTTGGAAGAGTACATTCATTCCAATCCTCTAGCTTTCAAGGAACATATCATAAAGGGATGGTACATCATTGGTTTTTGGAAGAGTACATTTATTCCAATCCTCTAGTTATCAAGAAACATATCATAAAGGGATGGTACCTCATTGGTTATTGGGAGAATACTTTCATTCCAATCCTCTAGTTATCAAGAAACATATCATAAAGGGATGGTACATCAATGGTTTTTGGAAGAGTACATTTATTCCAATCCTCTAGTTATCAAGAAACATATCATAAAGGGATGGTACATCAATGGTTATTGGAAGAGTACATTCATTCCAATCCTCTAGTTTTCATGAAACATATCATAAAGGGATGGTACATCTTTGGTTTTTGGAAGAGTACATTCATTCCAATCCTCTAGTTATCAAGAAACATATCATAAAGGGATGGTACATCATTGGTTATTGGAAGAGTACATTCATTCCAATCCTCTAGTTTTCATGAAACATATCATAAAGGGATGGTACATCAATGGTTTTTGGAAGAGTACATTCATTCCAATCCTCTAGCTTTCAAGGAACATATCATAAAGGGATGGTACATTATTGGTTATTGGAAGAGTACATTCATTCCAATCCTCTAGCTTTCAAGGAACATATCATAAAGGGATGGTACATCATTGGTTATTGGAAGAGTAAATTCATTCCAATCCTTTAGTTTTGTTTATATACATATCAAAAGAAGGATGTACAACAAATAGTTTTTCAAAGTACTTTCTTTTCAGGCCTTTTGTTTACGAACACAGAGACTTCAACTTCACTACCGATATTGCCTTCAGCCTTTCATAAAGGGATGTCGTTGAAATAATGAATTCGTTTTAACCAGTGAATTATATTAAAGTACTCAAGTTTTTTAGAAAACATGTTTTAACTACAAACATACAATGTTGTTTTTACCCTTTCAAAGATTATGTGATAAGCATAATTCGCTTTCTCCTTCAATGTTTTCTTTATACAGCTACATTTATGTTTCGTACTCACGGTCTCAAGTTTAAAGGAACATTACAGAATTGTTTTTTGCTAACAAAACAGTTGCTGGCAGTGTAAGTACTTTATGTAATCCACCATATACATAAACTGACAAACCTGTAGAAGTTTGAGATCGATCGACCATCTGGGTCACGAGAAAATAGTGAAAAACAGATTACACATTTGCATGAAATCATATAGATTCAACAAATGAACGAAACGCTCACTGAGCGATAAACTCCAATCGGAAAATGAGTTTATTCATTTCTCATCTAATATGGCATTTCAGACAGAAATATTTCAAGGGATGTTTTCTACTATCATCATCATTAGACCGTGTAAGTTTTATGTAAATCTGTGATCAAAGGTATATTTTTTCTTACCAATTCTGTAATGTTCCTTTAATACCGGGCATGCTCAGTGACAGTGCCGGGTAAATCAACCCTAGATTGCGTGGTCGTTGCTGTGAGTTTCACCGGAACGAACAAGCACCGAGTATACAGATAACTAAAATAATATCTCGAAAAATAATTGATATTCTTAAAATTTCATGTTTCATTTTCGACTTTTATACGCGGGAAAAGAAATTAAAAAACAAAACCTGCATAAAAGTAGATTATCCTATTACGAGAAATCGCTATTTTATTAAACCCTCAAACGAGGCACGTTGTCAGCACAAACTGACATATTTAAATATTTCCATTGTCTTAACCATAATCGTACACACTAGTCAGCTCATATGCCATAAGATCGTGTGCTTGACCATGCTGCACGTCCTAGGGGGGGGGGGGGTCAATCAACATGGGACAGTGGTTTGGTTATAGAAAGGGCAGGGCAAAAACTCTACCAGTATCTTTTGTGTACAAGATCGGTCTGCCAATTTACAATGGTAGATGAACAGAATTTTATTAATCAATTAAGCAAAGAAATAAACTTTAACTTTACCCAGGTATTACCTGGACTTGTGAAAAAAACAACAACAACACTTAGATAAAGAAATCGTTGAAATAAAGGCAAAACAAACACTTCTAACCTACGGGAAAAGCTTGGAAGCTTGTGCTGACAACGTAAGATATAGGCCTTGTCCGAATTGATGGCTACAGCTACGGCTACGGCTAGATTTCCGCGTCATCATGCATTGAAGTATAGGACGTCCTTAGCAACACCCTTAGCAACAGTCGTAGCCGCAGCTGTGGCCGCCAATTCGGACACGGCCTCCAAAGTTACGTTTGTCCCAATTTGGAGCCTCGTTCAAGAGTTTGAAAATCATTATTCACGTAATGTTACAATATAAAGTGAGGAGAATCGCATGATTATATAAGACGTACCGCGTGACCTTGTTCTGTAGTCTTGTTTACCAGTAAGCAATATTGTTTGTGTTTACTGTGGCTAGCTGGACCCATGTGCGAGTGTTTTAGAAAATAAGACGATGGTGGCGTGTGGGAAAGTTTGCGATTATATCGCCGAAAATCTGGAGCGGTTATGTCCACGCATGAAGAATAATCCTTAATGGGAATACACAATCTACGTTTCTCAAATTCAAATTTTGGAGGATAAAATCTGACATCTTTTTTCCATATCCACATTATTTTGAATTGAAATATTTCTCAACATGTTTTATACTATCGAAAGTTGCTGTACTTCTAACCAAGTAAGTTTGTATTGCCATAAATATTTAGAGTGGGTACCAATCGTATACCTTCCCTTTAAAGGTATTATACAGGATTGGTAGAGCTGACAAAATAGTCGCAGACTGTGTTCATGTTTTGTGTGATTCAACACATGCATGAAAAAACAAACCTGTGAAAGTTTTAGCTCAATTGGTCATCGAGGTTACAAGAAAATAGTGAAAAGAGACCTTACGTTTTTTCTGTTTTTTCAAAATCAAGTTTTTATCACGCGTGATAAAAACTATTGTTTTACTCATTTCTCAGAAACGATAGCATTTTAGGCAGAAATATTTGAAGGAACCCTTTCTACCATTACTTACTTTAAATCATGTAAGTTATGTGTGAATCTGTGAACTTTGTGTTTTTCGATCTTACCAATAGTGTACAGGGCCTTTAAGGTGACGTGGTGTACGTGCTTACCAGAGCGTGGCAGTTATCGCGTGTAATGGTGAACGTGTCGCAACCGATCGGTACAACAGGGGAAAAATAAATGACGCAATGGAATTTCCTTAAATGCTTTGACCCTGTGTGGGGGGTGTGGCACCGCCACCCTAACACAACAATAGGGCATTGTTGGAGGCGGCGCATCTATTCACTGTGCCCAGTCGCCCATCTTTTATGTCTGTTTCCCGGAGTACAAAATGAATATTTTATAGGTCCTTCCTACAGACTTTTTTTGCACGGTGCAATGCGCACAAGCAAGAACCACCGAACACAGACACATGACAGATGAAGGCTCCGTGGGTAGTGCAAACAATCTTACGATCTTTTTAAAGGGTGTGTACGACATTGGTTAGGTTGAAAAATGTTCACAGATTTGCACATAACTTACATGGTATAAAGATGGTCATGGTGGTAAACTTCCCTTGAAATAGCTTTGCTTGAAATGCTATAGTTTTTAGGAAATGGGTAAAACAATTAGTCTTTATCACGGTGATAAAATCCCATGTTTGAAAACAGTGAAAACATATAAAGAGATCTTTTACTGTTTTCTTGTGACTCTGATGACCGATTGAGCTTAAATTTTCACAGGTTTGCTATTTCATGGATATGTTGGGTTACACAAAGTGTGGATACTGGCTTTTGACAATGACCAATGTTGTACACATGCTTTAAACGAAAGTTGCAAGAAGAAGTTGCGATCGAGCCCCCCTTTGTTTAAGGGCAAAGGTTGACGATCATTATGTGCAATAGATTAACACAACAGAGCACACAAATTGTGTACACAGTAACCAGACTATTTTTATTTGTTTGTATAATCGCTCGTTTTCTTATCAATAGTTTTGATCGAATGTAATGCCAACTCCTTTTTGGATCTTTAATTCTAAGCCAGAAATAAAACAGTGCTGTTAAACTATCGGGGAATGTTTGTATAAAATATGTAAGCAGAAGTTTTCTGCTTACGGAGCGCTCATTAGCATAACTCAGCTGCTGTAATAGGCTCAGTCCCTGCTGTATCTTACCCAACCAGGGCTCGATTTCACAAAGAGTTCAGACTGATCGTAACTGCAAATCCATCGCAGTTGCTTAGCAAAGAGTGATGTCACAATACAAATCACTATGGTAATACTGATAACTCATCTTAAGATGAATCTTAGTGCTTTGTGAAATCGACCCCTGAGGCCACTTCATTATAAAAACCACACACAGTGGAGTTCGGGCAAAAGGGAGAGAGCAGGGTTTCAGTTTTTCCATGTGTGGTTTCGGGCTCTCCATAATGTGCCATCAAGACTGAGCCGTGCAGGTCGGAGTGAACCTCTCTGCAGACTCGTAGGCTCCACATCAGCTGTCACTGTTGTTTGGGGAACGGCCGAGAGAGAACAATTACTTCTCACCTTGTAGTAGTGTAGCATCCCATCATCATCGGTGGTTCTTGGAAGCAGATGAGTGACGTCACAATGCAAATTTAAATGTGAACGCGCACGCGCTGTCAAATCCTCTAAATCGGTTATGAAATACTATTTTGTTTTACGCACATTCTTCTGCTATGGTAAGCACAAATATTTCCTTACCTGCAAAAGGCTCTAAGAATCTGGGCCCAGACTATAGATCCCTTGCATATGACGTCACAAGCTGAGGTCAATGACGAGCTGTCATTGGCTGAGAGTCGTGCGCAGCGCGTACACACGTGCACGGTTTAATAAACCTTCCCCATGAAATGAGAAATCACCAAACAGACATAATTATGAAGCTAAACCACGAATCACGACCACCACGCACGCTATAGCTGTAGGGGTAGGGTAGGGGTAGGTAGGGTTAAGGGAAGGGGGTAGGGGAAGGGTTATGGTTAGGGTTAGGGTGAGCCGGTGAGGGTTAGGGAAGGGTTGGGGTTAAGGGTAGGGGTTAAGGGAGGGTTACAAAAAAGAGAAAAAAGTTAGGGGTTACCAGCTGAGAAACAGGGAACCAGTGGCAGCTACCATAGACCGTGCATGGTTTCGGTTCGTGGTTTAGCTTCATACGTCTTTGTGGTTAAATGCCTCCATGAAATATGTAAATTGAACATCGCGCGCGTGCGCACTTTCCCTCCTTGTTGGCAAAATGAGTGAACATGGTGCCTTTTCGAATGGGACTGATGGTGGCGTGATGCACACGCGTTTGCGCGTCTGCCTAGTGCACAACTCTATGGCGTTCGCCAAACAATAGGGCCTGTACGCATGCGTGAATCTAATTAGCATATTTCATGGGAAAAGGTTCATTGTTTGACATCAAAGATGGCGGTCAGTGCAAGGGTTCCATTCGAGGCAACAAAAACCAAATCGAGGCTGGGAGGAACACCCTGAAGTATAGGTTTCTGATCAACATGGGTAATGACAACCCTACCTATGAATACGTAACAATACTGTTCAAATGAATTCTGACAAGAAGACAGGGTTGGCATGATTAACAGGGCCCAACTTCATAGAGCTGCTTAAGCAGACAATCTTGCTTAACAATTTTCTGCTAAGCAGAAATCAGCAGGATGCCAGTCACAAATTGTACATGTGACATAGTATTTTTGGCGGTAACGTTGTTCTGGTGAGCTACCTTTTTTGTGCTTAAGCAGCTCTATGAAATTGGGTCCAGATCAATCGATACCGTTCCAATTTCTAACACTATTAAGAGATGTAAGTCTCGAGTAAAGACTAAGCAGCTGCGTTGCGTTAGTCTCGGCGTCAAGACGTATTGGTCTCAAATCTTAGTATCGGATCCATCCCCCTCCCCCTCTCCACCGCTCGAATTTTTAAACAGCCCAAAACCCAATGAGTTTGTTAAAGGAACATTACAGAACTGGTTTTTGCTAACAAAACAGTTGCTGGCAGTGTAAGCACTTTATGTAATCCACCATATACATAAACTGACAAACCTGTAGAAGTTTGAGATCGATCGGCCATCTGGGTCACGAGAAAATAGTGAAAAACCGATTACATATTTGCATGAAATCATATAGATTCAACAAATGAATAAAACGCTCACTATGAGCGATAAACTCCAATCGGAAAATTAGTTTATTCATTTCTCATCAAATATGGCATTTCAGACAGAAATATTTCAAGGGATGTTTTCTACTATCATCATCATTAGACCGTGTAAGTTTTATGTAAATCTGTGATCAAAAGGTATATTTTACAAGTTTTGTTCTTACCAATTCTGTAATGTACTTATACATAAAGTGCTTACACTGCCAGCAACTGTTTTGTTAGCAAAAACTAGTTATGACTACGCAAAGTTTAAAATGGCAAGTTTGTGGCTGGAACTAGCAATAGTTTCCCCCAGTTTTTTCCGTTCCTTTGTGAAGGAATAATGGCCCAAACCGATTGCCTCATTGTCACGCTCGGATGACTGTTTGCAAAAAAAAAGCCTTAAAAAAGAAACTGCCCCAAAAGCAAACGGGGGTTTCCCGTGTATATTTCTAAACACTACGTCACGATGAAGTAGGCATCCTGCACGAGGTCTCCATCCCTTATACGAGAACAAAGGAAGCCAATCACGAGAGCAGCCTTGGAGCACGTGACAATCTTCTCTACATCTTTTGTTGACTTTGGGTACGGTGAAAAGCAAATGTAAATCTGGTTTTAATGAAGAAGGAAAAAAAAAAATTGCAAACCATTTCCGGGTCTTGCTTTATCCGCGCTCGTCCTCTTCTACCCGTGTAGGACGTGGTCGGTCTACACTCGGTGAGAGAGAACACAGTTCGGAAGTCTCCGAGAGCAGGAAGAACTTGCAGCGGGGGAAAAGACACCAGAGTACGGGGACAGAACCACAGTCGCGCACCTCACTCTTTCGATACTCCGGACGTCAAAGTTTCTCCTCTTCGCAGACTTCACAAATCATCTACAATCGGTAAGTATTCAATCCCAGCCTCCATTACGTTTGTTGTGGCGTTCTTTGTATATCTGCGTTCTGTTTGACACCTGTTTTCTATTTGTTCAAGAAATTTCCGCATCTAATGTCAATAGTTTTAGGGGACCAGTATTTTCTTCCAGATTTTAATCGAATTTAACAAAACTTACTGTTTTTATATATAAGCTTTTACACAATGTTCATTTAATGTGTATGTATTTATGCTATTTTGGAAAATGTCTTCATTTGTTTCAAATGATATTCGGAAGCAATTTATTCCGTCTCTTGTTTTATAGGTGCATTAATTTCAAACGAGTGAATTATTAATTAAAAAATGTAAGTAGTGTATAAATATAAATGACAATTTCGATCGAACCTGAAATGTGAACCGTTAACCATATACCATTCCAACCTTTGCTTGAGTGCCGCATAGCTGAGCTATCGTGCGTGACCAAAATGTTCTTATGGCTTCGTCACACACGAGCGCCCAGTCACCAAATTCAAAACCATCGGCAGTTTGCCCTGGTTCATTGCTCGGCAAAAGAACATAACAAACACATACCCACACGCAGGAACGATATACCCACAGGCAAGAACCAAACATGCAAATACAAGAACAATTAACCCACACGCAGGAACCATAAACCAACACGCAAGAACCATAAACCCAAACGCAAGAACCTTAAACGCACAAAAGAACTATAAACTTACACGCAAGAACCATAAACCCACACGCAAGAACCATAAACCCACACGCAAAAACCATAAACGCACAAAAGAACCATAAACCCACCCGCAAGAACCATAAACCCACACGCAAGAACCATAAACCCACACGCAAGAACCATAAACGCACAAAAGAGCCATAAACCTACACGCAAGAACCATAAACCCTCGATCAACAAACACCCATTTCGGTGCGTGACGGCTCTGTCATGACACCAAGATAGTTCCCTAGTTATACACTTGGGTGTAGGGAAGCAAATTATGGTTAAGTATTTTCAATCAGTGACACATGAACACACATTTTAGAGGATTCCAACCGACTTTCTTTTAACTCGGCCATCGAAATATAATTATGCTGCATGGCCGTTCAGTCGTGACACCCAATACTTCTACAAGTTTGGTTTTGTACACCGAGGTAAGGAGAAGCAAATGACGGTATACTGTTTTTTCCCCCAAAAATGATACATTAAACAATGACCGCGACAATATCGAATTTAAACCAACGTTCTTTAAAAGCTAAGCCATAAAAGTATAGTTTCAGTGCCGCTTGGGTTCGACATTCAAAACGCTCGTGGGAGCTTATACACCGAGGTGAAGCGAAGCAAATCATGGTTAAAGGCACTGGACACTATTGGTAATTACTCAAAATAATTGTTAGCATAAAAACTTACTTTGTAACGAGCAACGGAGAGCTGTTGAAAGTATAAAACACTGTGAGAAAACGGCTCCCTCTGAAGTAACGTAGTTTTTGAGAAAGAAGTCATTTCTCAGTAAAATATTTGAGTTGATTTTGAGACCTCACGCGTGAGGTCTCAAAATCAAGCATCTGAAAGCACACAACTTCGTGTGACAAGGGCGTTTTTTCTTCCATTATTATCTCGCAACTTCGACGACCAATTGAGTTCAAATTTTCACAGGTTTGTTATTTTGTGCATATGTTGAGATACACCAAGTGAGAAGACTGGTCTTTGACAATCACCAAAGGTGTCCAGTGTCTTTAAAGGCCCTCAACAAACCACTCCTTTTTTGTCGATTGCCCGCATGTGAAATAAACCCGATGCGAATGCACACAGAATCCCGCTGGCGAAATAAACACCGTTATTGGGTAATTTTCACTGGAACGTGACTACCAAGTTCGATGAAGAGTTTTCGCAGGGTCAAGTAGCATGGCGTGTTTATTGGAAACTCAAAGATGGGAATGAATTTTATTAGTCTTATTTTATTTATTTATTGCCTTTATTGCACAAATATCAAAATACAAAGTAAAAATTCATTTATATTTCCAACGGTGAACTTGCAAAATTTAAAGTGAAATGGGACTTATTTTCTCTTCTTGTGAATAATTAATTTTCCTTTCTGAATTACAATTGTAAAATGCAGAGTACAGTGTGTATGAATGAATAAAGTTTTTTCCCCCGAGGAAAAAAATAAAATAATAATAATAATACAAATTAATGCAAAAGACTCACTAAATAGGGACCCTTGATCATACAAAGCGAAAACATTAGCAGAAAACATGAAAGAATAAGTACAGCAAAAAGGTAGGAAAGCACAATAAACTAATAAGCATATATATGTTTTCCAAAAACGTTGATTTATTTTCCCCGCAAACGGCAATGAAACACTTTCTTCAAGATGCTCGCGTATTGACTCATCAATGTTTTATGATATCAAAAAAGAAGGGACGAAAGTTGATAAAAACTAAAACTACAATTGTGTCGCGTCGTAGCCGAACGGTTGAGAGCACCGCACTCGAGCTCTGGTTTTTCTGATCCGCAGAATGTGGGTTCGAGTCCCGGTCTTGGCACTCTAATCGCTCTGTCCTTCGGATGGGCCGGTAGTAGGTCCAGGGTGCTAGGATCGATTGGTAGTACACGTAAAAGAAACCCAGAACACTTATCACTATAGCCTGCCCGATATGGGGTAGAGGGTCCCCCAATGTTCCCATACTATAACGCACTATTTTTCTCTTGTATAGAACCCCCCCCCCTAAAATCCTCAAAAGAATTCCTGAGATTCCAAGCACACAATGAAGACACAATAGGGGGGGGGGGGGTACCCTCTGCCCCATATCGAACACCAATTGCTTATCACGGACGAGTAGGGGCTAACCCCAGTGTGTCTGGTTCACATAGCAAGCACTCTCGTTCACATCAGGTTCCGCAGGCTTGCGAGCTTCCAGTGATTAAGTTCACTTACGAGGCATCATTGCTTTCATTATCAAAAAACAAAAAACAAAAAATCATAATCATACTAATCATAACAATAATATCGAAACTGTAAATAGCTCGAAAGAAAAACAATGAATTTGTCTCAAGGGAGTGATAACAGGTCTAAAATAACATGACGACAATTCGGCCCAGACCACATCACCGCCCACAGACATTCGTGGCAATTTTGTGATTTTACGCTTTTGTTTTAGTAACAAATACCAGGATGATTTGAATGTATCGAGTCTTCGTAAAAAATGCCTGGTCCGAATTGGGGCTGATTTGACACCAATATTCAGATGCAATCTTATAAAAAAGCTAGTTTTATAGATTCGAGAACGAAGCTTTTATTTAAGGTATTGCCTGAAAAAAAAACGCCAATGATGGGGGTAGTTAATTCAAAACTAAAAATGAAGAAATGTTGAAATCTCGACATTATTTTACGTCCTCCAGCCATTTGCAAACAATGTTGCATGTTTAAAGGAACATTACAGACTTGGTTTTTGCTAACAAAACAGTTGCTGGCAGTGTGAGCACTTTATGTAATCCACCATATACATAAACTGACAAACCTGTAAAGTTTGAGATCGATCGGCCATCTGGGTCACGAGAAAATAGTGAAAAACCGATTACACATTTGCATGAAATCAAATAGATTCAACAAATGAATAAAACGCTCACTGAGCGATAAACTCCAATCGGAAAATTAGTTTATTCATTTCTCATCAAATATGGCATTTCAGACATAAATTGTTCAAGGGATGTTTTCTACTATCATCATCATTAGACCGTGTAAGTTTTATGTAAATCTGTGATCCAAAAGTATATTTTACAAGTTTGTTTCTTACCAATTCTGTAACGTTCCTTTAAATGTCCCAGACAAAGAACAAAAAACTGTGTCGGCGGAAAAATCGGTTTGATTCTGCTTTTCCAGAAAAGCTTAGTCCACTCTTCGAGTGAACAACAATTATGTATCATATTTTTTTCATAAAAGTTTCATAAAACCAGAGAGTTCGAACAATCAATTTCGGACAGATTTACTAGCGGCCAACATTTGTTCTAAAAAACTGTATTTTTTAAATAAATACTTTGGGGTTGAAGGAAGTAAAATTGACTAAAGCGGGATTTAAACAGTTACATTTATTTACGTCTTCTTTAATGGGGTAAGGTCTTCGTAATCGAGTGCCCAGCACTGCTTTCCATGGAGCCACTCAGTACAAATACTGAATTAATAAAAACACACCACCATCAAAATTGTCATAAAAGAGAAAGACAACATGGTCTCAAGCCAAAAAAACAAACACCCAATTTACAAAGAATTGGAGATTAAAAAACACATAATACGTATATTATACACACTCGAAACGCAATTAATAATTGGTTTGCGACTTTCTCGCTCTCACACTCTGCGCCCTCCGTCCTCCTGCCGGGCACACGACGCTTGGGACGGTAGGGATGTGTTGGTCCAACAAGGTAGACCCGCGGACAATTTCACAATATTTTTCTTAAAAAAACTCATTTCGCTGAGCTGAAACTGGTTACCAACTAAGATGTCATTGGATTTAAAAGTCTGCAACTGGCTCCCTGCAAACCTATGCTTACCACAATGTTTTTGTTAAGTAAGAAATGATGCTCTAAAAACACTCTTAAATGTTGGGCCATATATACTACTTAGCGTAATAGATTCATTTTAAGGCAACTAACATAGTTTCTCTGTCTTTTTCCCGGTCTTTACTGAATATGATTACCATTTAACAAAATTGGGACCAGACTACCATTTGTCTGTCCAACCTCGATATGGTTATGTTGATTTTAATGGTCCAAAAACCATCACAGACGTCAAATTTCACTAATTTTGACTTTTACTGCTAAGCCTAAATTAGCAGGGGTCAATTTTAAGTAGAATGCTTTATATGTCAATTTGGCTGGTAAGGCCTTGGTGATTTAGCTAAGCAAAGAAGAAGAGCCTGTTTGCGCTTAGCAATGTAGGGTGTATACTATAAGCATTAAAAGGGGAACATGGTAAGATTGAAAATATATATGTTCACAGATTTATACATAACTTACACGGTATGAAGATGGTCATGGTGGAAAACTTCCCTTGAAATAGTTTTGCTTGAAATGCTATAGTTTTTAGGAAATGAGTAAAACTATTATTAGTCTTTGTCACCGGTGATAACAACCGATGTTTGAAAACAGTAAAAAAAAAAAAAAAAAAAACATATAGTGGTGTTTTTTCACTATTTTCTCATGACTGCGAAGACCGATTGAGCTTAACATTTCACAGGTTTGTTATTTCATGTATGGGACACATAAAGTGTGGATACTTGTCTTTGAAAATTACAAATGTTGTACTAAGCCGAAAGCTCCACAAAAAAAAGACACAACCCCACACCCGCCAACCACCCCACTCACCCCAACACAATGTGTGTAAACACGTGAAATCGTGGTTTCTACTATTGTTCCTCTTTTGTTTGCTACTAACTTTTTGGCAACAGCTCCTTTTTAGGGTTTCACACTTTCCAACTGGGGACCTTCACCCAGCCGGGGACCCTTTTATAACCCTTTTGTTGTAAAGTCATTTTGGTGCTCGATATAGGAATGTTGCACATTGTGTTGCCCATTGTGTCTTCATTGTGTGCTTGGAATACCACGAATTCTTAAGGAGCAATGTACTTTAGGAGGGTACTTATGTACAAAAGGAAATAAGTGTGCTAAAGTATGGGAACATTGGGGGGGGGGGGGAACATTGGGGAAGGGGGTGACCCTCTGCCCCCAGATCAGGCATGGTATGGTTTGAACGGGTATACATGTACACTCTTACAATCCAAGTGGGTACCTCTTTTGTTTCTTCATTGTTCACTTTAAGTATTGTTTGAAGCTTGAAAATAAGAAGACACTATAAATAATCAGTAAACTTGCGGGTACAACCATGTGTTAATCTCTTTTGTGGGAGTGTTGGATCTGAAAAGATCACTTAATCACTGTAGCTGGCAAGCCTGAGGAAACCCGTAAACAAGGGTGCTTGCTATGTGAACCAGAATGACCGGGGTTATCTCCACTCTTCCACGATAAGTGTTCTTGGTTCTTGTGGTCTCGACGTTTCGAACAGTATACTCTGCTCGTCTTCGGGAGAATGTTTCCTTTAGTTAGAAATTTCTCAGACTGACGGTGGCAGGTATATTGTCCTACAGGGTAGCCTTGTTCCCGTTGTTTGGGTATATCCCCCTTTTTAGTTCAATGAAGTGCTCTGTAGATTGTTCATGTGTAACGCAGCTGCCTAGACAGTGCTGTACAGTTCGACTTTATTTCTACACAACCCAGAAAGAAACGAAACTTCCAGAAGCAACACCGAAACAGAATAATAAAAAAAGAGAAACTGCACAGACGGATTTTGGGGCGCAATAGTGTTCCGATACAAAACTAAACCTTTGTTTCGATGATCTAACACTGAAAACCTATTGATCAAAAAGGCTGGACGCGATTTTGTTTTCCTGGGCAATTAACTGCAGCGGGATCTGTAAAGTCAACAGGGATGGTTGGAAGAAGAAAAACAAATGGGCGATGCAAAAATCTGTTTAGAGATTGGCACACTCTGAGTACAGATCATTAATGTCGCTCAGAAATCCACCTAAATTTTAAACCTTACAGGTGTAGCACTACCAGATTCAGGACAAGCCCAGCTCTGCCTTACTTGACTGGGTTGCTGATTTGGAAATAATGCAATATTGTTCTCTCAGTCCACCATTATGTTCTTGTGTCTTGTATTTTTATAAATGATTTTTGAGGTGTACATAATTGTTCCTCTGTCTGGTTTAAGTTTATCTCCCAAATTTAATTAATCAAATTTTCATTATCTATTTTCGTGGACTGTTTGTCTTTTGGCATGGATAGTGTGAGTGCATTTCTGTATATTTTTGTCAGCCTTTGGCTGCAATGTGTTTTGGCAATAAACCAATTAATGAAAATGAAAAATAGCGAGAAAGGGTGAGGAAATAGCCAAATGATTGTATCCAATGATTATGATGATGATTATTATTATATATTTCTTTATTAGATGTAAATTTGTGCATCGGGGATAGAGAATTTAATTTGGCAAGTACTGAGTATACAGTGCTTAAAGGAACATTACAGAATTGGTTTTGCTAACAAACCAGTTGCTGGCAGTGTAAGCACTTTTTGTAATCCACCATATACATAAACTGACAAACCTTTAGAAGTTTGAGATCGATCGGCCATCTGGGTCACGAGAAAATAGTGAAAAACCGATAACACATTTGCATGAAATCATATAGATTCAACAGATGAATAAAACGCTCACTGAGCGATAAACTCCAATCGGAAAATTAGTTTATTCATTTCTCGTCAAATATGGCGTTTCAGACAGAAATATTTCAAGGGATGTTTTCTACTATCATCATCATTAGACCGTGTAAGTTTTATGTAAATCTGTGATCAAAAAGTATATTTTACAAGTTTTTTTCTTACCAATTCTGTAATGTTCCTTTAACACATTGGTGTAAGGGTAAATCCAAATTAATTTTATATATTTCTTGTAATGAAACCAAGGATGCCTCATAAGTGAACTTAATCACTGTAGCTCGCAAGCCTGAGGAAACCTGTAAACAAGGGTGCTTGCTGTGTGAACCAGAAACACTAGGTTAACCCCTACTCTTCCACGACAAGTGTTGTAGGTTCTTTTACGTGCCTGGGGAAACCTGTGAACAAGGGTGCTTGCTGTGTGAACCAGAAACACTAGGGTTAACCCCTACTCTTCCACGACAAGTGTTGTAGGTTCTTTTACGTGCCTGGGGAAACCTGTGAACAAGGGTGCTTGCTGTGTGAACCAGAAACACTAGGGTTAACCCCTACTCTTCCACGACAAGTGTTGTAGGTTCTATTAGGTGCCTGGGGAAACCTGTGAACAAGGGTGCTTGCAATGTGAACCAGAAACACTAGGGTTAACCCTACTCTTCCACGACAAGTGTTGTAGGTTCTTTTACGTGCCTGGGGAAACCTGTGAACAAGGGTGCTTGTTGTGTGAACCAGAAACACTAGGGTTAACCCCTACTCTTCCACGACAAGTGTTGTATGTTTTTTTTACGTGCCTCGGGAAACCTGTAAACAAGGGTACTTGCTGTGTGAACCAGAAACACTAGGGTTAACCCCTACTCTTCCACGACAAGTGTTGTAGGTTCTTTTAGGTGCCTGGGGAAACCTGTAAACAAGGGTGCTTGCTATATGAACCAGAAACACAAAAGTATCCACTGCCTTTAACTGTTGATGTATTTTTGTTGGTGCAGATCTTGACATTTGGTGGCGCGTTCAAGAATGGAGGCATCGCTCCATTTCTACCAACCAGCAGTCGTCTGTGCCACGGAGGGATCCCTGTACGGGGCTGAATTCGATGATGGGCAACAGGAATGCGAGCTGGATCATGTAAAGGTACGACATTTTGACCCTCCTTCCATTGTACTCGAAAGTGCCACGCCCACACTACCTCTAGGAAACTTTGAACGACAGGACACAAATTTAATAGATGCTAAGTTTGCACCGTGGATAAAGAATATTATTTGGTTTTACCCTTTCACCGATGTGTGTAAAGCACTGTATACTCAGTACTTTCCCGAGTTCTGCGGAAAAAAATCCACAGGCATATTACTCGTGTGGGATTCGAACCTACGACCTTTGCCATTCTAGAGCAGATGTCTTACCAACAAGACCACCGAGATTGCCCGGTAGCTACAGGCAGTTTGAATCCTTTATTTTAGCAGCGGGTACCGCAACAATTTAGTAGATGTTAAATTTGCATCGGGGATAAAGAATATTATTTGGTTTTAACCTTTCACCAATTATTGCTTCGCCCTTCGTATAGGTCTCGTGTGTTGTGGAATACACGTGTTATCAGAAATGGTTATTTTGTTAAGTTTTCAATTCAAATCGACCCAAACAAGGACAGAGCAGTCTGGTGCTTTGTTGATATTATGCGAATCTGTGTTTATAATAATCATTACCGATGCAAACAAGGAACAACGCTGGGTACAATACTACAACAATCCAGATGACCCAGGCCCTTGACAAATTTGGAGGAGAAAAGTGCCTCAATCTATCAACACGCTATTTTGTGGCAATACAGAAAAAATGGTTTTCCACCATACCAAATAAAGCATGCTATAGATAGTTCCCAGTAGACGCCATCTTTACGGGTAAATTGCATTTTGGCTTGCAGATGCGTCAAACGCTCCACTTATTAACGCAGCCGCGTTGTTCACTGACCAATCCTGCAATGAGTTTCGTGAAATGCGCGCGTGTTGCACGCCGTTCTCACACGAAACGCACGACTGTTTGTTCTAAACTGCCCGTAAAGATGGCCGATTTACGTCATACTGCAACCTATCTATACTCAGAACTGCAAAACGCAGGTGGAGTTTCTAAACTACTTTGCCCAAAGAATAATGCCAGATTTTCCTTGTGGGATCACAACCGATTTCCCCCCTCCCTCAAAACCGATACTCCGGGGCATCACCCCCGTGGCCCGTGGGTCCCGGAAGACCGCCGAATCCCCGCCTACCTCAGAAGCGAGGCGTTCGGACCAATAAATGGCAGACAAAGAGAATATACTATAGCGCTTCGGAATAACCATATTTGGAGAAAATTTTATCAAAGGATTAAAAGTATGTCTAATAAGCTTTATTTAGATTGGTTGTTTCGGAAGCCCTTTTAAATTTTTGTTTTAATTTATTTTTTTTACTTTAGTTGCATAAAACGGATGGCAACTTAAATGTCAACTGTCCACGTTGGTTTTGTGTGAGCATTTATTGAATTCGTTGACACAAACATAAGGCCTAAATTAATTTTTCGGGATAGATCATTTTTATTTTAAAGGAACATTACAGAATGGTAAGACGAAAACTTGTAAAATATACTTTTTGATCACAGATTTACATAAAACCTACACGGTCTAATGATGATGATAGTAGAAAACATCCCTTGAAATATTTCTGTCTGAAATGCCTTGATGAGAAATGAATAAACTAATTTTCCAATTGGAGTTTATCGCTCAGTGAGCGTTTTATTCATTTGTTGAATCTATATGATTTCATGCAAATGTGTAATCGGTTTTTCACTATTTTCTCGTGACCCAGATGGCCGATCGATCTCAAACTTCTACAGGTTTGTCAGTTTATGTATATGGTGGATTACATAAAGTGCTCACACTGCCAGCAACTGTTTTGTTAGCAAAAACCAATTCTGTAATGTTCCTTTAAACAAATGCAAAACAACCCCTTTTGTTTTCTACGTGGAAAGCTTGGAAGCTTGTCTGACAACGTTTGTTCCAGTTAGGTGCTGCGTTTCAATCACTGAATACTCCTTGCTTTCCCGAGTGCTATTGGAAAAAGACCTACGACCTTTGAAATTCTGGAGAAGATGTCATAATTATTTGTGAAAATTTAACTACATGTAACTCGGAGGAAAGTGCAAAAAATGTAATCCATAATTACGCTGTAATGAATATCTCTCACTTGGCATGCATGGATAGTGTGAATGCATGTTTTTTAAAATTAAAAACACAACAACAACAACAACAAACAACAACAACAACAACAACAACAAAAACAACAACATAATTTCATTGAACAGTTAAACAAAATATGTGTTTTTACTTTGCTATTTTAGGAGAGTGCATGCCCGGAGTCCATCTTGAATTTTATCCTAGACGCAGATAAGTTACGCAAGACGCAAGAGGACAAGCTAGACGCAAGATGTCGGCTGGGCGTTCCCCCAGGTATGACAAACATCTCCCCCGCAAAAAAAGAAAAAAGAAAATTAAAACCATCTTTCAAAATGGAAGTCAGCATTTCTGGATTCAGTAGGAAAAGAGCTTTCCAACGGTATACAACACTTGGGTTGCAAATATCATCCTAACATCACTCCCATCAAATAAGAGGTTTTTCTGATTGATTTTTTTTCAAAATGGAGGTCAGCATTTCTGGATTAAGTTGGAAAAGAGCTTTCAAACGGTATCCAACACTTGGGGTTTCAAAGACACTATCTCACACAAATTTGGGTAAATTTGTCCTGATTTTAAGTTGGAGTATTTTGCCAGGGTCACGTCAAAGGTCAGAAGAAGCTGCGGCTACGGCTGTTGCTAAGGGTGTTGTTAGGGGCATGCTACGTTTCCACGTTGAGTCAAGTGATGATCAAGCCGTAGTCGTAGCCGTAGCCGCTAGTTCCAGGCTTTCTGCTTGTTCTCACCCATACACTTGCTTTGAGATGTAGGCAGAGAGCCATTCCAACAGCTTTATTCTAAGTACTGCATCTTTTTGGAACTCCTTGCCTGGTGCATGTTTCCCTCCATCCTTACAATCTAGACTGTTTTAAGAGGAATATCAATTCCTACTACCCTAATCCGACATCCCACTGCCCATGATGTAATTTCATCAGAGTTCACAAGTGTGCCACTGAACCCATTGCTGGGGTCAGGCACACTGGAACTGCTCAATCTGCGTCAATCTGAGACCCATTGCTGGGGTCAGGCACACTGGAACTGCTCAATCTGCGTCAATCTGAGACCCCAGATGTGCTTTGCGTCAATCTAGACCACTAGACGATTAACTGGTGGTTCCATACTGGATCCTAGACAATATCGGTCAGGCCAGGTAGTTTTGGAAGGGTATTGCATACTATAGAGGATGGGAAAGAATTGACTCTTTGAAAGACCGATATTGTTTTATCCATCTGTGCGGATATTTCAGCCGAGCCCGTGTTGTGCCTCCACTTCGAGTGTCGTAAAACTTTCATGATGTGGTTAGCTAACTACCCCCCCCCCCACCAAAGGGGCCGTCCCATCTAAGCACGGGAAAGTCCCATCGCTA
The DNA here is from genome assembly GCA_032158295.1 of Pycnopodia helianthoides. Lineage (NCBI taxonomy): Eukaryota > Metazoa > Echinodermata > Asteroidea > Forcipulatida > Asteriidae > Pycnopodia > Pycnopodia helianthoides. The sequence continues at coordinate 10,153,030 of CM063264.1, read as the reverse complement.
GCTGGAAAGGATCCAACCGATAAATATTCTGAAAGATTTAAGACAAACGATTGGGGCCTGACAATAGCACGACCAGCTTGAAACAACAAAACGAGCGAACCCACTGTACAAAGAAAAACAACCAGACGCCCTTACCACAACGTAGTAGTTTGTTTTTCTGGCAATTTGAAGGCAACTATTTGAAACAAAGAAAGCTCACGTCCGAATTGTTACTTCTTCTTTTTTAAAGTGCAAGTTCGCCCCAAACAAGGCTAAAAACTCCGGGTAGGGGGCTACACGAAGAAAACATTTCGGTATTAACTGGGAGTTTTAAAGAGTGTAAACACACCATACAAAAAAAAACCTGTGAAGGCATCACCAAATTCGGTGATCGTGTTTTAGTAATAAAAAAGAAACAAATGAATAAATAAAACAAAACCATTACACATGCTCATTTTCATTGAAAGAGAAATCAATTTAATCTCTCGAAAAACCAATCAGAATGTCTATTATTATCTTAATAATTTGTATATTGTTTTTGAGGCATTGCATGGTGAGGTATCAATGCATATTCGGTTTGTGGTAACACCATGTGTATAATTATCTACTTTGCTGTGTAGATTTTGTTCTTTAGAGAACTTGTCTTGCAATTTGTTCTACTACCGCGGAGTAGATTTTCGGAATTCGGGAGAATTCTCAGTTCTGAAAAGAACTGTCCTGCTTATTAACTACTACCTGGGCGGGAGGTAGGAAATCGGCCTGGACTACTACTTTAGCTTTGTGGATCGGGGGGGACTTCTCGTAATTAACTGCACCGCCGCGAAATGATTTATTTTTATTTTATTTTTTGAACACACGAAGAATTTTGCGATGCTCCCACCCCCACAAACTATGTTCGTATTTTTATACTGCAGCTAAGTACACTGCACCGTGGCCAATTGTGATTGTAATATCAAGGTTGTGGTTTCGAATCCTACCAAGCTAACCACTAATTTCACAATGGCTAGAAAAAGCATTGTTGTCTAGTTTACTGACGCACAAATAGTTGATGCGTGCAACTCATATTCATAGACACAGTACACGTTTGGTAACGACTCTGAACATTAATGGCAATAAAAACTTACTCGGTAAGAAGTACAGCAGCTTTGGGTAGTATAATGAATGTTGAGAAACTTTCAACTTCGAAGTACTACAGTTATCGAAAATATATCACGTTTTATTCCCCAAAATTTGAATTTGAGAAGCGTTTCACGGGGAATATTCTTCCTGCGTGGAAATATTCGCTCCGGTTTTTTGGTGATATCTCAACAACGCGACCCCCTTTTGAAGTGAAATTTTCACAGGTTAGTTTTTTGTATGTACCTACATTTATATAGGATTAACACAATCAGTAGCTCCAACTACCAAATGTGTACTGTGCCTTTAAAACCATAGAGCAAGGACCAGCCAATGTTTGTTTGAGAGAGCTGTTGCTAGCTTGACGTACCCCCTTGGGGAGCTTTGCCGAGTTCCCTTTTTGGGAAGATCATCTAAACAAACATACAGACAAACAAACAAACAAACAAACAAACAAACAAACAAACAAACAAACAAACAAACAAACAAACAAACAAACAAACAAACAAACAAACACACAAGCAACAAAACAAACACACCTGTTATAAAACTGTTTCAAAAAAAAAAAAAAAACAATTTTTTAATCTTGAACATTTCAGATCCACTTGATTGGACAGTCGATCACGTGAACTCGTGGGTCACGTGGCTATCCACGACCTTTGACCTGCCCATCTATGGGGACTTTCGCGTCAAACTTTACGACTGTCCGCTGGACGGCCGAACGCTGACCCAGTGGTCCAGCGACGATTTCTGTCGGCTGTTCGGCCCGAACGGCGACCTGATACATGAAAACTTCCGGAGATGGCTAAACGGTAAGCCAACATTCTGGAACATGAATTTGGTTGCTATAATTTTTTTATTAACACCAGTGGAAATCCACCAGAGTTCTGGCTAAAAAATACTGTCAAAGCCGATAAAATGGCATTTGAAAACTCCACTTCACTTATGTCGATGACAGCATCGAAACAAGACTACAATGAAATCCTTGACAACAAGAAAACCTGTGAATTCACTCGAGTGTGACCGCCATCATTACTCATGCCCTTAAAAGGTAGAGTCGTAGATTGGTAAATTATACACCAATCATTTATGACCACACAAACCTTTACTTGGTGAGAAGCACTGCAACTGTCAATAGTATAAACAATTTGGGGGAAAGAATTCCCTTCGAAGTAATTATAATTTGGATCAGTATTCCCCTCTAAACATTTGAATCAATGAGAAAAAATTTCAATCTTTGGTTCATTGATAGGATTTGTGTTATAATTGGTAGGAAAAAACTATTTTCCTCCCTCTAAATTCTCTGATGCATGCAGTTTCCTTTAAATTCACAACCAAACTCGACGCCTGTCAAGTCACAACTACCCAGAAGTTAAACTAAATGATTTTAATAAAAACAAAACTATTATTGATTTGTTTGATTTCCTTCTGAAGACTCTCCCGAAAGTCGACAGATGCAGGATAATTTATACGGAGTGCAGAAGGATATATATCGCCTGGAAGACATCAAGCATAAACTCATCAACACGTTAGCAGGAACACAAGTAAGATACCACAGAATTTGTTTGTGTAGTGTTTTAAAAAAAAACCTATGTGAGCTCTGGTAACACTAAGTCATGTCACATGTTATTTATTTCACTGTTTTCTCCAAAGCGCATTGCCCTGGAGGAGTCAAAGTCCTTGATATCCTAGACTTGACCATTCCACAAACCTATTAAGAGGGGGGATCAGGTCTGAAATATGTTTTTTCTTTCTTCTTCTTCTTTATTTGAGGGGTTGGAAAATACTTTCACTCATATACTTTGTGCATACAATTGTACAGATAAACAGACCTACACAGATCCACCCCTCTAATAAAGTGGAGCCGTCTGTTCTTTGTAGGCTTTTAGATGTCTTGCTGACCGTCTGTGCTAGGTTCTGAGGTTCCAAAACACCCCGAGCCCCCGCTAATCAAACTTGTTGGGGTTCAGGGGAGCCAGGTATTGGTGGGACCTTCCCGCATTTGGTGTGATGTCCGGGGTTATCCCCGCATTTAAGGGGTTTTAAAACCATGTATAATGAGGGCCGCTGTTAGCACTTTAATGTTTCCATTGTGTAATAACCATATCGTACACACTGGTCAGCTCATATGCCACGATATCCTAAAGCTGGACCATGCCACACGTCCTAGAGGGGGGAGGGGTCAGTCGACAGGGGTCAGTGATTATGGTTGGTGAGCTGGCCGCTGTAATATTGGACCTCGACTTCGGCTTGGTCCATTAACAGCGGCCAGCCATCAAACCGGTCATTATAATACGGGCAGTGAAAACTGGGTTATTGCACTGTTTAATTAAAAATTATGCTCACAATGGCAGGGAAAATCTACTAACAAAGAAAATAAAATCATAAAAGAAAAGGGATAATGTGTACTACTTAATTGCAGTATCTAGTTTAGTTTCTGTTATCTTATGTTGACTTATGGTTGAAGTACGACGTATAAGGTTAAGAAAGATATCACGTTCGTGATCGTTTAGAGCCATCGATGCCAAATATGGTGAAGCCCCCGGAAACACTCAATTATTTTTCCTACAATAAGTTCCCTTTTTGGACTGAAAACCCAAGTCATCAGATTGTTTAGTGGATGGTTGAGATTCGCTGATGTAATCAGACCACAGCGGATGGTTACGAAAATACCGTAAGTTGACATTCTCTTCTTCGGTTGGGGTTGTACTTCTGACAAAATGCCAAGCGAGGGCTCGATGCAGACTATCAGTTATTATTCTGGTTCATTAAAAACATTGCGGCCCAAGGGCCGCAATTAAATCTGAATTTACATAGAGATAAGAGCACGAATAGATTCATACAAAACAAAGGATAAAAGATACACACACAACACCTAATTAAGAATTGTTATTAAGCATTTTAGTTTTAAAAAAAAAGGGATGGAGCTGTTTTTACACCTTTTGGTCCGGCAAAGAGGGATGGCGAGTTGGGTGGAATTACGAAGATTATTGGCTCTGTAAACTGATGAGTCAATAATTTGTTTCAAAATTTCCGAGTTCACATTATCACTGAAAGTTCAGTGCTGATATAAAACAAAGTTTTTTCCGGGCAATTGTTGACTAAATCAAACATTTATTCGGAAAGTATTTTTTAACCCATCCACCCACCCCAAATTTGTATTGAACATTATTGCCCGACTGTTTAATAATACCATAAAAGAGAAGAAAAAAAGTAATGCCCCAAATGATGCATTGTTTTTAGTTCAATGCTCTCTGATGTTGTTGTTGTTGTTGTTGTTGTTGTTGTTGTTGTTGTTGTTGTTGTTGTTTGTTGTGGTAAAATTCAAAAATCTATATAATAAATAGCAAGATAAGTTCTCAAGAACAAATCTACACAGCAAAGCAGATATGTACACATGATGTTACCGCAAACGGAATATACGTTGTTGTTGTTGTTGTTGCCTGTGTTGTTGTTGTTTGTTTGCTTGTTGGGTTGTTGGTTTGTTTGATTTTCTGTTTACTTTTTTGTGATGATTTGTTTGTTTGTTTACTTGTTGATGTTTGTATGTTAGAGGCATTTATACTATATTTGTTTATGTTGGTAAATGTCATCACTCCGAGGAATATGAATCGATATTTATTGTAAACGTGGTCAGTTGGCAAACAATTAATACACGCATAAGGGAAAGTAATTTATTATAAACAATCGAAATCAGATTATGAACTGATATTCGAAAGGAATAAGTTTGCCAGGAATCGAGGTATTGAATTTGTGTATGAAGATTGAAATTGTATAGTGGAGTGTGCATGGGTATCAAAACCCAACACTGCATCCATACACACCCAGCAAGAATTCAACGGTGACTTTGTCACACTGGCCCGAGCCACATTTCAAGGTTCAAGGTTATTTCCCCCCCCCCCACATCATCAAAAAAAATTTTTTTAAATGACAGTATCAAGCAAAACAGATCAAAACAAAGAATGTAGTATGGATTTGAAGAACTATAGATGCAAAAAATAGGACACTGCAGAGGGGTTCATTTTAGAAGCTGACCTTGAAGGTTAGTCCCTGATGACTTGCATTTATGCAGTGAGATTGAGAACGAGGAACATGACCTTAAAGGAACATTACAGAATTGTTTTTTGCTAACAAAACAGTTGCTGGCAGTGTAAGCACTTTATGTAATCCACCATATACATAAACTGACAAACCTGTAGAAGTTTGAGATTGATCGGCCATCTGGGTCACGAGAAAATAGTGAAAACCGATTACACATTTGCATGAAATCATATAGATTCAACAAATGAATAAAACGCTCACTGAGCGATAAACTCCAATCGGAAAATAAGTTTATTCATTTCTCATCAAATATGGCATTTCAGACAGAAATATTTCAAGGGATGTTTTCTACTATCATCATCATTAGACCGTGTGAGTTTTATGTAAATCTGTGATCAAAAAGAATATTTGTTCTTACCAATTCTGTAGTGTTCCTTTAACCATGAAGGTCCGGGCCTTCGGGCTGGAATGTATTTATGAAGCCTTGTCTTGAATGATTGTTAGCCATCAACTGTAGGAAGCACGGGGCGATCTGCACAATGTGACACTCCCCCTGGGACTGTACAAATTGACGTTGGGTGGCTTCAACTTTACTCGTCAAGTAGTCAACAACATGTGCTTATCTTTGTCTCAATATGTGAGGGGGTAATAAAATAAAGTTGTACGACCATTGTAAGAACAATCAGCCACTTAATGATCGATGTTGTAAGCTGCTGCGTACGTTTGGTAATTGGAGCCTACTGATTGTGTTAATCAGCTGGTGTTAATCCTATTATAAATGTAGATACATACAATAAAAACTAACCTGTGAAAATTTCACTTCAAAAGGTGGTCGCGTTTTTGAGATATCACCAAAAAAAAACCGGAGCGAATATTTCCACGCAGGAAGAATATTCCACATTTGCACAGTCTGAGAAGCGTTTCTGACAGAAAAGCTTTTCAGATTCAAATTTTGGGGGATAAAAAGTGATATTTTTCCGTAACCGTAGTACTTCGAAATAAAAAACTTCTCAAAATTCATTATACTACCCAAGGCTGCTGTACTTCTTACCGAGTAAGTTTTTATTGCCCTTATTTTCAGAGCCATTACCAAACGTGTAATGTGCCGTTAAGCGCTGGTTTGGGTGCAGCAATTCACATTTAAATCGAAGATATCTCAATGAACAAAACCAATAAGTATACAATTAACATTATGAACATTTATATTAATCGTTCCAGCCTTTCATGCAATCCGATTGGGGTTCAAATATGAGCAGCCCCGCCCCGCTCTCTCCGCCAATGAGCGACGACTTTGCATCACATGACATCGACAGCAGCCAACCGCGATGCCTCGCCAACGAGGTGACGTCAACCACGTTCAACTGGCTGCCGCTCACGGTCAGAGGTTACCCGAGGAACGAGAGTGACGTCACGGCTTCGTCATTGATCATTGAGCCCGACATAGAGATGGGCGTGTCACCCATGGCGCGACCGAAAAGAAAGAGAGGGCGGCCAAGAAAACCCAAAACACCAAAACAAAGTAGGTTTGACCTGCCCGTAAATATTACATTTCCAAAGCATTTTGACCTGTTCCCTATTCAACTATACAGTGTACACGTGCAGGGCTCAACCTGTCACCATACTAAGTAACTAAAACTTACAGATACGACCACGTGTAAATCTCTTTTTGGAGGAGTGTTGGCAGCCGTCGGTATAGACTCGACGTTTCGAACACTGTACTCCACTGTCTTCAAGAGCCCATACACTTTCCAAGAAGATATTTACAAATGATTACCTGCAACTTTTCGGATATTATTAGTTACTTCTGAAACGTGCCTTTTTATTGGTTGAATTTCCACGTCTTATTTAAATCGCAGAGCGAAGCCAGCCAATCCTGTACAAGTTCATCCTGGCCCACCTGAACAATCCCAGCATGCATCACGTCCTCGAGTGGGTCAACAAGCAGAACGGCGTGTTCCGCTTCCACTCGGCGAGGAAGGACGACTTCGCCGAGATGTGGGGGCGCTATAAGGGCAACAGGGAGCAGATGACGTATCAGAACATGGCGAGGGCTCTACGGAACTACACGAGGGGGAAGACGAAGGTGATGGAGCGAGTCAAACGGAAGTTACATTACAAATTCTGTCAAGATTTCATCGTGTAAACTCATTTTTTAGTTTTTAGGAACATTACAGAATTGGTTTTTGCTAACAAAACAGTTGTTGGCAGTGTAAGCACTTTATGTAATCCACCATATACATAAACTGACAAACCTGTAGAAGTTTGAGATCGATCGGCCATCAGGGTCACGAGAAAATAGTGAAAAACCGATTACACATTTGCATGAAATCATATAGATTCAACAAATGAATAAAACGCTCACTGAGCGATAAACTCCAATCGGAAAATTAGTTTATTAATTTCTCATCAAATATGGCATTTCAGACAGAAATATTTCAAGGGATGTTTTCTACTATCATCATCATGAGACCGTGCAAGTTTTATGTAAATCTGTGATGAAAAAGTATATTTTACAAGTTTTTTTCTTACCAATTCTGTAATGTTTCCTTTAAAGGCACTGGACACTATTGGTAATTACTCAAAGTAATTGTTAGCATAAAAACTTACTCGGTGACGAGCAACGGAGAGCTGTTGATAGTATAAAACATTGTGAGAAACGGCTCCCTCTCTGAAGTAACGTTGTTTTTGAGAAAGAGGTTATTTCTCACTCAAATAATAAGAGACTTCAGCTGCAGCCTTTTATTATGCATCTGAAAGCACATAAAGTAATGCAACAAGGGTGTTTTATTCCTTTCTTTCACTATTCTCTTGCAATTTCGATGACCAATTGAGCAAAATGTTCACAGGTTTGTTATTTTTATGCAGTGGGATACATCAAGTGAGAATACTGGTCTTTGACAATTACCAAACGTGTCCAGTGCCTTTAAATCGCGAACGCTTACGATTTTTAGACGGAAAGTGAGCCTACATACTAGCGCCAGCTAGTTTGGTGTACCTTATCTTGGTTCAAGGACAGTGCGAATACAGTATCAGCAGTTTTACCAACATTAAAGGCACTGGACACGTTTGGTAATTGTCAAAAACCAGTATTCTCACTTGGTGTATCCAATCATGCATAAAATAACAAATCTGTGAACATTTGGACTCAATTGGTCATCGCAGTTGCAAGAAAATAATGAAAGAAAAAAAACACCCTCCTTGCACAAATTTGTGTTCTTTCAAATTACCTCTTTGTAAAAAATTACATTACTTCAGAGGGAGCCGTTTCTCACAATGTTTTATACTATCAACAGCTCTCCATTGCTTGTTACTAGGTAAGTTTTCATTCTAACCATTTAAAAAAAAAAAAAATTACAAACAGTGTCCAGTGCCTTTAAACAATTATGCACCTTGATTTGATTCAAAGAGAATCAAACTATACTGCACCTGTAGCTTTTTCAAAGAGACCGCGAGCATACAGCAAACTGGTACTATACAAATGATGTACCTTATCTTGATGCAAAGAACGTATGCATACAAGTGTCATCAGTTTGCGAACATTGTCAAATTTAATATGTCACGTTTAATTTCAATTATAAGAATTTATTGACTATGTTATTTACAAGGAAGTCAAGACAATGGCCTCTTTCGTTGATAATATGCGTGTTAATTTAAAAAAAAAGATCAGCCGTTCGTTGCCTACTCCCTTTTTTTTTAAACTATAGCCCCGCCCCAACACTTTTTTTGGTGCCAGGTAAATTGAGGACTTCTCTTTGTCCACCCATTGTTTGGACTTAGTATCTTTTAAGCGATGTCCCCAAATTACACTGAGGACATCTCGGTCTGGCAAACCGACCGGAGTACCTTTTGTTAACGTGCTCTGTGTCGACGGGTGGACGAACACCCTGGCAGGTCCATTGTTCCTTTTTCTGAAGATGCCCCCCCCCCACCCCCGGGGTACAGGCTGAACAACAACCTTGTGGGGAAAGCATTGTTTCATTGGTTTAAGAACTCCCCTCAAGCCCTACCCCTCACATGGGCCCTTCAGTTAGCCCCCCCCCCCCATAGTTCCAAGGCTCAGCAGCTGGTGTTGCCACAAACTTCTTGCCATGTATATATTTAAGAATTTGGGACATAAGAATATCCAGCTCAGTACCAGAAAACCTACCCTGGTTTGAATAACAGAAACACCGGAGAGTCGGCCAACTCGATAGACCGTATGTACATGACGTCATTTGAGTAGGGCGCCCTCGCGTAGAGGCCAAAAGGATGATGCTCATTGGTCAATCCTGTGGGTCGTGCGTGCAAATCATCATCGGTTTACCTCCAAGATGGCGGCTTGATGACGTCAATGCATAAGGTCTAATAGCCCTTCCCACATGCTCATTACACTCACGCATGCATACAGACACTGTTGTTTGGCAAACGTCATAAAGTTGACCCGTGGGGCCTAACCCGCTTCTACGTTAGTAAGACCCGAAAGCTGTGTCAAATTGACACAGAAGAGAGTCAAAATGACGCAGAATCAGAGTTAAAATACCCTTTTGAACCAATTTTCCGGGTCAGGCTGACCCGGAAGTGAGTCTGACCCGGAAGTGAGTCAGGCTGACCCGGAAGTGAGCCAGGCTGACCCGGAAGTGAGTCAGGCCCTACCGAGACCCGACATCCAGGTCAACTCAGACTGTAAAGTCTTTAGTGTGTTGCAGCACAGTCTATAATTGCATAGAGTTAACACTTACCTTAGTAATATCAAACATAACTTACAATCAAAATGTTACCAGACAAAAAATATTACATATAGATAATAATTCTATAACCTCGAAAGAATATTCCATAATAGTCTCTGATTGGCATCTTTTATATTTTGTATAGTATTTTATAGCAGTATTTTATATCGATTTGGGAGGTATTAAGTTTGAAATTTACAAAAGATCTTTTTTTCTTTCCATTAATAGTTTTTTACTCAGTTTGTATGTTTGTTTGGATTATCTTCCCAACAAGAGAACTCGGCAAAGCTATTTTTTCTTCTTCTTCTGTTGCCAGTTTGGATGGAAATATTTCATGAAATTTGTTATTAATCTGTAAAAATTATTTAATACGATGTATCACCCTTGTTTAAGTACTTTTCCCCACAAAACCTAGTGTTGTACAAAAGAAGTTAACCAGATTAAAACGGTACAATTGAATTTCTGCAGTTCTTACTGATGAAAACAATTAACGCAACACTTTAAATTTCAAAGAAATTTTTCCTCAAAGAAAAATTTGTACACAATCAGAATTTATACCAGACGATAATATGACTCGTGAAGTCACATGCTTAGAGGGAGCCTGGATTTTCTGTAGGCACAAAGTGTACACAACTCAAAAGAAGAAAATGTAAAATCTTACATTTTATCCAAGTATAGGTGAACATTTTTGAACCAAGTTTTAATTATGAGAAAGTGATCACATCTTTAAATTAATTCAGCTGTTTTTATTGTAAATTATAAATTTTTGTACAATGCTTGATTTTCGAAGGGCCTATTTCCATTGCCCCCCACGGAATGCAACACTGGTCTTTGTTACAAGATGACATCGTCTGTACGTTCAAAAATCAAAATGTGACCCTTGAGAACAAACTATGGCCGTGTCCGAATTAGAGGCTACAGCTACGGCTACGGCTAGATTTCCACGTCATCATGCGTTGAAGTATAGGACGTCCTTAGCAACACCCATAGCAACAGTCGTAGCCCTAGCCGTAGCCGTCATTACGGATACGGCCATAGGCCCTTTCGAATCCACGGCTTCGGCTCCGGATTGGGCTTCAGGCCCAGTTTTCTTTTCTGAAACCCTGACCGCAAAGCATGCGTAAGTTAAAATAATTGAGGGAGCCTAGCTAGCCGGAGCCGATTTTGGAGCCGAAGCCGTGAATTCGAAAAGGGCCATACTCCTCAACAGTCAAGCGAGGGACACCATGCATGACGTCACAATGTTGCAAACTGTAGTAAACGGCACCCAGATAAGAATATATTTATTGAACGGGTACAATTAGAACTTACACTTAGTACTCTAATACCTCCCAGTCAGACCAAAATTGACCCGAATTATGGGTCACGTGGGGCCTGACCCAGTTCTGGGTCAGTATGACCCGGAATCGGAGTCCACATATGACCCAGAAATAGATCAAACTGACGTTTAATCCCAGTTAAAGATTGTGCAAAAAAAATAAGTATACATTGACTTCTTGCATGAAAAAAAAAAATTACCACACCCGCAGCAGGGTTTATCAAAGTTACCACAATGTTGGGTCCCCTTGACCAATTAGGAATCCGTAATTGGGCAGCGTGAAAGAGTCTTACGTCATGCAGAGAGTGCCATGGATTAAGGCTCCGGCTTAAATGCTTTGGTTCCGGCTCAGGAACCGTCCATCTGTTTGAGGTCCCGTACCGAAACTACGCGTGTTCAAAATTACTGGTTCACTAAAAAAAAAAAACTAATCCCGGGTCAAGTAGGGAGAGGGCTGACCCATTTCTGGGTCAGGCTGACCCGGAAAGCGGTTTTTAAAAATTTGGATTTTATAAAGTTGGATTCTGCTTCTGATTTGACACAGATTCCGGGTCATACTGGCCACACGGGACTCGGATCTGGATCACTTCTGACCCGGAACGTTTTGAGAGTGTAGAGCCCAAACCGGAGACTATGGCCCTTTTCGAATCCAAGGCTTCGGCTCCGGATTGGGCTTCAGGCCCAGTTTTCTTGTCTGAAACCCTGACCGCAAAGCATGCGTAAGTTAAAATAATTGAGGGAGCCTAGCTAGCCTGAGCCGATTTTGGAGCCGAAGCCGTGAATTCGAAAAGGGCCTTTAGATCTTTATAATGATGCCGCCATCTTGATCATGTTCCTATCCAATAACGGTAATGAATGCTGATATTCCTTGCACAAAAAATGAACCAGACTATTTATTTTTCCTTCCAGCCTCGATTTGGTTACATTGATTTGATTGGGAGAAAAATCCAGACGGCTTAAGGTCTGATATGAGAAGCCGAATAGTTTCGATCACTACACCCCCCCTCTTTAATTAATTACTGTGCAATATTGACCATTGACCTCCACAATGTTTGACGTCACAGGTTACGTAAGTCAGACGCCTAGATAATTAGTAACGTTTGATTATTATATTTTATATTTTGCGCATCATGAATATTTTAACTAATTAAGATATTGCAGCTGTATAAATATGTTTTTTGTAAAAACAAAATAGTTTTTAGTTATACACTTCATTATATTTATTTTAATTTCACTTTTTAAAGGAGCAGTTTATCTCTCGCTACCCAGTACTTAGAATGTCAAAACGACAAAGCTACAAATTTTATCACCGATTTGCCATTTATTTTACAAAGAATGAAGAAAATATCCATAGTTTTAAGGCCATAAATATTGTCATTGTTTATAACGGTGTAATATTATACTTTGAGTGTGAGAGTTTGTGTTATATATAAAAAATATCTTTGGAATTTTAAAACAGTTTGTAGCGTGTTTTATTTTGATAGTTTTTTTTAAAACAATAATATTAAATATAGTAGAACGCTTTATTCCTACAAGGTATGCAGAGCTATGTTTGAAATAATTAATTTATAGGACCCATTTATTTACATAGCACCTTGCAAAAGTTTACAGTGTGCTGTGGTGCAATCTGCAGCCAACCATACCAGAAGACACTGGGGCGAACCCCTTCACTTATTGATAAGTGTACTTGGGGTATTTAGCATCATGCACAGTGTGCTTCATTATGCACAGTGTGCTTTGGGAATTTATTTAGCGGGGTGCGCCCGGAAGCAAGTTTATGTTCTGCAGCACACGTCGGCTATGGAGTCAACAGTTAAGGGATAGGGAAGAACAGCCTATCCCTTAACTGTTGACTCCATAGCCGACGTGTGTTGCAGAAAGAAAGAAAAAATCGCCACCCGCAAAGCCAACGTGAAGGATGTCGTGTCCACCTGGGAAGAAGGTTGTATATCAAGGGGAGCGAGGTTATCCAGGGGCGTCAGTAAAAACCGGGGATTTTTACCAACGATAACGCTGCGGCTGAGGGTACTCGGTAATCAGTAAACCAGGAGAACGTCGTATCACCGGGCAATAAAAGTTTACCGCCACAGCAGGGTTTTCTGACAACGGGGGACACCCATGAATATACAATATTATCAGCTCGAGAAAAAAACAAAACAAAAGATGAACAATAAAAAGTTTATTATAAAATGGCTTCATCTTTATAAATCACATTTTGGTGCAATTCTGTTTATCTCTTTACCGGATGTGCTCGACTGGGTGTGTGACTGGACAAGTGATCGCTTTTAATTGTTTGTTTTTGATTTTTTTAATATATATTTTTTCCTCTTTTAAAAAAGGGTCGTCAGGTTTTATTATATATCGATATCAATTTGGGTTCGTTGTACCTTGGACACAAAAAGGGTTCTATATTTGACCAGTGAGCTTCTTTTAAAGGAACATTACAGAATTGGTTTTTGAAAACATAACAGGTGCTGGCAGTGTAAGCATTTTATGTAATCCACCATATACATAAACTGACAAACCTGTAGAAGTTTGAGGTCGATCGGCCATCTGGGTCACGAGAAAAATAGTGAAAAACCGATTACACATTTGCATGAAATCATATAGATGCAACAAGTGAATAAAACGCACACTGATGAGCGATAAACTCCAATCGGAAACTTAGTTTATTCATTTCTCATCAAATAATGGCATTTCAGACAGAAATATTCCAAGGGATGTTTTCTACTATCATCATCATTAGACCGTGTAAGTTTTATGTAAATCTGTGATCAAAAAGTATATTTTCCAAGTTTTTTTCTTACCAATACTGTAATGTTCCTTTAAGGTAGGGTCATAGATGGGTAAGTTCTCCAAAAGTCGATAACGGTAAAACCTTACTCAGTGAGAGGCACTGCGGCTGGTGATAGCACAAACTATTTCGAGAAAGGATTCCCTTCGAAGTAATTATGGTTTGGATCATTTTTCACCCCCAGACATTTGGATATTATGAGAAAACGATTCATGCATGGATCGTTTTTTCTCAGTTTTCTGAGGGTTGGGATGTCCGTTCGCGAATGGCTACGGACAGAGAGGCGGTTGGTACCCGCTGCTGTCACCTCGCTATAAACGCGGATGGGTTCGACGTTGCTGTGTTAATACTGTGACAGTTTCGTTGCTGTTTTCTCAGCAAGTGGACACTGTATTCAGCTGAAACGTTCACAGGTGACTTAGATTGTATATGTCTTCATAGTGTTTATAGTGCCTATAAATCAGCATTTCTGACAGAAACGTTTCTCAGATTCAAATTTTGGGGGACAAAAACTGACATATTTTTCCATATCCACATTATTTTGAATTAAAACATTTCTCAAAATGCTTTATACTATCGAAAGTTGTTGTACTTCTAACCAAGTTATTATTGCCATCAATTTTTAGAGTGATTACCAATCGTGTACCTTCCCTTTAAGTGGTACAGAGTTCCAGATGCGTGGCGCAGCTGCAGTCCATAAGAGCCAAGACCTTCCCATCTTTTGATTAATTTACATAAATAGTTGTGAAACTTGGCGCATGATTTGTCTTTCTCTAACGTGGTGCACCCTGATCTTTTCAACTACTTGTAGGGCGCCCTCTATCTTTGCAGGCCCTCTCCTTCTGAACCTGGACAGTAGTGTGAAACTTTTTTTTGAAAGCCATTAATCTGTTCTACCGCCCTCCCCCAGATACAATGACAAGATCAGTGAAACCAGTCGATAGAGGGCAGTTTTTGTTAAAGAATGGGATCCAAATTTGCCTCGATCAACTTGAAAAAGTGTTAGAAGATAAAATAAATTAGTTCTGCTTAATAATCAATAAACAAGAGAAAGGGCACGTGAAAGCCAACATGTGTTTTTTTCTCTGCTGAAGACAACATTTTGGCTCATGATGAAACGTCGAGACCTCTGTTATAGCCGTATACGTTTCTCGGCAAAACCTTCCTGTATTGCTTCTTGGAACGAGAACTTTCCGAGAAGGAGTCATTTTCGAAGAAAAGGGGGAGATTGGTCCAAATGAATGCTGACATGACCCGCCGAACAGTGCTTTATGCACTAACCACTTTGCACATTAACTGTATGCGTGTTGTTGTTGTTGTTTGTTTGTTTGTTGGTATTGTTTGCTTTATTCGATTCAGCGAACGGAACAAACGATGTTTTAATAGATATTTGTTTTATAAAACGGAATTATAGGCCTAATGTCAGGGTTTGAGTAAGTATAAACAAGTAAACTATCGATCACTTTTATCAACTGCTAATCATTATTTACTATCACTAAAAAAAGTAATTTTAATTAATTATAACAACATTGTCCATGGTCGATGAAGACAAATGATGCCCAAGTTAAGTTGTTTTGGTAATTGTCTAATATTAATAATTAGTTTGAAGGTCAAATAGTTGCAGGAATTCTCTCTTGTTTGCCGTTCTGGTCATAAATAAACTCAGCAGAGTCTGTGTCATTGAGCGACTAGGACTTTTATGTCAATTATTTTACGTTTTAGTGTTGTTGTATGTTGTTGTATGTTTTTGTTGTTGGTGTGTTGTTGTTGTTGGTGGTGGTGGTGGTGGTGGTGGTGGTGGTGGCGGTGGTGGTGGTGGTAATGTTGCTGCAGTTGCTGCTGCTGCTGCTGCTGTTGCTGTCGTTGTTGTTGCTGTTAGGCCTACTGATGTTACTGTTGTTGTTGTTGTTGTTGTTGTTGTTGTTGTTGTTGTTGTTGTTGTTGTTGTTGTTGTTGTTGTTGTTGTTGTTGTTGTTGTATTCTACTACCACATTTTAATTTTCCTTTTGTTAAACATGTACAAACTCATTGCCCATTTCCACAGACAAAATTCGACCTTATCTGCATAAAACCTTCCAACCTTCTGTCCGTTAACCTCGATTCTGGACATCGAAAACCTCCGGAACCTTTGGGAACGAGCGTGTTCCGGTGACTGCTCCGGCTGGTGCGATTTCGAAGAAATACAAATCACCATCGCATGTGAGATCGAAGGTCAACGCGGGGGCCATCAATCTAACTCCCCAAAGTCCCCAAATTGTGTTTTATCCATCAGTGGTTGCTGGGATCAGATGAACTAGCACTGAGTTAACTCAGAATATTACAAACTGATCTTCTATTTGTTTGCCTTGACAAAGCCGTCAAGTTTGGTATCATTTAATATTTGTTAATTGGCCATTGTCTTTACTATTGTCCTCATTAATGTTGTAAAAAACTACAAAAACAAACAAACATTGCACTTGTAGCCGACCAAAGGCTAAATTGAGACCATGTTTTTGTGTACATAAATACAGTTACAAACAGACAACTTACAAATACTCACAACCGTGTACTATATAATGAAAATAAATGTTATTTGCTGACACGAAAGATTCAAAGGTTCAAGATTCAAGATTCAAAGATTCAAAGTTCAAAGGTTCAAAGATTCAAAGGTTCAAAGATTCAAAGATTCAAAGATTCAAAGATTCAAAGATTAAAGATTAAAGATTCAAAGATTCAAAATTCAAAGATTCAAAGATTAAAGATTAAAGATTCAAATATTGAAAGATTCAAATATTGAAATATTGAAAGATTGAAAGATTAAAGATTGAAAGATTGAAAGATTCGAAAGATTAAAGATTCAAAGATTCAAGATTCAAAGATTCAAAGATACAAAGATCAAAGATTCAAAGATTCAAAGATTCAAAGATTCAAAGATTCAAAGATTCAAATAATTCAAGATTCAAAGTAATTTAATATTCAAAGATTGAACGATTAAAGATTCAAAGTTTCAAGACTCAAAGATTCAAAGATTCGACGAGTTTGTTGTCCCAGTTTGAAATGAGGTCTTCTTTATAAGCTTGAGTCTCCCAGGCGAGCATACTTTTATCTTAAAGAACATCCAACAAGGTCTCGAAATAGGTTGGGGAGAACAGCTTGAGGTTTTAGTTTTTCAAAGAGAGACAGGGGCTTCCTTCGGCTTATCTTTCACAAGGAAATCCCCGAAGAGTCTAGCACAAATAAACAGCTATTTTTTTTACCAGCGTGTAAAAACCCTGAAGTGTTAAGCCGTTTATGATGATCTTGCTGCGCGTGGCGGCCACGCGACATTTTTAGCACCCACGCATCCTGCTTTGTCGATTAAATTTATTTAAATCCTCTGAGTAGTTTGACAAGAAACAAACAATGAGGGGGTGGATATTGGAAGAGTACATTCATTCCATTTCCATTCCTCTAGTTTTCAAGAAACATATCATAAAGGGATGGTACATCATTGGTTATTGAAAGATTAAATTCATTCCAATGCTCTAGTTTGCAAGAAACATATCATCAAGGGATGGTACAATGGATGGTACATCAATAGTTATTGGAAGAGTAAATTCATTCCAATCCTATAGTTGACAAGAAACATATCATAAAGGGATGGTACATCAGCGGTTTTTTTCTTTCCAATCCTCCTTTCAATTGGTACCGTAAACATTTCTTGGGATACCTGAGTTTTATTTTCCTAGTGAACCTTAGCCCCAAACAGTCACTCTATACCTTCCACGAACTTTCATCACACATCGTTTGTTTTCCATCACCAACCCATACCCTGTCATCACATTCCCAGAAACCAGAGACATCCAAACGGCAGTTTCATTTTGCAAGTGAGCTCTTTTAAAGGAACATTACAGAATTGGTTTTTGCTAACAAAACAGTTGCTGGCAGTGTAAGCACTTTATGTAATCCACCATTATACATAAACTGGCAAACCTGTAGAAGTTTGAGATCGATCGGCCATCTGGGTCACGAGAAAATAGTGAAAAACCGATTACACATTTTTTGCATGAAATCATATAGATTCAACAAATGAATAAAACGCTCACTGAGCGATAAACTCCAATCGGAAAATTAGTTTATTCATTTCTCATCAAATATGGCATTTCAGACAGAAATATTTCAAGGGATGTTTTCTATTATCATCATCATTAGACCGTGTAAGTTTTATGTAAATCTGTGATCAAAAAAATATTTTACTAGTTGTTTTCCTTACCAATTCTGTAACGTTCCTTTAAAGGACCATTACAGAATTGGTAAGAAAACAAAATTGTAAAATATACTTTTGATCACAGATTTACATAAAACTTACACAGTCTAATGATGGTGATAGTAGAAAACATCCCTTGAAATATTTCTGTCTGAAATGCCATATTCGATGAGAAATGAATAAACTAATTTTCCGATTGGAGTTTATCGCTCAGTGAGCGTTTTATTCATTTGTTGAATCTATATGATTTCATGCAAATGTGTAATCGGTTTTTCACTATTTTCTCGTGACCCAGATGGCCGATCGATCTCAAACTTCCACAGGTTTGTCAGTTTATGTATATGGTGGATTACATAAAGTGCTCACACTGCCAGCAACTGTTTTGTTAAACAATTCTGTAATGTTCCTTTAAGTGAGAGAGCGTTCACGGGAATCGCCATGAATGTTTTCGATACCGAGCTGTCTTTCTCATGATCAACGTGAAAGATATTCCCAAACCCCTTAACTTTCGATGCTGGGTAGCTTGAGGTTAACGAAAAGCCAGCTAAGTTTAAGAAACTTGATTGATTTGTTGATTTTCTATTCTTTTCTCCACCCCCCCCCCCCATCTATGTGGTTACAGCAACCAACTCCTTCTGCCCTTTTTTCTATTTTCACTCATTTTACATGCACCTGACTGCGTTAGTGTTACACTGATAAAAACTTGCAATAGTTATCTTAGTTCTTATTTATTAGGTTCTTATCTACAGCTCTTAAATCAGTTCTTGTATACAGTTCTTATATTGCCAGTTCTATCAGGTGTTCTTATATCAATTCATATCTGCAATTCTTATATAAATCTTATATAAGTTCTTATATAAATTCTTACATAATAAGTTCTTATCTGCAGTTTTTCTACAGTTCTGTACCAATTCTTTACATTTAGTTCCTATGTCAGTTCTATCCGCTGTTCTTAACACCAGTTCTTATCTGCAGTTCTTACATCAATTCCTATATTAAGTTCTTACATTAGGTTTTTATCTGCAGTTCAAATGAAACAAAAGACTACCATAATAGTGGATTTTTTTAAGGGGGATTTTTTAAAAAAGAAACAAAGGAGGCGGATGGGGGGAGGGGGTCGAGCTTTAAACTATACCTTCCCCAGCGGGTGTGCCACTTAGACGATTTGTAGGAGGATTTAAGCCAGACGGTGTTTACTAAATTGTTGAAGTTTCGATCAGATATGTGGGGGTAGCAAAATTGCCCCAGATTATTTGACACTGAACCGGTACTGTGTATGCACGGGCCAGGCGAATTAGGGCGCGGGAGGAAACGGCGCCGGGGAATGCGGTTGGGGATCCAGGGCCCACCTCCGGATTTGAACAGGTATACCGGCTAGATCACAGGAACACAGACACCGTTGTCGTTCCCTTGTCCATGCAGATAATGTTTATGAAAATAAACAACTATATAATGTTTTGTTTTCCAATAACCAATGGTGTACCACCCCGTTCTGATATCTTTCGTGAAAACTAGGAATATATGGGTCTTCCAATAACAAAGGATCGATGTACCATCCCTTTATGATATGTTTCTTGAAAACTAGAGGATTGAATGAATGAACTCTTCCAGAAATCAACGATGTACCATCCTTTATGATATGTTTCTTGAAAACTAGGATTGGAGTAAATGTACCTCCAATAACCAATGCTGTACCATACCTTTATGATATGTTTCTTGAAAACTAGAGGATTGGAATGAATGAACTCTTCCAGAAAACCAACGATGTACCATCCCTTTATGATATGTGTCTTGAAAACTAGAGGACTGGAATGAATGAACTCTTCCAGAAAACCAACGATGTACCATCCCTTTATGAGATGTTTCTTGAAAACTAGAGGATTGAATGAATGTGCTCTTCCAATAACCAGTGATGTACTATCCCTTTATGATATATTTCTTGACAATTTGAGGATTAGAATGATCTCTTCCATTAACCAATGATGCAGCATCCATGTTTATATTAAGCTTTGTGTTACAAAATACGAAGCTTGTTTATTCCTTCAAAATGAGTTGGCATTTGACAACTTATGGTCACCATCAACACATACCATTCGGGCCATTTGGCAAAGTTCTAAGCCCCCACCCAACGTGACAGAAATGTCCTTGGGACAATCATGGAGCTATGGGACAATCGACGACCGTCTAAACGAAATCTGAGGTGTCAGGCACGCGCCTGGCATCCGCCTGGCGACCCGACCGGGACCGGTGTCATGTTACATCACCCCGGATCCAAAAGCTCCCCAACAAGATGTTCTTATCTGGCGAGCCACGCGCGCTGCATTGTCCGCCCTGCATCCTGGGGGGCCAGCCCCCTCGCCACGTGCCAAGACACGATACTGAGATCTGGACTAACTTTAAGCATGCCTGTACCTCCACTTAAAGAGACTGGTTCTCGTTCAAGGGAAAAAAATACCACAATACTACTCGAATCCTCTAGTATTCAAGAACCAATTAATAAAGGAACTGGTTTTTGTTCAAGAGATTGGTTTTTGTTCAGGCATGAAGCAAGGCTTGCTCTATGGTTCAGGAAAAGCGATACTACTCAAATCCTCTAGTATTCAAGAACCAATTAATAAAGAAACTTGTTCTCGTTCAGGCATGAAGCAATGCTTGCTCTATGGTTCAGGAAAAGAGATACTACTCAAATCCTCTAGTATTCAAGAACCAATTAAAGGAACATTACAGAATTGGTTTTTGCTAACAAAACAGTTGCTTGCAGTGTAAGCACTTTATGTAATCCACCATATACATAAACTGACAAACCTGTAGAAGTTTGAGATCGATCGGCCATCTGGGTCACGAGAAAGTAGTGAAAAACCGATTACACATTTGCATGAAATCATATAGATTCAACAAATGAATAAAACGCTCACTGAGCGATAAACTCCAATCGGAAAATTAGTTTATTCATTTCTCATCAAATATGGCATTTCAGACAGAACTATTTCAAGGGATGTTTTCTACTATCATCATCATTAGACCGTGTAAGTTTTATGTAAATCTGTTATCAACGAAAGTACATTATACAAGTTTTTTTCTTACCAATTCTGTAATGTTCCTTTAATAAAGAGACTAGTTTTTGTTGAGGAAAAAGCAACATTACTCAAATCCTCGAATATTCAAGAACCAATTAATAAAATAATGGAATCTTATTGCCTTTTAGAAAGAGTTGTCTCTAATTTTGGTGTTGTTCTGCTTTTTGTTTTAAACCTCGGTGGCCGCGCCATGCCCTGTGAGTGAAGTTCCATTTAACATTTTTTAATAGCCCTTTTTTTCCTGTCTTTATTTATCTTAATGCGCCATTTAGTTTATCAGATCATTTTTTTTGGCGGGACCACACCTTTTGCCTTTCAATAATGTTGTTTTTGATTCAATTTCTAGTGTTTTTTATGTTTTGTTGTTGCAAAACATTGTTAATGGCCTCAACTATGGTTTTTATTGCAACATTCTAGTAATTCTCTCACGAGTTGCATGAAAAATAAACCGATTTATAATCTTTCGATTTCCCGAATCAGAATCTCCCGTTTCAGCAATCGAAATAAACACTCCTTATATGGCATGGCAATAATAATGACTAGCTTTTATATAGCGGGCGTCTCAAAGCGCTTATTATTATTCATTTCCAGACAGTTTTTGATTTGTTTATTTATTGATTTATTGATTAATTGATTGATTGATTGATTGATTGATTGATTGATTGATATTGATTGATTGATTGATTAATTGATTGATTGATTGATTGATTGATCTATTTAGTATCTTAATTGTGAGACCCATTGGATACAACATTGGTAAGGTTGAAAATATAAATGTTCACAGATTTGCACATAACTTACATGGCATGATAAAGATGGTCATAGTGGAAAACTTCCCTTGAAATAGTTTTGCTTGAAATGCTACAGTTTTTAGGAAATGAGTAAAAACAATTAGTCTAGTCTTTATCAATTAGTCTGTATCACGGTGATAAAATCCGATGTTTGAAAACAGTGAAAACATAAAAGAGGGCTTTTTCACTATTTTCTCGTAACTGCGATGACCGATTGACCTTAAACTTTTACATTGTTTTTTTCATGTATATGTTGGATCACATACATGTACAGTGCAGATACTGGTCTTTGACAATTACCAATGTTGTACGTGTACTTTAAAGGGGGTTACAAGGTACCGAAAAAACTCGCCAATGAGGAAGATTTTTGCTTTCGTCACTCTTTTCATGGAGTCAGACCGTACCTTTAAGGCAAGTCAATTTCTCAAGATGTTGTTTGGAATTGGATCCAGTCTTCCGGACACGAGAGTCTTTTCTTGGTAACATGGATCATTATCAGCAGCACCCCTCCGTGGTCTGCCGGGTGTCAGACATCGTTCAACAGATGGTTTTCCTAGATATCCACAACCCCACTGTTCTTTTTTTTTTTTACAGTGTCAGTTTTTTTACGATTTGTGCCAGTACAATAAACAGTGATTCAGAAGTCCTCTAAAAGCATTTTGTTTTTTTAAATACTGTAACCCATGAATGGAATCTATTTCGTAACAATTTATCAAATTTATTTACTTATTTATTTGCGTCATCTTAGGACTCAGAAGTTCTCTACAATAATTTTTTTATTACTGTAAATCATGGATGGAATCTGTTTCCTAACAGCATCAAATGTTCAAATGTATTTACTCATTTATTTATTTATTTGCGTCATCTTGTGATTCAGAAGTTCTCTACAGTAATTTTTTTATTACTGTAAATCATGAATAGAATCGTGAGAAATTACCTCTTTCTCAAAAACTACATTACTTCAGAGGGAGCCGTGTCTCACAATGTTTTATAATATCAGTAGCTCTCAGGTGCTCCGTACCAAGTAAGTTTTTATGGTAATATATTTCTCGAGTAATAATACAAACGTATCCACTGCCTTTAACGACACAACCAGTCTCTGTTTTGGAACAAAATTACTGCTTAAAACTACGAATATGGATTCTGCTACGATTTATTACGCAGTATGTAACGCAAATAATATCCTAGCGACAGTAGCTACTTCAAGGTGCACAGTTTCACAGAGAGCTCATTTCCAAAGATCGCCAAATAGGCAAGTTTTGGAGATTCCAAATTGTTGAATAGTCAACTTAGTGTCCATGTTGTGAATGAGATTACAATATTTGTTAGTGTCCATACATGTTGTGAATGCTACGGCCAGGGATGCGGTTGCAAATATACTCGACTGGATGTCAAGAGGCCGAGTGACTTAAAACAAGTTGTTGAGTATTTTTGAACATTTAGCGTTTAGCAAAAATAACGGGGAAAGGTGTCGTGCACCTCGTTGATCTGATACCGGATACCCTGATGCTCGGGCTGACCTCGACTTCCGGTACCTGGCATTTACCAATGTCAAACAAAGGCTCATATTTCAGACGTCCAAGAAGGTTGTTCACTTTTAATAAAGTTTAGCTACACCGCACAATGGAGCACAACTTTGCTTACGCACATTTTCCCAGTACGGTAAGCAGATACATTTGCTGACCGGTAAACATTTTTGTTGAGGGATCTTTGCCACATGCTAGACGCGCTCAGACAAATTTTTTGCTTAGCACTAGCAGAGCTGCCTTACAAGCCAAGCTACAATGTAGTTGTAGTGTACATCAATTGTAACTGGTGACTTGCTAATTGTCGCTTAGCAGATACATTTCTTGAGCAAAGCTGCTTAAAACCCTGCTGCTTAACCACACCGTACCCACTTGGCCCAATTTCATAGAGCTGCTTAAGCAGAAAATATTGCTTAACAATTGTCTGCAGGAGTCCAGTCATAGATTGAACATGTGGCATGGTATTTTGGCTGGTAACTTTACTCTGGTAAGCATAATTCTTAGTGTCATTTTAGCTACTTTTTATGCTTAAAGCAGCTCTATGAAATTGGGCCCTGGTCAGCTCATGATATCATAAGCTGGACCATTCCACACGTCCTAGAGGGGGTGTCGATCAACAGGGGTCAGTGATTTGGTTAAGAGGGGGCAGGACAAAACTCTGCCAGCATCCTTTGTGTATAACATCGGCATGTCAATTGTCATGGGATGACAAAACCAAAACTATAAAACTTAATTAATTAAGCAGACAAATAAGCTAAATTAACCCACCTGGACGTGACACTTTGATAATAAAAAGATCGCTGGAAAAAACAACAACCTCCTAACCTAATTTAAAAAAAAAGCTTGTCAGCAAAAGGGTGACAGCGAACCACAGGACGTTGCAACCGAACAGGTCCTTCGCTGTAGGATGGGTTAAAGGAACATTACATAATTGTTTTTGCTAACAAAACAGCTCCTGGCAGTGTAAGCACTTTATGTAATCCACCATATACATAAACTGACAAACCTGTAGAAGTTTGAGATCGATCGGCCATCTGGGTCACGAGAAAATAGTGAAAAACCGATTACACATTTGCATTGAAATCATATAGGTTCAACAAATGAATAAAACGCTCACTGAGCGATAAACTCCAATCGGAAAATTAGTTTATTCATTTCTCATCAAATATGGCATTTCAGACAGAAATATTTCAAGGGATGTTTTCTACTATCATCATCATTAAGCCGTGTAAGTTTTACGTAAATCTGTGATCAAAAGTATATTTTACAATTACCGATTCTGTAATGTTCCTTTAATCGTTGACCACAAAGCCTTCGGACATTACGCGATTTCCAGACTTTGCTTTTTCCGGGAATGCAGGAGGTAATCGAGTGGTCCTCTTTTTGGGGTCAGATCTATATTACAGATGTCATTTTCACTTGATGTCCAAAATGAAGATCAAAGACTACAATTCCAGGGGAGTTTATTTTCTCTGAAAGCTGATTTTGCTTAAAGACCGAAGCCGCAGGGGTTCCAGTCTAGCTGGGAAGTTACGCAGTTTCCATGTATTCACCAATGGTCTATGTACATCTTAGGAAATGGACGTCTGCAGAGCACATTCTGGTGGGTGTGTTCAGGGGGGGGGGGGGCACGAGAAGGGGACCCCAAATTGAGGTAGATCAGCTTGTGAGTTAACCTGATGAAAGCTACTAGAAAATGTTGGGCATATTCCCTAGTATCATGGATGGCCACTGTCAGACATTTCCAGTGGTGTTTACCGCCGAATAAGATTTTACAGTTTCGTAACCGAAATTGGTTTACATTTCAAACTGTATGCCGTTTTTTCTCATATTATTTTCTGATTTTACTGCCTTATTTTGTGGCGCTGTTTACCGCAGTAATGTGCGCTTACGGCGCCCAGTTTAACAGAGACTTCGTCATGGATTATTGACTCAACCCAGTCTAGTCTCTCTCTGGCATGGCCTCTGCTTCTCCTGGTCTTGGCCCGTGCTGCCTCTTCAAAATATTTCCGTAGTCTTTAATGTTTTCAAATGAAAAAAATAGTTATTAGGGAATAAACAAATTCTTGCCTATTCACATTATTAATGGTAACAACAACAACAACAACAACAGCAAAACAAAACAAAAACAACGTAACACAGCCAAAGATTAAAGAAAAAAAAAAAAAAAAAAAAAAAAAAAAACACCCACACACCAAAAAACCAGCCAAAAAACAAATCAAAACAAAACAAAAACAAGCAAAACAAAACATTACAAAACCAAAAACAAGGAAATCAAAAATAAAGAAGAAAAAGAAGAAGAAGAAGAGGCAGAAGAACAACAACAGAAACAACAGGAGCAACATCAACAACAATATCACCAGCAACAAAACAGGGATGCATCACCTAAAAAAAACAAATTCTCTTTGATAATGCCTACGCTGTACCTAAACTTTCCCACAAAGCTTACACAATATATATATATTTGTGTTTGAAATTCAGTTTAAATTTCTCCTGTGTGACTTTAAATAAATATTACATGGGGTCGATTTCACAAAACTCTTCCTAACTTAGGACTAGTCCTAGGCAATGCTAAGAGATAGGACTAGTCCTAAGTACTGGTCCTAACTTAGGACCAGTACTTAGGACTAGTCCTAACTTAGGACCAGTACTTAGGACTAGTCCTATCTCTTAGCATTGCCTAGGAATAGTCCTAAGTTAGGAGGAGTTTTGTGAAATCGACCCCTGGTCTCTTACAGAGTTCCAGGCAGAGCTCTCAAGCCAATTGACAACGATGGGCTTGTGATTCAAATCAAAACACCCCAAGTTTCATTTAGAGGCAAAGTATACCTTTGGTTTTTTGAACCGTTCGATTGTTTTAATCATACATAAATGTAGATACATACAATAAAACTAACCTGTGAAAATTTCTTTTCAAAAGGTGGTAGCGTTTTTGAGATATCGCCAAAAATCTGGAGCGGTGATATTCCACGCATCAAGACTTATCCCTAATAGGAATACACAATCTGAGCAGATTAAAATTTTTGGGGGATAAAAACTGACACCTTTTTACAACCACATTATTTTGAATTGAAATATTTCTCAAAATGCTTCATACTATCAGAAGTTGCTGTACTTCTAACCAAGTAAGTTTTTCTTGCCAAACATTTTTAGAGTGATTAACAATCGTATACCATCCCTTTAAAAAAATGTGCTCTGCCATAAAGCGTATAACACTTTTTTTTTTTGAAAGATCAAGCTGCTCACTTCCAGGTCACGAGACTTATCTGTTTCACATATTTACGTACGCCGAGGCATGACCCGACGTCGTCGCTCCTTTGGCAAAGGTCAAACCCATGAAAAGATAAATCCTTATGGAAAAAGCATTAAATACACCCACAGTTGGTCAGCTCTTGTGTACTTGTTGTCTAGCTGTTTCCCCCGTGTTTAACTAGTGTTAAAATATGGCAAAATCTCACAAAATCCTGGGATGTGTGTGTGTTTTTAAATTTTGTATTAAAGGGAAAGTACACGATTGGTAATCACTCTAAAAATCAGTGTCAATAAAAACTGACTTGGTTAGAAGTACAGCAATATTCGATAGTATAAAGCATTTAGAGAAATATTTCAATTCAAAATAATGTGGTTATGGACAAAAATATGTCAGTTTTTATCCCCATTGTGTATTCCTAATAGGGATTATTCTTTATGCGTGGACATGTTTGCTGCGGATTTTGGCGATATTTCAAAAACGCGACCACCTTTTGAAACGAAATTTTCGCATGTTAGTTTTATTGTATATATCTACATTTATATATTGGATTAAAAGAAATCAAACGGTCCCATTTTTTGCATATTTTCCAAAACTACTATAAAGTGAGAGTGCCGTTGCATTTTTCAGTTGATTTAGAAGAAGAAAAAAATGTCCAAAGGGACCGACTCTTAGGGTTGCGAATACCCCCAAAATGTTGCGAAAATCATTGTAAACTCCACCCCCCTTTGTCTCCATAATCCCTGCTTGCCCCTGCTTTGTTCTGAATGCTTCTTGCTTTTCTCTCTCCACCCTCTCTATTCATTTTTTTCCACTTGACTGCTTTTGTCCCCCTTGTATGCATGTATGTGTGTTGTCTTGTCATTTAGCCTTCGAGAAAGACTCTGCTAGGGTCGAAACGTCAGGCCACTAACTAACTTTTTACAAAATGTTTAACAAAATACATTTCATAAGACTACATTATTCAAGTGTTGTTCGAAATTTGATGTGGGAAAAGGGGGAACATTTTTTAATACTTGGTGTTGTTTACATTACCTGATTGTTTATTTATAATATTTGATTATTTGTTTATTATAATTGACTGTGTGTTTAATACAATGCTTATATGGTTGTTGAGGCATTGCATGGTGAGGTATCAATATATATTCGGTTTGTAACACCATGCGTTGTCGTTATACACATGGTGTTACCGCAAACCGAATAAATATTAATACAATGCTTGTTTACAATACTGGATTGTTCGTTTACAATACTTGATTTTTTATTGATTTTTTAGAATACTTGATTGTTTGTTTACAACACTTAACTGCTTGTTTATAATACTTATTGTTTGTTTACAATACTTGATTGTTTGTTTACAATAACTGTTTACAATATATGTGCATGCCGAAATGAAAAGGTGCGAACGTTGGTCTTCGATCTTCTTTCGAGTCCTTACACTCTAGACTCTTACATCTACTGATGTACACACTTTTGTGTACCTGGGGGTATTCTGCGCTTCGCTCGTCCCCAGCGCCTTGCCGTAAAACCAAAGGCGCTGGGATGGGCAACAGGCCGCTGGGGGGCCGAGCGAAATTCTGCGCTAGGTCGGTAAGATTGAATAGAATTGTTCACAGATTTACACATAACCGACATGGTATAGACGATGTGACCTGTGACATCACATGTTTACAAAAGAGCCACAGAGCTTGGACTTCATACAGGTACATCTTGTACACAGCTCAATGGAAGAATACAACAAATCTTGTGTTTTATGGAGATTGCACTGTCTGATTTTTTCTCTAATTTTTGATACGAAGAAAGGGGGGACATCTCAAAAGCTTGAATTTATGTGAAAATTATGACACAGAAATGTAAATTTCCCATGTAGCTGCCACTGGTTCCCTATTTCTCAGCTGGTAACCCTAACTTTGTTAACCCTACCCCTAACCCTATACCCTTCCCCTAACCCTAACCCTAACCCTAACCCTAACCCTAACCCTAACCCTAACCCTAACCCTAACCCTAACCCTAACCCTAACCCTAACCCTAACCCCAACCCTAACCCCAACCCTAACCCTAACCCTAACCCTAACCCTAACCCTACCCCTTCCCCATCCCCTATCTACCGTACCCCTACCCCTACAGCTACCATAGAACGTGCACAATGGTTGTGGCTCGTGGTTTAGCTTCATATGTCTGTTTGGTTATGTATCTCAATATGGCCTGTGTAGCATCTTGCCCGTCAAGAAACGCATTAGAATGTACAGTACAATGTCACCACTCCGTAAACAAAGGTAACACGGTCTATAGAGAAGGTGGAAAACTTCCCCTGAAAAATAGTTTAGCTTGAAATGCTCTGGTTGCTGAGAAATACAGTGAACTATTTTGTTTTGACCTCGCGGATCTCACAGATTTTCCAAATGAAAGTGCCCTTTGAAAAAAACAAAAACCGGCCTTGTCCTCTCGAAGATAAAACTCCAAGTCCAGGCGTGTATAAACCAATTTGAACCCAAAATGAGAATCGAGCTGCCGAGTCTACACGGCCTCACGCAAAAGTCTGTCACCTAGGCCCAATTTCGTTGAGCTGCTTTAGCACAACAAGTAGCTAAGCACAACAGAATTATGCTTACCAGAAAGTTTACCAGCCAAAATACCATGTCACATGTACAATTTGTGACTGGTATCCTGCTCATTGCTTCTTAAGCAGGAAATTTCTAAGCAATATTTTCTGCTTAAGCAGCTCTATGAAATTGGGCCCAAGCCAGACTTAGTGACGTCAACAGTTTCTAGTTGCGCGAGGATAGAAGCACTGGGGGCCCATGTATGGAAGCGAACTGGTAGTAGGTACGGTGACGTGATGTTGGAGTGGGGGCGGGGCTACACGCTTGGTAGCTCACCTATACTGCACCCAGCCAGGGATTTTCCCTCTCACGCTCATTCTAAGCCCCTGGAATTTTACAATTGTTATCTCTTTTGTCATGCGAGGGCAGAGATCGTCATGGGGTGGAATGGAAGTATATTTTGGGGGTATGAGATATCGCCTAACCCACAAGGCCGACTGCAACTTCAAGGTGAGGGCTATACTTAACTGATTTTGGGGCTGTCGACCCAAATCAACTATCACCAGAGGCTTTGCCAACTACTACTTTGGCTGAAAAAGGGTTACCCCTTCACAGTCCTTAAAGGTATTATACAGGATTGGTAAAGCTGACAAAATAGTCGCAGACAGTGTTCATGTTTTGTGTGATTCAACATTATGCATGAACAAACAAACCTGTGAAAGTTTGAGCTCAATTGGTCATCGAGGTCACGAGAAAATAGTGAAAAGAGACCTTATGTATTTTCTGTTTTTTCAAACATCAAGTTTTTTTTTTATCACGCGTGATAAAAACTTTTGTTTTACTCATTTCTCAGAAACGATAGCATTTTAGGCAGAAATATTTTAAGGAACCCTTTCTACCACTACTAACTTTAAATCATGTAAGTTATGTGCGAATTTGTGAACATTTGTGTTTTTCGATCTTACCAATAGTGTACAGGGCCTTTAAAGACACTGAACACTATTGGTAATTGTCAAAGACCAGTCTTCTCACATATGGATAAAATAACATATGGATAAAATAACAAACCTGTAAAAACTTGAGCTCATTTGGTCGTCGAAGTTGCGAGATAACTATGAAAGAAAAAACACCCTTGTCACACGAAGTTGTGTGCTTTCAGATGGTTGATTTCGAGACCTCAAATTCTAATTCTGAGGTCTCGAAATCAAATTCGTGGAAAATTACTTCTTTCTCGAAAACTATGTCACTTCAGAGGGAGCCGTTTCTCACAATGTTTTATACTGTCAACCTCTCCCCATTACTCGTTACCAAGTAAGGTTTTATGCTAATCATTATTTTGAGTAACTACCAATAGTGTCCACTGCCTTTAATGATGTAGGTAATACCATAGAGGTAGAACATGGTAATACTATGTTCATGCCTTCATTGTTGGGACCAGATCTGGTAGGGTTTGGGATGAACTTGCAAATACGGCAATTATCTGCTCGATCGATCGGAGTCTGGAAGGGGGATTTTGTTTGTTTGACTTTAAGTTCACATCCCCATCTACCAAGTTCCAACTGACTTACCAAATACACCTTGTAAAAAAGTCAATGGTGCCCCAAGAACCGTAGCCTCGAGCACGAGGCAATTTACTGACAACCAGTTTCAGGCCTACGTGCACAGCCACAATCATGGGTACACTTTTTTTTCGTATCCATGTTATGAACAACACTTTGAAAACCAGTGATGTAACAGTTATCTCAATGTTGTTTGTAAATTAATTAACCAGGGCTGTGTGAATGAAGAGTAGAAAGTACTTGAGTTTGTCGAATACCAGATCTGAAAAGAGTTACTCAATATTTATGTGTTGTTCATTTGGTGTCTTTGTGACAAAAAGTGTACCCATGATTGTGGCTGTGCACAAATGCATCCGCATTTGAATGTTTACATCATTCATACCTTACATTGACTCAAAGAGAGTTAGGCTTAGTATCAGTGGCAGCAGTTTTGCCGGCAATGATGTACCTTGTCTTGGTTCAAAGAGGGTAAGCATACCAGTAGCAGCAGGTTCGCCCACAATACGGTACTCTTGCTGTCCTAATGATCGACTCAAGGAGAGCAAGCGTATTAGTACCAGCAGTTTAGCCAACATTACCAATGTTGTACCTTATCTTGATTCAAAGACAGTAAACGTACCAGTAGCAGAAGTTTAGCCAACATTACCAATGGTGTACCTTATCTTGATTCAAAGACAGTCAACGTACCAGTAGCAGCAGTTTTGTCAACATTACCAATGTTGTACCTTATCTTGATTCAAAGACAGTAAACATACCAGTAGCAGCAGTTTTGCCAACATTACCAACGCTGTACCTTATCTTGATTCAAAGAGAGTAAGCATACCAGTAGCAGAAGTTTAGCCAACATTACCAATGTTGTACCTTATCTTGATTCAAAGACAGTAAACGTACCAGTAGCAGCAGTTTTGCCAACATTACCAATGTTGTACCTTATCTTGATTCAAAGAGAGTAAGCATGCCAGTAGCAGCAGTTTTGCCAACATTACCAATGATGTACCTTATCTTGATTCAAAGACAGTAAACATACCAGTAGCAGCAGCTTTGCCAACATTACCAACGCTGAACCTTATCTTGTTTGAAAGAGAGTAAGCATGCCAGAGGAAGCAGTTTTTTCCACTAATATCAACCCTTGAGATCGGACACGCAACTATCTGCAGTTATACAAATAATGTGCCTCATCTTGATTCAAAGATGGTGATCATAACTACTACCTGGGCGGGAGGTAGAAAATCGGCCTGGGGTCGATTTCACAAAACTCTTCCTAACTTAGGACTAGTCCTAGACAATGCTAAGAGATAGGACTAGTCCTAAGTTAGGACCAGTACTTAGGACTAGTCCTATCTCTTAGCATTGCCTAGGAACAGTCCTAAGTTAGGAAGAGTTTTGTGAAATCGACCTCTGGACTACTACTTTAAGCTTTGTGGGGGGGGGGGGACTTCTCGTAATTAACTGCACTGCCGCGGAATGGGTTCTTGTTCGGTCTCAACGTTTCGACTAGCTTGCTCTAGTCATCGTCATCGTATGTTGTGTTGTCATTTTTTTAGCCTTCGAGAAAGAGTCTCTGCTCGGGTCGAAACGTCAGGCCATCAACTCTATTCCAGAAATCAAAGTAGCACCACTCAAGTCCGAGCTCACACCCAGAACTCAAAACATTAAAAACAAAAGTACAAAACTAACACGAAATCGCCTTGAATATCGAGCATCACAACAACACGCTGGAAAAACAACAATCCAGGGAGAGAACAAAAAACTTTGGCAAGTTGTTACAGCATTACCTAAAGATAGAATACTGCATAATCAACTGAGGGGAAATAAACACCGGATGCGTGCTAGGGATGTGACGTAGGGGGTATGTAAATCACACACACTCTCCATTAGTTTGAATGACAAGTTTCACTTTCGCAAAGAGCCTCGTGAATATTCATGTGTATTCAAATATCTGTATTACAGCTAGGTTCGTTCTATAGGCTTGTAACGAAAGTAAGCTTTCTCCTGTGACTTAATGGTATGGGTCTACCAGACGCTCAAGTTTGTGAAAACAAAGATTGAAGTTCAAAATATTTTGCAAGCAGTTTACAAATGTTATCCCCCGATTTCCCGAAAGGTCGTAAGCCTTTTCTTATTTGAAATAGTTTCGTTTCCAGAGGACTGACTGTGTGTGTGTTTGATTTCTGCCAGTCCAAGAAATAGTGGAACATTAAACAGCAAGGCAACTCCAAAAAGAGCACAATCTACACAGCAAAGAAGATATGTCGATTCTTTTTCGTAATTTTTCTCTGAACTGCCCTAAAGAATTACACAATTTTTACACCAATAAAGGCTTGCCTGGAGGCTCGTCGACCAGATGGAGCCGGCACTTATAGGAACATTACAGAATTGGTTTTTGCTAACAAAACAGTTGCTGGCAGTGTAAGCACTTTATGTAATCCACCATATACATAAACTGACAAACCTGTAGAAGTTTGAGATCGATCGGCCATCTGGGTCACGAGAAAATAGTGAAAAACCGATTACACATTTTGCATGAAATCATATAGATTCAACAAATGAATAAAACGCTCACTGAGCGATAAACTCCAATCGGAAAATTAGTTTATTCATTTCTCATCAAATATGGCATTTCAGACAGAAATATTTCAAGGGATGTTTTCTACTATCATCATCATTAGACCGTGTAAGTTTTATGTAAATCTGTGATCAAAATGTATATTTTACAAGTTTTTTCCTTACCAATTCTGTAATGTTCCTTTAAGGTTTGCTTTTTGATACTAACACAAATTTTCTGATCGTTTTCAAATACATTCCACTTTGTTTATTACACCCCGGTGTTTCTGGTGCGCATAGACCCTTTTTGTTAAAAGGTTTCCTCAAGCTTGCGAGCTACAGTGATTAAGTTCACTTGTGAGGCATGCATCATCGGTTTCATTACCAGAAATTATGTCATCATTCGAAAATTGGTAACTGAAATAAACTTTATGATGAATGAAATTTGGGATTGAAACTAACATTTTATATTTTGATGATACACCACTTATGAAGTTTGCCTTCAAAATAACGTCCCCCACGCAAGTTCCCAAATATGTTACGGTTACTTGGAATTTCAAGACATATTTGTGGATTCTGGTGAGAGGTGTCTTGGAGGAACAAGTGAACTACCGCGAAAAAAATCAAAAGAACTTTTAATTATCCTTAAGAACAACCGAACATCGGTTCTCCTGAAGCCTTCTACACTCCTTGATTCAGAGAAAAAAAAGGTCCAGAGAAATAAACACAGCATGCGCCGCTTACATCTTTGTATATATTTTGATACATGAGACAGCAGCACCCGGGGTCACAAGGAGGTGGAACCGCAGATCCGACCTACGCGTGCCATTCTCACGAGATTTAAAGGGAAGGTATACGATTGGTAATCACTCTAAAAATTAAAAAAAAAGGCAATCAAAACTGACTTGGTTAGAAGTACAACAACTTTCAATAGTATGAAGCATTTTGAGAAATATTGTGGATATGGAAAAAGATGTCAGTTTTTATCCCCCCCAAAATTTGAATCTGAGAAGCGTTTCTGTCAGAAACGCTTCTCAGATTGTGTATTCCAATTGCGGATTAACCTTCATGCGTGGACATAACCGCTCCGGATTTTCGGCAATATCTCAAAAACGCTACCACCTTTTGAAATGATATTTTCACAGGTTAGTCTTGTTGTACATATCTACATTTTTATATAGGATTAAAACAATCGAACGGTTCCAAAAACCAAATTACCTTTAAATGGTTATTTTAAAAGTGTTTGCGTTTTATTTATAGATATTTTTAATGAAATTTTTCGGGGGTGTTTTTTTGTTTTGTTTTGATTGTAAACTAGTGGAGTGTTTGTTGTTTATCAATATGAACTATGACCTACATACCATATACTTTCCATTAAGAGGTCACCTCTGCAGCAAACTGCGTGGGGTGGATGGAAGCTCAAATAACACTTTTTGAAAAAACAATGGGCGATCGTCCATTGTTGTAAAAAACGAGAACAAATAGCGCCCTCAAACTGCAATAATTACAAATTTTGTGTTTGAAATATTTCTGTATGAAACACTTGATTTCAGCGGTGCGTTCATATAGTTATTTATTTATTGGTTAGGGGCCATTAAGAATAGTCAATATTCAATTTTGTGTAGAACAAGTCATGCGGTTTGTAAAATAAATGTAACCATTTGAAACTAAAAAAACATGTCCGGCATAATGTCTTTTTCCGGCGTATTCGACACTGTTACAGACTGGTAGGTATCTGGTGTGATTATCACACCAGCGATATTTGAGTTTCATATTTAAAATACTATTTACTCAGGGAAGTGTCAACAGCAAAACCAATTGCTCAAATTTGGTGGATAAATGTGTTAAAGTGAAGCGTTTTTTAAAGACAATTTTGTCGCTCCGTTTCATATGAATATAGTAGGGGAGATGGCCTTAGCTTTCGATCCAAACCGGCCTTCGTCAGAGGCATAAACAAGCACAAACGAAAACAGAGAAGCAAAGAATACTGGGAAGGTGTTCAGTGAAAAAAAAAAGGGGGGGGGGAAATTGTAGCCAATCAAAGTTATATATTTATGTATGTGCATCTTCTTGAAATGGAGCGAGGTCAATTTTCTCTTAGTCTGGAATTTGAAGTGGGCTTGCGGTTACATAGTGGGCTTATCTCTAAAACAGTCTGTAGTAGTTTTGAAAAGCGTCGACGTTTCGATCACCTGATGCGACTGTGTATACAGGAGAAATGCCGAATGCATGCTTTATAAGTGGTTTTTGTTCAGACCTGAGTATGAAAGCATTCTAACGACCATCCAAACAAAGGTCAAATAAATATGTTTGTTATAATAAAAAAGCCATTTATAAATTTGCTCGATTGTTTCAGACCTACCCCTATAGTGTATTTATTTACGAGTCCCGAAACCACGGCTGTCAAACAAAGAACCAAAAGAAAAGAAATTACCCCGCGGTTCCAGCGGCCATTTCGTTTACTTTCGAAGCCTTGAATGAAAAGAAAAAAAAAACCAACCCAAAACCAACAGACGCCATTATTAGGAGAAGTTGACTTTGTCATGATGAATTAATAAGCAGAGACTGACTGGAAAAAAAAAAAAAATCTAAATCGTCTCTGTGACAACTCGTACTTTGTGAGTAAATTATTGTGGCTTCATTATTGATGTATGAGATATTTTTGGAGTATGACATAAATGGAGTTGATTACACACCAATCTCCCACCACCCTTATGTTTACACACCCCTTTGTTCATAAACCCCTAGCGTATTTTCCTAATCCCAACCCTAACCTAAACCCTTACCCCATTGGGTAGTCCCTAATGGCTAATCCCTATAGTAATCCCTGTATGGTTAACCCTATCTGGTGTATAAGATTTTTTTTTTAAGTATTAAACAACTGTCGTTAACCTTTGTAGCTCAAGTAAAAACAAAATCAATACATAAATATATACATTAATAAATAAGTAGATTATATATAATGGATGTGTTTGCGTTTGATCTTGTTTATGCCTCAGACCTGCTTTGGATCGAAAGCTAAGGCCATCTCCCCTACTAGTTGATATATGACTAGTTTTATGTATAAATTCATATATTGTGTGTTTATTTATTATCTATTTTAATTCTTGGGACAATAAAAACATCTTCAACCAAAAGAAGTCCAGGTAGGTACAAAAGGGTAAAAAAACTGTCATCAAAAAATGTGTCTTCCTCAAGCCCCTGCTCATAAAACTCTAAATACATGAGCCATAGCCTTCGAGAAAGATTCTGCTAGGCGGTCGAAACGTCAGGCCACTAACTATTTTTTTGCATTTATACTACAGGTCCTTTTGGTTTGCAACAGCTAATTCTATTTTCAGGCATTGTTTTATCACAGAGCAAGGGTTTTATGTATTATTGTTGATCACACAAAACATGAACACTGTCTGCCATTATTTTGTCAGCTTTACCAATCCTGTAAAACACCTTTAACAGCAGGCTGGGGAACTTTGGGCTAGACCCATTCGGCTACGTTTGGCCTGCTGCACGAGGTTAAAACAACTTGAAAGGGATCGAATGCCACGACTACCAACGAGAAATTATGACAACCATTTGCTATTTGCTGTCTTGCCTGTGGGGCAGGCATTCTTATCAATAAATGGCCAGCACCATTCGCTTATCTCTCCAACCACTTGTTGCGAAAGAATCCATATTTGGCAACGGTGTGACTGACAGCCTGAGGGGCTCATTCGTTGCGTACAATCACTAAGTGCACGCAGTAACATAAAAAACCCTAGTTATTCAGAGAAACTGACATCACAAACTGGTAAAACGTCAATCAACCATTCAGCGTCACTGAAGTGTGCACGTCGCGCTATTGTATACCCATAAGCCACGCCCACGTACCGATCGGTCCACCAATCACATCGGGTGTCTATACTGACAACGCTGACATCATGTGGGTTTATGTACGGGGAAACCCCTTCAAAACACCCGTATCTCAATGGTGTTGGAGCACACACACACACACACACACAGCACAAAAGCAGGCATCCAACTCGAGCTCACAAAACCAGAGAAGGCAGTCCAAACTCCAGTATTGCGATTTTGGAGACCGGACCGTCAACACCTGAATAGAACAGCTTTTTTTTATACTCGCACTGAAGAAGCAGCTCGATTTAAACTATTAATGTTTACCAACTCTATTTATCTGACGTCACCAAGCAGACCAGACTAGGATTTGAACCAGTTTCTTCCACTGTAACTCCCAGTTTCTGCAAAGGCTCAAGTGAGTATTTTAATTCATACCGTTTTAAAGGCACTGGACACTATTGGTAATTACTCAAAATAATTGTTACCTCACGCGTGAGGTCTCGAAATCGAAATCAAGCATCTGAAAGCACACAACTTCGTGTGATAACATGGACAAGGGTGTTTTTTCTTCCATTATTATCTCGCAACTTCGACGACCAATTGAGTTCAAACTTTCACAGGTTTGTTATTTTGTGCATATTATGTTGAGATACACCAAGTGAGAAGACTGGTCTTTGACAATTACCAAAGGTGTCCAGTGTCTTTAATCGTGGTTTTGTTTGTTCAACTTTCAACAACATTATACGGACCATTCTATGCAGATTCTCTTTCAACATACAGTGTCAACTTCATTCTTAAAATGTCTCGTGCCGACATGAATGATCTTCCAGGCAAACAAACGTCAACTCCTCCATTGTCTAAAACAAAAACGCTACCGATACTTGGGCGTGAACCCTAGTTAAACATTTACCACCACAGATAAACTTCCCATCGGGCACGGTCTTGCTCTATTGGTTTATACAGACTATCAATGTAAAATGAAACGAGCATTTGGTGTGGGTGGGTGGCGGTCATGCTTGGATAACAAAACACGATTAACTTGAATGTCTCCCAAAACCTCGACTATACACCACGAACTAATTTGTAAGACCAGTTATACAGTTATACACGTACAAGGTAGACTTTCGTCAAAGCGTTTAGGTCACTGCGTTTGATGTCGCCGTTTTAGTCTTGCTACAAGGCGTTCTGAGCGTGGCTGTTGAAACATTTTCCCATGCAGAACATTCAGTGGATGAGCCCTAAACCTTATGGAACTGGGAAAAACCCACGCACAAGGTTGTTGCTTTAATCTTGATCATACCATAGAGGTTGGACCAGTCTTCGCTCTCTGATCAGACGTAATCGTGTTTGTATAATCCTCAATGGTATAATCCGGGGCAACCCCAACTCTCGTGTGTCATTGTGATCATGGAGCTTAAAGGAACATTACAGAATTGGTTTTTGCTAACAAAACAGTTGCTGGCAGTGTAAGCACTTTATGTAATCCACCACATACATAAACTGACAAACCTGTAGAAGTTTGAGATCGATCGGCCATCTGGGTCACGAGAAAATAGTGAAAAACCGATTACACATTTGAATGAAATCATATAGATTTAACAAATGAATAAAACGCTCACTGAGCGATAAACTCCAATCGGAAAATTAGTTTATTCATTTCTCATCAAATATGGCATTTCAGACAGAAACATTTCAAGGGATGTTTTCTACTATCATCATCATTAGACCATGTAAGTTTTATGTAAATCTGTGTTAAAAAAGTATATTTTACGAGTTTTTTTCTTACCAATTCTGTAATGTTCCTTTAAGGGTATTATACAGGAATGGTATAGGGCTAACAAACAGTCGCAGACAGTGTGCATGTGTTGTGTGATCAACCGTATACATAAAATAACAAATCTATGAAAACTTGGGCTAGTGTGAGTCGGGAGAAAATAGTTTAAAAAAACATGCACAATTTTCAGCATGTAAACACATTGTCCTTAATTTGGGTTGTATCAACCGAAATCAGCTGTTGTGTGTGTGTTGTTTTTCCTAATCGGTTTTCAAGATAACAGTTGTCTTGAATATTACTTTATTTCAGAGGGTGTTTTCACAGAGAAATGGTTCTAGTATGAATGTAACAATCAGTTAGCTTTCAGACTAAAAACTAAACAGCGATGTTTTTTATCCTTACAAATCCATACCTTTAACTTGGTTCTTTGCATATAGTGTATTTACTTAACTGTGACTCTGTGAAGATGGGATGTTGCAATTTGTTGTAATTTGTTTCTACCTCGTTTCCAGTTATGAATAATTCATTTTGGTACTGGTATAACATTCCAACCATTTCATGAATATTCATCATGGTACACACTTACTTCTCGCGAAGTTAAAGGTACAATACATTTCACTGCAACAATTTAAAACAATGAGCAGGACAACTTGATGCCTCAGCTTTTGCCTTATCAGACCCACCCATGTTATGAAAATTCATTTTTGGTACTCGTGAAAACTTACCTACTATTTGATGAATATTCATCAGGTTGATTAAATCTATGTGACAAATATTCGAATCGGTTTTCCTTTTCGCGTACCCTATTGATGGAGACCTTGTGATATGAATATTAATAATGTTTAAACGAAAACGTTGAATATTTATTGATTAGATAGTCACGCTTCCTATTTTTGCGAGGCACAAACTGTGTCCAGAAGGTTCAAAATGTTTGAATCTAATTTATGAATATCCACGACCGTTAATCGTCGAAACCCTATTAGATTCTGCGTCGACGACCGGCTGTACGTGGTGGCAAATCCCGCCCTCAACGTCAAGCAATTATTTTGTTCTTTTTTTCTTCACACCTTGTCTGGCCCCAGACCCGACCGTGCGACAGCGCTCGTTATGCACCCGTCAGCAACAGTACGACCTGAATTACTCACACAAGTTATGTGCGTGCGTGTGTGAGAGAGAGTCGTGAGAGTTTGTTTCTCTTATAAATGATTTAAGTTTTTTTGAGGTCGAAGGTTGCACACTGTGGCATGTGTTCTTGGTCGAAGCACGGTCAGAGACTCGCGAAGTTGAAATGTTCTCACAGCTATTAAGTGTCGAAAACGGTCAAAGCCTTTAAAGGGAAGGGTATATCTTTGGTAATTACTCTTAAAATTAATCAGCATAAAAAAGTTACACTGTGAAGAGCACTGGAGAGCTTTTGATATTATAAAACACTGTTAGAAACGACACCCTTTAAAGTAATGTAGTTTTCTAGAGATAGGTTATTTCTCACCAACATTTGAATCTTAGAAAGGCTTCAGGCATGAAGTCCTTCTCAGGCATTTGAAAGCAAACGTTTCTATGCAACAAGGGTGTTTTTTTCTTTCATCATTTTCTTACAACTTCGATGACCAATTGAGCCAAAGTTTTCACAGAATTGTTATCTTATGCATATCTGTTGGGATACACCAAGGGAGGACACTGGTCTTTAACGATTGCCAAAAGTATATCCTGCCTTTAGGTAGTTGGCGAGTTTTGGAGATTCGAAATTGTCAACATACCTTTTTTTTTAAATTTACCACCATGACCATCTTTTTTTTTTACAAGGAGGGAAATCAGACAATTTTTGTTCGGGCTCATTACCACACTTTAACAAGTTGACGCTGGTCATGTGGGGGCCCTCGCGTAATTCAACAAAAAAAATATTATATCAAATCAGTGAACAATTCATTCAAATGTACAACTGGATTAACAACAGGCAATTGTGAGGTGTCTTGGATTTCCTCTTGTACCTTCCATTGTCCGATCAATAAAATGTCCTTATAAGTAACTAGTTTTGTTGCGATTTAACTGTCCCATTGTGCGTTTGGTTGGACCGCATTGTTGATGCCGCGAAGGACGACTAGCTCGACGTTTTGCAGGGGCTGATAGTGGGGGCATGTTTTAATGACGTGGTTTGATTGACACATAATTAAGACACAAGTGGCATCACACCCCCCTGGTCCAGGGGTGTCTGCCGGACTTGATTCCTAGGTGGGATTAAACCTGAGGCTAATCCCCCTAAATCCGACTCCCGTGGTCGGTTGGGAGGGTGTCCACCCGGGCCAGAGTGTCTTGACCACTTCATTTGACCAGTGACCTGCGTCTTGGAAGGGTGTACCGCGCTCGCTATCTCCTCACGCATTATGGCCTCCGGAAACTGCTACGTGCCGACTTGCTGTTCGGCTATCAACAACACTTACCAACAGCCGTCGAACTCGGGTTGTCTTTACGATGACGAATTGGAGCAAATAATCGGTAAACCAACCTTTTTCTTTTTCAATGTGTGGCAACAAAAAGCGATGACAATTCCGGTCTAGAGTTCCGTTTGCTGGAACTTTGATATGTCTTCGGAAAAATATCTTTAATTGTTTTGATTCGGTGGCGATTTGTTTATTTAATTCGTTATTTATTTATTCATTTTATTTGTCCGGGGAATACTTTCCCCCGGGTAATTCAATTTCTGTGAGTCTGACATCACAAGAACTGCAGTCATATTTTTTTTAAAGAATCTTTCG
The DNA here is from genome assembly GCA_032158295.1 of Pycnopodia helianthoides. Taxonomy (NCBI): domain Eukaryota; kingdom Metazoa; phylum Echinodermata; class Asteroidea; order Forcipulatida; family Asteriidae; genus Pycnopodia; species Pycnopodia helianthoides. Next base: position 10,111,200 of record CM063264.1, on the reverse strand, counting down.
CAGAGACAGATACACAACCCAACAAAACTTTCAATTTGTTTTTCTTTCGGTTCTTTTCCCCCGAAGAATCCATGGATTAAATTCCTTAAACTCTGCAATTCCCAATGGTCACTTCATAACCACAACTCAAAACCGACTAGGCAACTGTGTTGTTCACCCCCTCCCCCTTTCACTATTTTCTCCACTTTGCAAGAACTGGGACGATTGATTGAACCTTAGTTCGTGCTCAGACGATTAACCGCAAGTTATTGGTCTTCAAGGAGTAGGGGGGGGGGTTGGATACAATAAAAAAAACCTGAAATTTATTGGGTAAAGTTCTTCGAAATAGTGCAACGTTGTAAGTTGAGAACTTGGAACGGTTCTTTTGGGGAAGCCATGACGAATCGAAATGGTTTGACGATCCTTTTTTTTTTCATGGTAACTTTACTTGTCAAGTTGTATGGAAATCGGGGATTCTAAGAAAAGCGATTGCTTGTTGGGTTTGAGTTAAGAAACCGAGAATTGTAAATCATGGGAATGTCATTCTGAGAACTAACTGTTACTCGAAATTTTGTTATGAATGTCATTTTGGTCAACTTTGAAAAAAAAAGTTGTTTGATATGAAGATATATATTAAATCTTAAAGATTGTAAAAAAAAAACTCTTTGGTAGAGATAGTGAATCTTAAGATGATGTTCTAAACTTGTCAATGAAAACACTAGTTGAAACGTCGAGGATTTAAAACCAACCTGCTCTTTGTAGAGCCACAACTCCATTCGAAAAAAGGAAATCATAACATGGTGCCTGTATAAGAACCCGGTTGCTGGCTTATCTTTGAAAACTTGGACGCAGAAAAACAAATCACCGAACGGTCAAAACGAAAGAAAAAAAAACGTGTTTTTTGTTGAACAGATTGCCTCGAATGTTTACTGCTGATGTATGGAACTGGGGCAAAAGGAAGCTTCCGTCGGAAAGTGACTAGCGAAATTTTTCATGGAAAACCCCGGGGTTCAGAAGGCTGTCCTCCCGATTATTATTTGTGTAACCTTTTTTTGTAGTTCAACTTAACATCGGTTCCGAGATGGCACCGACTGGAAACAAACAAGTCACCGTGATATGCATTATATGTTTTTAACTCTGGTGATATGGGTGTTGCATTTCGCGGAAAAGTCAGTTGTAATCTTTTTCCGCGACTCAAATGTCGGTTTTCCGTGGATTTTCTTTTAAAGAAAAGTCTCCTGAAAACTTCATCGTTAATGATTCAATTGAAGAAAAAAAACAAAATAATTAAGAAACCACTATTTATTGATTGTGTTCCCTTTAAGTGTACATATCTTTATCCAGGTTGTTCTTCCTGCGCTCATTTCCCGTTAGGAAACCACTGAGACCGCACAAAATCCTTGTCAGTTGTCAAACTTATCTTGACGCCCATGGATAAAAAAGTTCGCAAATGCACACTCTGCTCTGCTGACCGTTCAACAGCGTTGGACATTGTTTGGACCGCGGTTATTTTATCACAGCATACAAAGCAGTGTAACTATATTTTGTGTCTTAATTTTAAAAAATCCATGTAGTTTTGCGGAGACGGCAAATGAACGAACTCTCTCCATGAGCAGTGTGGTGGTTTTTTAGAAACTAGACATTTCCACCGATAGCATTCTGCTGAAGACGATCAGAGCACACTGGTCGAAACGTCGAGTTGTCAAGCCACCGGTTCTTTCTCAGAACCGCCACATCTCATAGAGAAAGTTTATTTTACACCGTGTCTCTAAAAAAAATTTCACTAGATTGTATTTACACCACGCATAGTTTCCCAATCAAACATATCCACGTTGACGTTGGCTAGTTTTGCAAAACAGGGTGAAATATTTCACTGATTAGTGATTACTGACAGTGTTGAATTAGAATGAGAGTTGCCGCCAGTAATCAAATATTTTCATGAAAGATTAAACATGACCATGGTATCCATCACCTCTTTCAAAAGTGTTGCCACGTATGTTACTAATAAAAACAATGTACTCCCAAAGCAAGGGACTGAAATTTCACCGGCAAATGTTTCGAAATCAACACACGCCGTGAAATAGAAGACTACAGCAAAAAAATAATTATGGAGTGGAGTCCCTTTGGTTTGTGATATAGCTAGGGTGGGGTTGTGTGTGACGGCCTGAAACTGTAGTTAGTTCGTGGTAATTGGAAACGCGCCAGCGCTGTCCGACTTCTCTAAACTGTACATCATTAGTGTGTTTTTTCGGTGTCGTAGTACAATCCGAACTTGTGCCGGTATTTCACCCGAACACGAACCTTGCTGCGCATGCCAGTAATTCTGTAACGGGAGCTTTTCTCGAACACGTTTCAACGCTTAGTTGTTAAGCAGCCGTGGACGTTGTCCGGTGTACGTGTACAACTGCACTTTTAATCTCTGGCGATAAAAGCTAGACAGTTTTGTTGTTGTTGTTGTTGTTTGGTGAAGTCTCTGAAACTAAGGAACGGTCTGTGTTTTTTGGTTTTTTTCCAGATTCCATCATTCTACCTTCAGATAATCAACTTCTTGAATTCTTGAATTCTTTGGACTTGAACGAAGACGAAGGAAATATGGATACTTTGTGCACCAACGATATGGTAAGTTACGTTTTGAAATTGTGACAGAAAATGGACACACCTCTGTACTTTCTTTTTCTCAATTTTTATTCAGATTTCATTCATAACTAATAAAGTATATGAAGTAAATGTTGTTTTTGTCCGTCTTGTTTCTCACTTTAATTTGAGGGTTTTTGTTCTAGTTTTGTAAAGAACTCTGACTCTGAATTCACAATATTAAACTATACAAGTTTGCATATTCATGGTGCCATGTGGTGATTCAACCCGCCCACTACGCGCGTGAGTGATATTCCTCCAATTGGGATCTTGTATGCTCCGGCCGGGCGCGTTACGATCTGTCATTGGTCATTATCACACCATAGGGGAGGGGCTTAGGGGAATGGCGTTTTGTCACGTATAGGACATTGCCTCGTGACACTCATAATTATTCACGATAAGCCCTGAACACAGGATACACCTGGAGTGGTAAAACCGTGTCGCATTTCCGTCGGTTGATCTGAAACGGAAAACCGGCATCTGATGGTACTTGCTGGATGCCTGTCCCACACCCCTAACCCAAAACAAACAAAAAACAAACAAAGAAACAAAAACAACACAATTCAATGAAAGCTTTGGTTTTTTTTTCTGGAAAGCAATAGATATCGGCGGGTCGTCTGTCAAGACAAGCCCGGGCTTAAATCCTCAAATAAGCTAAACTGGAAATTTGCAACAGCTAGTTGTGAGCAAACGCCCCTAGTATATAATATGCAGTGATTAGTGTGCTAAGCCAGACTTGTCGGTGCTAATAGCGAATTAGATGGTTGGTGCTAAGCAATTTATGTTGTTGGTAACTTGAGAAATGCTGAGCAAAAGTTACAGTACTGGTCTATCAGATTTGATCAATGAACTTGCAAACATTCAACTTCAAGAGCTTTACATTCGGCCACATATTATAAGTTTCCAACCCCCCCTTTCTCCCAAAGCTCTTCCCAGATCTGTGTGGTGACCACACCCATCTGAACTCTGACCTCCCCCAGGCGATGAGAGTGTCCCTGAGCGGGGACGACGACGGACAACGGAGTATGCTGACCCCTCCCGACAGTCCGGTGTTTGCAGAACTGACCACGCCCAACGGCCACCACAAGGGGTTAGGGTACCAGGATGGGGTGGTTCCCAACTTGGAATATTTGCCATGTGACAACTTTAGTATGAATACTGGTAAGTACATGACTAGAAATTAAAAATAACAAAATAAGTACAGTTGGGTGTTTGTAGAACTGACCACGCCCAAACTGGCCACCACAAAGGGTTAGATTAATTAAACTCAGTTTAAACTCGAAGCTCAATTATGGTTAAATATGATGCAACTGTACAAGTCGAAAGAATATCATAATTTAAGACCACTGTATATTTTGATCGCCACGAACTTTGACAAGCCTTGAACCGATGTCCTGTTCTAATCATCAAAATATTGTTTGAAACGAAAGTTCACTGTGAGAAACGCAAGAATGATGGGCCTATTTGGTCCTTTGAAAAAAAAGTAGGAACATTTTATCGAGTACAAGGGCTGACCTACATGTACACATGGTGTAGGTTTTAAGAGACTTTTCAGGTCTTAATAATAACAATTTCTCTGATTTTTCAAAGGACCCCAAAAAATATTAATGATAAATCAGAAAACAAACTAAAGTAGGACGAATATCATGCCTGGAAATGCTTACTTGTGCCACGCTTGTTGTTGTTGTTGTTGTTGTTGTTTTGTTGTTGTTTATTCTCCAAATGTTTACACTTTGTCTGTCTGTTTTTTTTTGCAGTGTATTCGCCTTTTTCAGACCAACCCTTCTGTGAAGGACTTATTCGTGATGCTCCATTTGGAACGTCGACATATGTACCTGCTGTGCAAGGTGAGCCTATAATCGACAATCGATAGTCGATAATCTATTGACCAATCGAATACTTATGGTTAAACTGTATACTTGTGCTAAGGTTAACTGAATGAAGGATCGATATCAGATAATCTTTAAATCAAATCAGCCAAATTCTCTTGCAGTGGTGCTGTATTAATTTTAGTGCAAAGTCAGCATAATCAATAAACTTAAAAAACCGAAACCAATCGATAAATTAGTAATCGAACTAGTGGTAATCATTCACCTCAATGCTATCAACGTCTCCATGGCTGAAACCGAAGTCTGAACTGAAAAACAGCTCTGACACATATGAAAGTAAAAACATCCTCCACTTAAAAAATCAAACACACACGAATAGAAACTAAAAAAGTACACTGTAATTTAAAACCTGTCGGTCTTCATTTCAACATAAGTATTTGTTTGCGACATCTTTCTCTCTCTTAAATATCCAACGTGGTTCGGTTTTTTTTTTCGAATCGAAAACATCACAAAGTATTTATTTACACCGAGAAAGTGAAACAAAAAAAGTCACTCTTTCTTTCGCCAGAAAAAAAAAAAGTTTCTCAAGTGACTCAGTTTAGAACTGTTTATTTCCAAAGAACCTGAAACTAGCTTTGGGTTCTAAAGATATGTTTTGCTTTCGTTCCAGGACAAGATTTTACTGACTTTACTGACTCAGTTTCCCATTGGAATCAACAGTCATACCCTTCAAGTGTTTACGAAGGTAGGTTAAGAACTACTTTATATTTGTTTAGATCTTGTTTATAACTGCTATTTAAAGTGTGCTTAATGGTCAAGTAAAGACTATTTAACTATAGAAGTATTCGTCTTTGCAATTCGGTTCATATTAAAACGCAGTTGTAGTATTTAAAAAAACTGCCGCAGAGAAAAGGTTCGGTATTCAAAAAGATATTTCAAAATACTTTACTATTTCAAAACTACATTCAAGAGAATAAGTTACTCTGTTTAGAGGAAGAGAACAATTGATCAATATTTGCTTTCCATTCAACAATATTTTTACTCGGTCTTGTTTCAGATTTTTCGCCACTAAGCCGATCAACCTTCGACGCACCCTTCGAAACATTGCCAAATGTTGAACACTTCTTGAAGACACTGGCCGAAACGACGCGTCCGACGGGACACAACTCGGCCGGAGAAGGTGAGAGACTGTCAATATCAACTTTTTTAGCCAAAAAATCGTTTATGTAAAAAAAAAACTTGAAGTTGTTACTATTTATATCATACTGAATGAATTTCAATTTGAGAAAGCTAAGCAAAGAAAAAGTGGGAAAAAACTAAATGTTCCTGTCTATCCGATTTAAAACATCGAGGGTCTATATTATTTCATTTGTTCGCAACTTATTTGTGTCCTTACCCCTTTCGACTAGAAACAGAGTTTGAGAGTGAAAGCGAGGCCAGCTTCACCCTCCCAAACTCCCCAGCCACGTCCGACGACGGTTACCTGTCGCTCTCTCCTAGCTTCAACCCCGCACACCGCACCCACAACTACCAGAGGAGGACGGTCGACAAACAGTTGTCGGTCCTCCGCGGCGTGACCAACAAGAGCTGCCACAAGAGGGGGCGCGGCCGCCCACGCAAGATGCACTCCAGCACCAGTGGGGAGGACAGCGACGAGGAGGTCACCACGAGGCGTGGCCGCGGAAGGAGAGATGGTGAGTTTTGAAATCTATTTCGTTGTCATGGAAACTGTGTGGTTATGAGTTGCATTTTCATCTATTTCGTAGTCATGGAAATTTGCTTGTGTGGTTATGAGTTGCATTTTGCATCTACTTCATTATAGCTGCTTAAACAGATAATAAAAATTGCCCATTAACTTTCTGCTAAGCGAAAATAAGCAGGATACCAGTTACAGATAGTACATATGACATGATATTTTGGCTGGTAACCTTATTCTGATAAGCAACATTTTTTCTTGGAATTGGGCCCCCAGTCTCTCTTGTTCATTGTCTTCAGAACATTCCTCATTTTGTTTTTCCTGTTTCTGGTCGGTTTTGTATCTGCCTGGTACCTTGTTTGCTTGTTTAACTTGTCTGGTAACCTGTCTTCACTGTGGATCAATACATTTATGGTAAAGATATTTTCATAATCAGCTTTGCGTTTTCGTGAATAATGCCTCCATGATTGCTACGTTTTGAAAAGCAAAGAACTAGCTGTGAGCATGAATGAATGAATTAATGAACTCTTTTTTTCTTTCTTCTCTCTCGTTGTATAGCAATGCGTGGCAACCACTTGTGGGAGTTCATTCGAGATCTGCTGAAGGACAACCACTGCTGCCCCAAGTTCATCCGGTGGGAAGACCGGAAAGACGGCATCTTCCGTTTCGTCAACTCAGAGGCCGTCGCTAGGATGTGGGGCCAGAAGAAGAACAACCCGCACATGACGTACGAGAAGCTCAGCCGCGCTATGAGGTGAGTCTAGAAATTAGACCTGTCATATTTTACAGAAATTTGATTTGGAAATGAATCATCTATAGCAAGGGATGGTACATCATCGGTTACTGGAAGAGTACATTCATTCCAATCGTCTAGTTTTCAAGAAAAAATCATAAAAAAATTGTACATCATTTGGTTATTGGAAGAGTACTTTTATTCCAATCCTGTAGTTTTCAAGAAACATATAAGGGATGGTACATCATTGGTTATTGGAAGAGTAGATTCATTCCAATCCTCTATTTATCAAGAGACATATCATAAAAGGACGGTCCATCATTGGTTAAAGAAAGAGTACATTCATTCCACTCGGCTGGCATGTTATCAACACTCTGAAAATGTACAAATAATACTTCATTGCTCATTAAATTAATTGTTGTTTTTTCTGTTTCAACAGATACTACTACAAGCGCGAGATTTTAGAGAGAGTTGACGGTCGAAGACTTGTCTACAAATTCGGCAAGAAGGCTCTTGGTTGGAGAGAAGCCGCTGGCTTAGAGATAAAGACCGAGAGCGCCTGAAGACGAGTCTAAGGCTGGGTTAAAGTTGAAATTTAAATGTCAGATACTGACGGCTATTTCATGTACACCGATTGTCCCTTTTCTTTTTGTTTTTTTAACTAAGAGATTGAGATTCTTGGAATCCAGTTAGATATCAACTGCTATTTCTTGAACAATGTTTTTGTTGTAACTACCATTGCAATGGTTACTTCGTTGGAGGGATCGTAGGTGTACGGCTGTTTTATACGACTGTTTTTATACACCTTGAAATTTATTTACAAGTGTGCCTTACATTTCTGACTTTGCTATGCAGAAAGTTTTGATAGTTCAGAAAAAATACGAAGGCCAGTTTTGATATAAAAAATTAAATTTATTTTTTGAAAAAAAATATAAAATAAAAAATTAAATTTTTAAAAAGCGTTAAAATTAACTTCCGCATTCCGAAACCAAACAAAATTGTCCTTCTGTAATTTTGTGAGAGTAAAAACATCATAATGGTAAAGAGAATTGCATGGTTCGAACTTCCTATGCGCTTTAACTATCAAAGAGTTTAAAAGAGAAATTTGCCTTAAATTTTGTAAATAAAAAGAGGGTCAGACATAAAGACTGTACTTTAACGAGCCTTTTGAATGTTTTTTAAGAATTTATTTATCTAAAAAATGTAAATATAAAGTTTTTTACATCTTAAATTACCTTTTGTACGACAGCTGATAAAAATGTAGAGTTACAAATTTAAAAGTATTTTTGCAGACATCATTTTCTACGGTTTTGTTTACTATTGCGATCACTGTAAGTTAACATCGAAATATTAGTAGTGAAGTAATTTAGCAATTTGTATATTTTAAAAACCTAAATTACGGGAATTTATTACAGTACTTTTGAGAAAGTTAATTTCGTCTGAATATATTATCATCCAGGCTATTTTCTATTTGAATCAACCTACTATCCAAGAAAAAAAGCTTTAAATAATAAGATGAATTATACGAATTTCCTTTAAAAACAAATCAAAAACAACAACAAACGTTTGTACAAATCTCATGAGTTGAATGCTTCTACTCGGAACGCAAATCGTTCCGTACGCGGGTGTTCTTTCCAATATGAAAGTGGCACATTGTCTTCGGACTTTTTTCTTTCTCAAAATTTGTTTTGAAATGAACATTGTTGGAAAGATATTTCAAGAGTGAAACTATTACATTTCACATAAAATATCCCTTGAAATTGTGTGGTGCTCGTGAGCTTCCATGCCAGAACACGGTCCGCTCTTTTTTGTAGAACCAAATTTTGGACTCCACAAAATGGCGGACCAAATGTTACGCTGGTTGTCTTTCAAACGGGAAATTTATGTGTGTGTTTTTTAATCACTACTCATTAATTACAAAACACGGTGTATTTGTGCATGAACAATTTCTTGAAAAGAATAAGTAGCAATTCCAAAACAGCGAAACATTGAGAAATTTTGAAGACAATGTGTCTCATTAGACCACGATTTCGAATGGTTGGCCACATTTTTATGAAAGGTAAAGGAGCCGCATGGTTAAATTTGTACAAACATTTGTTCTGCAAACTCAAAACAGAAATGAAACCGAAAGACTAACAACGGCTCAAGGGGTTTTTCCAGGTCCGTGTGTGTTGCAAACGGTGTGGAAACTTTTGGAAATTTCCCATGGCGTAATTAGGTCAAAGGTCATTTGGTTGTGGATTAAGCACTGGGAATGAGTTTGCATTATTTATATTTATATTAAATATCAAGCAACCAGTTTGATGTTTCTTAGATCATGGAGAAAGGAAAATTATTTCCCATTTCCTTCTTCCATGGATATAAGGACTAAATTTAGTTAGTTTTTCTTTTTTTTTTTTTTTTTTTTGCTTGTTCCAAATTTGCATAATTAAATTATTCCGTAAAATGCAACCCATGTATGAAAAACATAATTATTTTTGTAATTTTGCATCATTTCTATAAATTTGCCAACATAAATGTTTCAAAATTAATGACGTTCATGCCACGCCCTAAATCATTCCAGGATCTTTGTGAACGATACTTGTGAACACAAAGCAAAGAACAACGAATTCGAATTTTGTTATGTTTCGGAGTAAACAATCTTTGCAAAAAAAACCCAAAACACAAGTTTGAGAAAAGAAACAACAAGTGTTTTTAAAGATTATTATTATTGTTATTATTTTTAAATGACTTCTTGTCAGCCCCCACCTCGCCCCATTTGGGAAAACCATAATTGAGTTTCCCCAAAGTGTAAATTTTGTATAAAAATGTTTTTTATTAAAAAACAAAACCTGCTGGACAGGCTAGCTTTCATCCGTTCTAAACAAAATGAGCAGAAAATCCAAGTCCATTTTGATATTTTGTGTTTAAAAAGTCACGTAAATGTTCCATTTTCTTTAAATAATTAATACTTTGTGATTATGTTTGTACAGTACTGAACAATATTTTTGTAAACGGATCGAAACAGGGAGGTTTTGCGTAATAAAATTTGCAGTAGAAAGAAGTTTTTCCAGAAATTATTTGCGTTCTTGTCTTTTTCTTATACACTCGATGTGTTATGGACTGTTTCGTTGTCTTTTTTTGGGGGGGGACGGACGTTGGAATACTCAGTGACTTTTGTTTTGAGAGGGTGAAATTAGATTTAAAATCCCGTAATGAATGTCTCTTTAATAAAATAATTACCATCCTTTATGAATATGTTTCTTGTTTGAAATGAATGCCTCTTCAAATAACCATGATGTACCATCCCTTTATGATATGTTTCTTGAAACTAAGATTGAAATGAATGACTCTTCCAATAACCAATGATGTACCATCCCTTTATGATATGTTTCTTGAAACTAGAGGATTGGAATGAATGTACTCTTCCAATAACCAATGATGTACCATCCCTTTATGATTGTTTCTTGAAACTAGAGGATTGGAATGAATGTACTCTTCCAATAACCAATGATGTACCATCTCTTTATGATATGTTTCTTGAAAACCAGAGGAAAATAATACAAAATCCAGTATTCACAGAATAATATAGTTGTCTGACTTTCAAGAAATATCTAAAAAGCAGTTTATCAGGCTTAATGGAAATGATGTGTTCATGTTTCATAAAAATACATTTTTGACTAATTCTCAGAACACCCCCCAGACTTCACATTTTAGACACAAAGTTTTTGTTTGCGAAAATTCTAACGTTCTAACATTCTGTGTCATTTTATATACTGGGCATACCACATGTAAAGAAAACAATGACAACAGTCTTCATAAAACATAAATATTGTCAAAGTGAAACCACTTTTTCCTCGAAATTTAATACTTTAGTTGTCACACATTTCTAATTTCAAAGTTATTGTACAGAATTGGTCAGAAATGAAAACACAGTTCTATTTTAGTAAGAATGCTCAATGGTCATAGGCCTTCCGAGAAGCATTTTTTGTTTTTCCATTAAAAATATTTCCCTCTGAAATGAAGTCATATTCAAGAAAAACTGTATCTGAAAACCTTTAGAAAAAGGCAACAGCTGACTGCGGTTGTTACAACCAAAATTTAGGACAATGTGTTGCGATGCTGAAAAATGTGATTTTTTTTTCTTTTTCTTTTCTACACAATATTTTCTCCTGACTCACCCCACGGAATAAGTTCAAATTTACACGGGTTTGTGATTTTACGTATATGGTTGATCACACAAAACATGAACACTGTCTGCACTTATTGTGTCAACTCTACCAATCCTGTATAATACATTTTAACAATTTATTTATATGTACATTAAAGTCTGTCCCACATTTCTTACATGATATAACATAGACTACATTAGGTGCGCTACATTGGGAGTCGGTCTTGATGTTGTAAGAAGAGCCAGTGCTACGACTCTTAATCTGTGTGGGTTTGACGTAGAGACAATCATGTATTATGCGCACAGCCACAATCATGGGTACACTTTTTTGTCACAAAGACACCAAATGAACACAACACATAAATATTGAGTAACTCTTTGCAGATCTCGTATTCGACAAACTCAAGTACTTTCCACTCTTCATTCACACAGCGCTGGTTAATTAATTATACAAACAACACTGCAATAACTGTTAATCACTGGTTTTCAAACTGTTGTTCATAACATGGACACGATCAAAAATGTGTACCAATGATTGTGGCTGTGCACAATACATAAGTTAGGATTTAAAGCTTTGCATGGTGGAAGTATAACTAGGAGAGATTTGCGGTAACACCATGTTAAAATCTCTTTTGAGTAGTGTTGGTTCTGAAAAGAACCGGCGGTTAACGATTCAACGTTTACATGAAGACAATCAGAGCATACTGATCGAAACGTTGAGTCGTTGAAACGTTGAACCACCGGTTCTTTTCAGAACCAACAGTAGGTTCTTTTCAGAACCAACAGTACTCAAAAGAGATTTTTAAATGTTAAAACATGGTGTCACCGCAAACCTCTTCTAGTTATACATACATACATTATGTTTAGGAATTGAATATTAATACAAATCCAAGTTAGAGGGCAGGGTATACTTTTATCGAGCCTGACGGGTGCACTTCATGCGCCAAGCTTCGTGAAAAATTGTGTAGACCTAACAATTTTGTTTCTGTTTATCAACGATTTGAAGGTCGTGACTTTTAGGGATTGTTGAAAAAGGGGCTAATATTGTGCCCTAGGATTGTTGACTTTCACCCTTGGGGCATTTTGGGTACACTCTTATCCTCACAAAAGTTCCCTTATTTTGCTAAAAAGCGTTGGACCATTTTTCATGGAGTCATGCCAGTTTACTCGTTCGGGGGATGTTTTTCATTTTGGACGGGCATAGCCGAACGGCCAACCTGCCCTCCAAAATTTAAGAGAACCCAGAAGTTTAGCTTTTTACATTCGATTTGACTTCAAGAAGCTGAGAGACTATTATTGTGTGGGTCAGTACAAGGTTTTAGCCAGGATTTGGTGTAAGGGTCTCCAAATGTGCTTGAAATTTTAAAACTGTGTGCGTTCAAATTGTTTACTTACAATAATATTTACATGTAAATGACAGATACAACAGGGTGTCCAAATTTGTAAACAGGGTGTCTAAAAGACGCCCAGACACCCCTCTGGCTAATGGGTGAGTATTTTTTAAAGGCAGTCAGAAATGGTTCATGTCCTTTGATGCACAATTGGGTCCCTTCTCTATTAGGTTGCAGTATGACGTAAATCGGCCATCCTTACGGGCAGTTTAGAACAAACAGTCGGGCGTTTCGTGAGAGAACGGTGAGAACACGCGCGCATTTCACGAAACTCATTGCAGGATTGGTCAGTGAACAACGCGGCTGCGTTAATAAGTTGAGCGCTTGACGCACCTGCAAGCCAAAATGCAATTTGCCCGTAAAGATGGCGTCTACTGGGAACTATCTATACCGGGCACCAGAACAACCTCTGCCTGCTTTAATACACCGTGGGGTATATTCTAGTTGGCCTACATGTCATTATCTAGTCAAGTCATAACAATTCGACAGACAAAACATCGAGGCGGACTGTATCCCTCGAAAGAGGAACTCGCTTGGGCTAAATTAACAGATGGCCAGCTTGATAATACAAAATTATGAATTCATGTCATAAAGGGAAGTGCGTTAAAGTTATACGGCCTGATTTTTTGCCAAAATATATATATTTTTTTAACTTCCAGCGAGGGTGCTGGGCCTTATTTCTTAGAGCTGCTTTATAAGCATAACAAGTGCTAAGCACAATATATTTATGCTTACCAGTGTAAGGTTACCAGCCAAAATACCATTCATTATGAGCTGACCAGTGTGTACGATGTGATTATGTCAATGGAAATATTAGAATATGTCAGCATTGCGGGCACTGCATGGTTTAAAATTAAACAAATTTCTCTGTTTGTGTTTTTTTTTTTTTTTTTTTCGGTAATCGGTTTTTCACTATTTTCTCGTGACCCAGATGGCCGATCGATTTCAAATTTCTACAGGTTTGTCAGTTTATGTATATGGTGGATTACATAAAGTGCCTACACTGCCAGCAACTGTTTTGTTAGCAATAACCAATTCTGTAATGTTCCTTAAAAGTATGAGATATTAAACAAAAAATGCAGTTTTACGATTAACGTTCTTGGATTAATGCACTTGAATGTAAAGGAATATTACTTGGATGGTAAGAATCTAAATAAATGTTGATTCTATTCAATCTGACGGAAAACTAATTGACTATGAAGTTCGTACCGGCACAAATCCTTCAGAGAAATAACTGTTTTTCAAACATTAGTAAGTTCGAGGAAATGTCATCAATTACCATCGCAGGTCTATTTATTTAAAAAAATACTTTTAAAGGGGCCGTATAGGTTTTGATATAACGTTCACAAGTTAATTGCACGATGAGCCATTAAAAACCAGACGTTTACTTCCCCTTTAAAGTATAGCATCGGGTGACACTAATGCAGGGGTCACTCTCTTTGAATCAAGAGAGGGTACGACATTGGCAATCTTGGCAAACTGCTGTTGTTTGGGAAATATTTGTTTGGTGATAAGGTAAAAAACTAAATTGCCAACTGATGATTAAGAACCAATATTAACTTGCTGCAAACTTGCTGCTGCTGTTACCATACTCTCTTTGAATCAAGATAATGTACAACATTGGTGATGTTGGCAAAACTGCTGCTACTGGTACGTTTACTGTCTTTGAATCAAGATAAGGTACAACTTTGGTAATGTTTGCAAAACTGCTGCTACTGGTATGTTTACTGTCTTTGAATCAAGATAATGTACAACATTGTGATTGTTGGCAAAACTGTTGCAAGTGGTATGTTTACTGTCTTTGAATCAAGATAAGGTACAACATTGGTAATGTTGGCTAAACTGCTGCTACTGGTACGTTTACTGTCTTTGAAACAAGATAATGTACAACATTGGTATGTTGGCAAAACTGCTGGGTCTACTGGTATATTTTACTGTCATTGAATTAAGAAATAAGGATGCTAGCATTGTAGTAATGTTGGACAATATGCCTATGATTATACTCTTTATGAATCAAGACAATGTATAACTTTGATAATGTTGGCAAAACTGCCTCTTTTAGTATGTTCACTCTCTTTGAATCAAGATAAAGTACATTTTAGTTGCAAATGCTAACAACTATTTTCTATATTCGTTACGGGGAGAATGCCGTTCACTCTTTTGTCTCTGTATAACTTAATTGGTTATCTTTGAAAAACTACTGCCGTCCCTTAAAGGAACATTACAGAATTGGTTTCTGCTAACAAAACAGTTGCTTGCAGTGTAAGCACTTTATGTAATCCACCATGTACATAAACTGACAAACCTGTAGAAGTTCGAGATCGATCGGCCATCTGGGTCACGAGAAAATAGTGAAAAGCCGATTACACATTTGCATGAAATCATATAGATTCAACAAATGAATAAAACGCTCACTGAGCGATAAACTCCAATCGGAAATTTAGTTTACTCATTTCTCATCAAATATGGCATTTCAGACAGAAATATTTCAAGGAATGTTTTCTTCTATCATCATCATTAGACCGTGTAAGTTTTATGTAAATCTGTGATCCAAAAGTATATTTTACAAGTTTTATTCTTACCAGTTCTGTAACGTTCCTTTAACTGTTTTTGAATAAAGATAGTAAACAGCATCTTCATAAATATAAATCTACCATTCCTTTTGTTCAGACCTTTTGAAGCAATATTCGCTGACTGAAAGTGAAACGGTCTTTATTATTTATCTAGCACTCGAAACAGTTTGGCATAAAATCAACTCATTAAAGAGGTCAAAGTACATGCACCAGTCTAATCTTGACCAAGGACTAGATCTTTCTGTTGCATCGTCACAGCCCGAGTTGGAAACAAATATGGGAGGCCTTCAATGAAAAGCAAAAACGGATAAACACAGTTTGTAACAAGGTTACACAAATATTCAAAAAAAAAACTGTTGAAGTTGTTGGAAACAAAGCGACTAACCATGGATATGTTTGCATGAAATAAATGTTTAAAGAAGTGTTAAATTTGGTCAATACCTGTTGAATGTTTAGCTAACATTTAGCCGTCCATGCAAAGTTCTAGGCAGAGGAGTGTCTGTGTCTGGGTGTCTTTTAAATTTGGACACCTTGTTTTATCTGTCATTTATATGTAAATGTATTGTACGTGAACAATTTGGACACCCAGTTTTTTTAATTTCCAGCAAATTTGGACACCCTTTTACCAAATCCTGGCTAAAACCTTGCCTTTATGCCAACCAGAACGGTTTGTTTATCAACTAGGGAAAGGGTCTACAGGGATGCGAACAGACGGATTCTAGAATGGGTTTCAGCTCTATTGGCCTGTGGTTCGAATCCAATACCTTGTTTGGGGTCTAAAGATGTGACCAGTGACGTAACTACGGGGGGGGGGGGCGCAAGAGGGCACGTGCTGCCCCCTAATTGTTGCCATGCCCCCGGGTTAACCCCCTTCCCCTCGGGGAGAGGGCATTTGAACTCTGGACTTCTTAGATTAAAATTTCCCGAATAAAAAGTAACATTTTATGAGCTTATATATGTACTGTAGTATTTTCAGTGTTTTTTTTTCTATTTACACGCATACAAAGTATTTGTTTTTACATCCACGGCAGAGTATCTAACCAAAAATGAAATAGCACGAGACAGTAAGGCAGATCTGATAAGGGGCTTGTTTATCAAAAATTCAAATGGTAAAGTACAGTATTTCGCCAAAAGTGCATCCCCTGCCACACCCAAGAACAGCAAGAGGTTGGTCAAACCAATTCATGTCTTCAATTGTAAGGTGGTGACATTCTGAAGAGTGGTGAAAATGTAGTCTTGAATGTCCATAAATGAAATAGTTTGACTGAAACGAACCTGAATGAGAATAACGAAATTGAAGGCAATAGTAGCTTTAAAGGAAAACCCTCGTTTGAATGAACTGGGGAAAACATGCGTGAATTTGAACGCATGTTAAAGGCACATTACAGAATTGGTAATTGTAAAATATACTTTTGATCACAGATTTACATAAAACTTACACGGTCTAATGATGATGATTGTAGAAAACATCCCTTGAAATATTTCTGTCTGAAGTGCCATATTTGATGAGAAATGAATAAACTAATTTTCCAATTGGAGTTTATCGCTCAGTGAGCGTTTTATTCGTTTGTTGAACCTCCTATGATTTCATGCAAATGTGTAATCGTTTTTTTCACTATTTTCTCGTGACCCAGGTGGCCGATCGATCTCAAACTTCTACAGGTTTGTCAGTTTATGTATATGGTGGATTACATAAAGTGCTTACACTGCCAGCAACTGTTTTGTTAGCAAAAACCAATTCTGTAATGTTCCTTTAATGAAACTGAATTAATTTTGGCTGAATTTGACCGGGGCAACCTACAAAAAGAACACCGTTTAATTCTTCAGGGAAAAGTAAACAAACAACCTATAGTCGATATAGTGAAGAAAAACCGATGAAGACAAAACAGGTAACAGAGCAGGCTTGCCGAAACGTCGGGAGGACAAACTCCCATAATCACACTCAGCGGTAACCTGCACACGGTGTAAAACACAAACCGAAAGCCATTTCTAAAAATTGTACACACCAAAATATTATCGCCCCCAAAATACATTTATTAGACATCGCGGGGAAGTCCCTACCATGTCCCGGTGTATTGCTGTTGACCTTTGTTTTGGGAGATTCAATGGCCGTTCGCCGACTTCATATAAACTTCATCCCTACAACAACAGAGCATTGTCACAGTCGAGGTCAAAAGTTTTGGAGGTTTGTACTTTTCCAGGTGAGTTCATTTAGCTATTTTTTAAGGTATTTGTTTGGTTTGGTGGTGGGTGTTGCGGAGGGGGACAAAGGGATTTTCTTCCAGTGAGAAAACGAAAAGGCGAAAGAATGTGAATTATTGTGAAACACGTTGACTGTGTTTTTCTTTGCAGCCATTTTGTGTTTACCTCTACTCAATTCGGTGTTTATCAAATCGAGGCTGGGAGGGTTATTGGTCCGATTTTAGAGTTAGTATTAGTACTATTGTCATAGTATTGATTCTGGTACATGAAACAAAGAAGCCATCAAAAGTGCCCAGCACCTTGATTCCTCAAGATACATTGTGTAAAGAAGATGATTTTTGTTTAAAAAAAAAATTATGGGATATCACCTTACTCACAAGGCCGAACGGCCACTCAAGGTGAGGGCTACACTTTACTGACTTGGGCTGTCGACCCAAATCAACTGACACCAGAGGCACGTTGCCACCTACTCCTGGGGCTGAAACAGGGTTACCCCCTTCACAGTCCATAAGGATGTAGGCATGGGTATCATCCACTAGGAAGCCTGGCTGGTAGAGCAGATTGCACTACCTTCCCAACTATTTACGAAGCAATTATGGTTAAGTGCCTTGCTCAAGGGCACAAGCGTCATGACCGGGATTCGAACCCACACTGTGCTGCTGACAACACCAGAGCTTGGGTCCGGTGAGCTAGACCACTCGTCCACGACACGCCATGATGACGAAATGTCAGTTTTAGATGTGGGGGAAACCCCAAAATAGGAAAAACCCACGCAATCAGGTAGAGACTAAACAAAAAACCACTCCATATGCAAGGCTGCGGGAGCGGAGCTCGACCGGCTGCAATTTCTGACTGTGTGGGTGCGTTCGATTAGCTTCCCCGGGTCGACCCAGTTCTCCCCCGGTGCGTTCGAATAGCTTTGACGTCTATCTCGGGGCTCACCCGGGTCAGCCCCAAGTGCCCTGCTCGTGGAGCGGGTCACTTGGGGCTGACCGAAGTGCATGACGTCACGACGAAAAACTTTCTCAATGGCCACCATTTTGTTTGTAATTCAGTGGTGCACTTTCAGGAAGTTTGACATACATTTTCACCTTTTAAACAGCGACTTTGTGAGCAGAAGAATTTTTTTATTCGAAGGTGGGTAATTTTGTATCAACTTGGGCGTGTAAAATAGTTTAATGTTGCAGTTTCACCTTGATATTAATTATTTTACGATCTTTTCGTGAATCTGCGGACGTAATGCACAAAACAAAAGTAGTTCCGGGTCGGCTGTCCCATGATGCATTGGTGTGAATGCTGGGTGAAGTTGGCGTTCGATTAGCTCATGTCAGGGGCTCACCAGGATGAGCACACCGGGGTCGACCCGGGGAAGCTAATCGAACGCACCCACATCTTGAAATGGTGGCTTTTGATTGATTGATTGATTTTCTTCTTCAAGAAGACGAGCAGAGCATTTCACCATCGTTGGTTTTTATCTTCGGATTCACAACTCATAAGAGAAACTGTTATTTATCGATTTGTTTATTTATTTTATTGAGTTGTTTATTTATTTATTTCTTTACACAACCAACAGCGCAAGCGCCAAAAACAGGATGGTGAATAGGAAATGTTCAGTTCCAGATGTGGGTGGGAAATCCCCCAAATTGGGACACCCCCACGCAATCAGGTATAGGGATTGAAAACCCAATCCACACGCAAGGCCCCGGTCTGAGGTAGGATTCGAACCGGGGTCCGCATGGGGTTAAAATGCAGGGAAAGAAACCACTGAGCCAATCTGATGCCCCCAAACACGGCGTCACCACACAAAAAAAAACTTGGTTTCCAGACAGATTACACAGAGTTGAATACGATTTTTTATTTCGTGAAGACGAGCAAAGTATGCTGATCGAAACGTCGGTTTGTTACACCACCATTGTTTTCTTCTTCAGATTCACAACTCTGAGAGACTGGAGAGACTGTTACAGGGAGTTACCCCCCCCCCCCAACAAAAAAATAAAATAAAATAAAAAATCCTCATAGATTACAGAGCGGTTATGACGATTTTTATTTCATGAAGACGAGTTGAAAGCCTGCTGATCGAAACGTCGATTTGTTAACACCACCTGTTTTTTCTTCAGATTCACAACCCATTAGAGAAACTTTTACAGGGAGTTACCACACACACAAATTCTACACAGATTACAAAGCGGTTCACACGATTGTTATTCATTTTCATGAAGACGAGCAAAGCATGCTGGTTGAAACGTCGAATTGTTTCTCCTGAGGTTCACAACTCCTTAAAGCGACTGTTACATAGCACCAAAAAACCCAAAACAAAACAATAACAACAACCTTAGTTTCTAGATAGACTACACGCAAGATATTTGGTCCTTTGAAAAAAAAAAGTAGGAACATTTTATCGAGTACAAGGGCTGGCCTACACGTACACATGGTGTAGGCTTTAATAGACTTCTCAGTGCTTAATAATAACAAATTTTCTGATTTTTCCCGAGGGCAAAAAAAATTCAGTAATATAGTAAATAAAATTAAAAAAAATCAAAAAATCTGAACTCATACTTAAGTATCAGACTAAAGTAGGAACAATATCATGCCTGGTTCACACAGAGTTCTCCAGTCTCGAACTTGGGATAAATATTGTTGGCCAACATTCAAAAACAAGTTTGTTTGTTTGCATTTAGCCCGTACTCTTACCTCGAAGGCTTTTTTTGAAAAGTTCAACGATGTCAGTGACGGGTTCGGGCCAAGAGTGGTGCTTTCCCGTACCTTTACACAGTGAAGTTGAAATGCCGAATCCGAAGTTAAGTTTCTGTTATTTGCAAAGGAATCCATGTTCCGGTCTGGTAAATTTTACGAAATAGCGCGGCCGTGAGTTTGACGGTGTGCAAACACAGTGTTAAAGGAACATTACAGAATTGGTAAGAAAACAAATTGTAAAATATACTTTTTGATCACAGATTCACATAAAACTTACACGGTCTAATGATGATGATAGTAGAAAACATCCCTTGAAATATTTCTGTCTGAAATGCCATATTTGATGAGAAATGAATAAACTCATTTTCCAATTGGAGTTTATCGCTCAGTGAGCGTTTTATTCATTAATTGTTAAATCTATATGATTTCATGCAAATGTGTAATAAGTTTTTCACTATTTTCTCGTGACCCAGATGGCCGATCGATCTCAAACTTCTACAGGTTTGTCAGTTTATGTATATGGTGGATTACATAAAGTGCTTACACTGCCAGCAACTGTTTTGTTAGCAAAAACCAATTCTGTAATGTCCCTTTAAAGGTTGGGTCATAAATTCATATCTCCAAATAATGAATGACCGTAAAAACTTACATGGTGAGGAGCACTGCAAGCTGTTGATAGTATAAACTAGTTTGAGCAAGGATTCCCTTCAAAGTAACAATGGTTTGGATATACTGTTTTCCACCCCAAAACATTTGAATATGAGAAACAACTCAATGCATGAATCGTTTGTCGGATTTCTGAGGGTTGGGTGTCCGTTCGTGAATGCTTGCGGCTAGAGATGCGGTTGGTACCCGCGCTGTCACCTCGCTAAACGTGGACGGATTCGACGTTCTTGGGAAAGCACCGTGACACATGTTTTCTCGCAAGTCCTATAGTAGACACTGTATTCAGCTGAAACTTACACGGGTGACTTTTGTTCTAACCTTTCTTTCTAGCTTCGCCTATAAATCAGCACCATTACACTTTCAAAAAAGAATATTTGACCCTACCTTTAAAGGAACTGGTTTAAAGGAATTGGTTTTTGCTAACAAAACAGTTGCTGGCAGTGTAAGCACTTTATGTAATCCACCATATACATAAACTGACAAACCTGTAGAAGTTTGAGATCGATCGGCCATCTGGGTCACGAGAAAATAGTGAAAAACCGATCACACATTTGCATGAAATCATATAGATTCCAAAAATGAATAAAACGCTCACTGAGCGATAAACTCCAATCGGAAAATTAGTTTATTCATTTATCATCAAATATGGCGTTTCAGACAAAAATATTTCAAGGGATGTTTTCTACTATCATCATCATTAGACCGTGTAAGTTTTATGTAAATCTGTGATCAAAAAGTTCATTTTACATTTTTTTTTCTTACCTTACCTTTAAATAAGCTGTTCTTTGTGGTATAAAAATACAACTATTGAATTCAAAATGTTGTGTTCAAAATGTTATAATCACTGACCTTTTCACGCTAGCCCCAGGGGAAAAACCCTGCATGTTTTCGGATTTTCATTGAAAGTAAAGTGATTGGATTTATTTACCCAATAAAAGATGTTTTGATGCAATTCGGGGGTTTCGAATTGGATAAGTTCATGCTGCAACACTATTCAGAATAGTTATTGCTCATAAAAAAGGGGCTGAGGAAAGTCGGTGAATTATTTGTGAATGCATTAAAAAAATGATTTGTATGCAATCCCCTGTTGAACAAATTTACAAAGGTGAATTTTTAAAGGTATGGTACAATTTTGGTGATTGTCAAAGACCAGTATCATCACTTGGTGTGTATCCCAACATATTCATGAACATAATAACAAACAGGTGAAGAGTTGGGCTCAGTTGGTCATCGAAGTTGCAAGAAAATATTTAAGAAGAAAAAAAACCACCCTTGTTGCCTTAGAGTTGGGTGTGCTTTCAGATGCCTAAGAAAGGCTTCATGCCTGAAGCCTTTCTCAGATTAAATATGTTCTGGTAAAAAAAAAATACCCCTTCCTTTAAAACTTCATTACTATAAAGGGGTCATTTCTAAAAGTGTTTTATATTATCAACAGCTCTCCGGTGCTCTCTACCAAGTAAGTTTTTATGGTCATTAACTCGTGGAGTAATTACCAAAAGTATACCCTGCCTTTAAAGAACATCGACTCAGCACTTTGACTCAATAGGGAAAAAAATAATTTAAATATGACGTCCAACAATAGTGATTGAAAATGTCACCCATAACACCATGGGCCAAGGTAATGGGTGTAGCTTTTTCACAGTTAAAAATGGAGATCAGCATCTCTGGATTCAGTAGGAAAAGAGCTTTCCCACGGTAGCTAATACTTGGGGTCGCAAATATCATCATGACACCACTCCTAACATAAAAAAGTAATTTTTTACATTTTTCAAAATGGAGGTCAGCATTTCTGGATTCAGTAGGAAAAGAGCTTTCCCACGGTATCTAATACTTGGGGTTACAAATATCATCATGACACCACTCCTAACATAAAAAAGATTTTTTTTACATTTTTCAAAATGGAGGTGTTCATTTCTGGATTCAGTAGGAAAAGAGCTTTTCAACGGTATCCAACACTTGGGGTTGCAATATTATCCTGACATCACTCCTAAAAAATAAAAGGAATTTTTTCATTTTTCAAAATGGAGGGTCAGCATTTCTGGATCCAGAAAAGGGCTTTCAATCGAGATCCAACACTTGAGGGTTGAAAAGTTCACCCTGACACCACTCAAGACATTTCTTCAACTACTGCAAATAATTGATTCCACATTGCTGATTCTACGAGTACATTAAGGAAACGGGCGTAGTCTTGAGTCAAGACGTTCAAGGCGCTCCGCTGATAAAACAACACAAAGTAGATACAAGCAGAATACAAGGAAAGCTATTTTTTCGAAGAACTATCGAAGAGGAAAGACAAAAAAAGCCAAGCTCACGGGCCATGACTCTGTGACCTCAGCCGCGGCGCCCCATCACGGAACCAAATGCACCGGATGTAATAGCAAGTGCATTGGTTCTAATATAGAATCTTGTATTTTATTCAAACTTAAGTAATGCGTTTATTATATTACAATTATTGCTATTTTTGTTGGCACTTGTTCGACAGTCTAAAAATATACAACCCTGGATTTATAGCGACAATAGTAGACGAGGAAAACAGTCTACGATGCATCCATGCCAGGGAAGTTTGGCTATACCAGGGATCAGCTGTTGGACGAGTCATCGGATCAGCGGTTTAATGATCAGATTATCGGATTATCCTCTGACCAGAATGATTGGACGGGCAGTTGGATTAAACCCCCTTTTTATTGGAGGGGGGGATTAATTCTTCAGTTAGAGAACGACATTATTTCCTTTTTGTAGAAGGAAAGTTCTACTATTCACACTGTTTATAAAACTATTTTTATGGACAGTTTTTCTTTGATTTAATATCTTCTTTTTGATTATTGTTATTAAGTGCCCAAAGGCCTTTGCAGGTGAAGCACAAAGACATCAATTTGTACCTTATCTTGATACGAAGAAAGCAAACAACCAAGGGGAAATATGTTTTTGAACAATGCTCTACCCAACCATATCTTAACTCAAAGCGAGTAAGCATACCAGTAGCAGCAGTTTTGCAAACACTACAAAATGTTGTACCTTATCTTGAATCAAAAAGAGTAAGCACACCAGTGGCATCAGTTTTGCAAACATTACCAATGTTTTACCTTATATCGATTCAAAGAGAGATTAGCATATTTGATTCAAATAGAGCAAGTAAACCAGAAGCAGCAGTTTTGGCAACATTACCAATGTTGTACCTAATCTTGATTCAAAGAGAGTGCGCAATACAGTAGCAGCAGTTCTGGCCACACTACCAATGATGACGTACCTTGTCTTGATTCAAAGAGATTAAACATAGGCGGCAGCTTTGCCAATGTTAAAGGAACATTACAGAATTGGTTTTTGCTAACAAAACAGTTGCTGGCAGTGTAAGCACTTTATGTAATCCACCATATACATAAACTGACAAACCTGTAGAAGTTTGAGATCGATCGCCCCTCTGGGTCACGAGAAAATAGTGACAAACCGATTACACATTTGCAAGAAATCATATAGATGAATAAAACGCTCACTGAGCGATAAACTCCAAACGGAAAATTAGTTTATTCATTTCTCATCAAATATGGCATTTCAGACAGAAATATTTCAAGGGATGTTTTCTACTATCATCATCATTAGACTGTGTAAGTTTTATGTAAATCTGTGATCAAAAGTATATTTTACAATTACCAATTCTGTAATGTTCCTTTAAAGGTATTGTACACTTTTGGTAACAGCTCAAAATCAGTGTCCACATTTTGTGTGATTCAACATATGCATGAACAAACAAACCTGTGAAAGTTTGAGCTCAATTGGTCATCGAGGTCACGAGAAAATAGCGAAAGGAGATCTTATGTGTTTTCTGTTTTTTCAAATTATTGCACGCGATAATTACTATTGTTTTACTCGTTTCTCAGAAACGATAGCATTTTAGGCAGAAATATTTTAAGGAACCCTTTCTACCATACTTACTTTAAATCATGTAAGTTATTTGTGAATCTGTGAACATTGTGTTTTTTGATCTTACCAATAGTGTACAGGGCCTTTAACAATGTTGTACCTTGTCTTGATTCAAAGACATTAAGCATATTTGCTGTACCTTATCTTGATTCAGATAGATCAAGTATTCCAGAAGCAGCAGTTTTCGCAACATAACCAATGTTGTACCTTATCTTGATGCAAAGAGAGTATTAGCGTATTTGCTGTACATTGTCTGGATTCAAAGGGATTAAACATGGGCGGCAGCTCTGCCAGTGTTTTAACCATTGTGTTAGAGAGAGAGAGGGGGGAAGAGAGAGCAAGCGAGTCAACGCACTAACTGCATGCAAACCATGACCATGCAAAACCATGACAAAATAGGGGTTTCGTTTGTGGTTGGTTAAGTAAGCATACAACCAGTGTTGTCTTAGACCACAGTTTATTTAACAGAAACACTATGTGGGAGTAGAATAATAATTCCAGAAACGTAAACAAATCCATGAGTGAAAGCTCGAAAATTAAAGGATTGATTTTCGACGACAGAAAAACTTACACACTAAAAAAAAACTCCTCGTTGGCTAACTCTCTTTGAATCAATATAAGGTGCAACATTGGTAATGTTTGCAAAACTGCTGCTACTGGTACGTTTACTCTCTTTGAATCAAGATAAGGTACAACATTGGTAATGCTTGCAAAACTGCTGCTACTGGCGTGTTTACTGTCTTTGATTCAATATAAGGTGCAACATTGGTAATGTTGGCTAAACTGCTGACACTGGTACGTTACTCTGTTTGAATCAAGACAAGGTAAACAAATCCTGGGTCAGAATTTACCCGGATTCCGGATACCAGGGAACCTGGCCCATTTCTGGGTAAAGCTGATACGGACAGTTTGGTGGTTTTTTTTGTGTTTTTTTGGTATTATTATTTTATTTTTTATTACATTTATTACATTTTTTTTTTTTGGGGGGGGGTGGTTTACTCGGATTCTACGGCAGTTTTTACCAATTTCCGTGTCATTTTGAACATAGATTCTGGGCCACGGTGACCCAGAAAAGAGTCACGCCCAAAAGGGTCACGCCCAAAAGGGTCACACCCAAAAGGGTCACGCCCCCACAGGACTGGAATCCGGGTCAACTCTGACCCGGAAAGTACGGAGTATAATTATTTAGAGCCTAAAACACGTCGGTGTATGGTTAATACACCTCATACATAAACACAATCTTTGGACAAATTTAAAAAATATAAAAAAGATAACATATTTTGATTGATGATTAGACCTGACCGTTATGCATCCTGAAATCTCCCGGGTCAATAAATATTGACCCGGATTACGGCTCCGATGGGGGGGGGGGGGGGCGGGCCTGATCTATTTTAGGGTCAGGCTGGTCCGGAAACTGGTTGAAAAAATGGGGTTTCAACTGAGATTCCGCGCCAGTTTGATTCATTTCTGGGCTTTTAGACAAAGATTCCTGTCATAATAATAATAATAATACGCAGTTCTTATATAGCGCTTTATCACGTCCGATGGGCGTCTCAAAGCGCTCAGTATTTTTCCTGCAAGGTATAATGTGGAGCTACGTTTTGAAGTATTAGACCTGTTCCTTTACATAGCACCATGTAATGGTTTACAAGGTGCTGTGGCGCAATATGCTGACAATCAAACCATGAACACCGGGGCGAACCCCTTCTCTTAGCGATAAGTGTAACTGGGTTCTTTTACGTGCATTACACAACACACGGACACAACGGCTTTACGTCCCATCCGAAGGACGAAGCAATAATGGTTAAGTGTCTTGCTTAAGGACACAAGTGTGACGACCGGGACTCGAACCCACACTCTGCCGATCAGAAACACCAGAGCTTGAGTCCGGTGTTCTTATCCGCTCGGCCACGACACGCCACGTCATACTGATCCGGAATGGGTCAGGCCCCCGCGTGACCTGGAATTGAGCCGGATTGTTCTAGAATGTGGTCTCAGAAAAAAGGTCCTCTCTCCCTCAACATCTCACAGTCGACAGCCATCCCTTTAAAACTGCAATCAGTGGTGAGAAGGTCGAACGAAATGAAAGTGTGATTGTAAACTGAGTAAAACTGGGGTCCCTCGAATCGGAAATCGCATCGCCATTTGATTCATTTCAAACCGATTCAGTTTCTAAACAAGATATCAATCAATGTTCAACATTGTATAGCCTGATGATGCATGACTGCAAAGTCAGGTTGTGGGCAGTCAGGTTGGCGTAGTGGTATCTTGCATTGCCTTCCACCATCTGGGGGACCCCGGTTCAAATCACACCAGGGCACTACATGGTTTGGATTTTTCAAGTCACTGCCTGATTGTGTGGATTTTCCTTTGAATATTTCTCTAGGGTTTTCCTCCCACAACTAAAACTGAAACTTCCTTCATTGTCTTCTCTCCATCGGGGTTAATGGCTAGTATATAGTGAATAAGTTCGCTTTCTGAGAGTCCTTGGCTTCACAACCAGAGTAAATAAACTGTAGGCGTTGGAGGTGAGATGATAATTATGATGAAGACCAGAGCAAACTTTAGTCGAAACGTTAAGAACACACCAACAGGCTCGTTGCAAAGCCACTATACTACTTTGAAGAGATTGCACCAGAAAGAATTGACTTACAACAATGCAAATAATATTGCAGCCGCACATCGTTCGGAGTAACGTTTACATCTTTACACTATTGTTAATGTTGTCCTTTTGTCTCCTTTTTGTGGAAGGGGGGGGGGGTCATTCATTCCGTTCCGAAGTCCTCCACACACACAAAAAAACATTATTCAATCAACCAACCCCACAACAATTTTATCAGCTTTGGCAGCTTTGGTGGTATTAAAGATTATTTGTCGATGAACATGGTATAAAGTTTATGTTTTGTAAAGAATAATGCTTACGCCCATAGCCTTTGTTGTTTGTTTGTTTGTGGGGAGGGGTGGGTGGTGTCGTTGTTGTTGGTGTTTGTTTGTTTTGTGGTGTGTTTGTTTGTTTTGTTTTGTTTTGTTTGTTTGTTTTTGTTTTTGTTTGTTGTTTTTTTTTTGGGGGGGGAAGGTCGGGGTGTTTCTTGTTTGTGTTGATTTGGGGGAAAATGAAGTAAGAACTATAGGAGCTGTGGAACATTAATGCCTTTGTCTCGTTTACGAACAGATTTAAGACAAACAGATTTCTAACGTTACTGGCAAAAGTTTGTACTTTTTTTGTTTTTTTTTCCACTAAGTTCTTTATTGTTTTAGTTCTTTTGTTTTTAAGCCCTTGCAACGGCTGGCCTTCCTATGTCCTGGCGACCTTTAGTCTATTTGTTTATAAAACCAAAAGGTTTTCTCAAAACCAAGGGCTCCGATTTGACCTGGTTTCCGCAGGATTATTTCCAGCTGTATTCCGCGAAAACGAAAGCAAAGTCGATCGCAATTAAAAAAATATTCCGCCGGAAACGGTCGTTTTGCAATTCATTCGCTGACGGTTTACTGTGAAGAAAAATGAGCAACACTTTCTCGGAAAGGGTTTTAACGTCTACGGGCGTAAAAGTTGTTCTTGATACAATGGGTTGAACAAAGACAAATTTACTAGAGCGGGACTTGAACCTGCGACCTCCGGATTAACGTACCGGCGCTCTACCAACCGAGCTATCTAGCCCTTATGTTGGCAGTCTCCGTCAGGCCTGCGCTAAACGTCGCACGTTTGTCGTGTCGAACTCAAACAGTTGTAAAATTAGGAATTAAATTCGACAAAAGAGCGACGTTTAGCGCAAACCTTTTATTTAAGTTCGGCACTGCCGTGTAGCACGGCAAGCCCTGCCGTGCTACACGGTAGCGGCACGACACGGTGACAAAGTCGCGCTCTTGCCGTGTCGAATCGAACTGAAAACATTTGAGTTCGGCTCGGCAAAAGTGCGACGTTTAGCGCAGGCCTCAGTTTGTCAATATCTTTGTTTGGGGTGCCTGTGAGACAACATTGAACCTGTACCTGCCGTATAGCCAGGGGTAGTATAAACTATTTTGAAAAAGGATCACCTTCGAGGTAATATGGTTTGGAAATGTTCACCCAAAAACATTTGAATTTTAGAAACCTTTGTGCTGAAATGTTTCCAAGATTCAGAGTTGACTGAATTCCACTTTCGTGGTGTCCGTTCGCTAAAGCTGCGGCTAGAGATGCGGTTGGTACCCGCCGTCACCTCGCTAACATGAATAGATTCGACGTTCTTAGAAAATACCGTGACGGTTATTTTGCTGCATTTCCCAACAAGTAGACACTGTATTCGGCTGGTACTTTCACAGGTGACTTATGTTGTATCTGTCATCACTTGATAAGTTTGCGTACAAATCCTAGAAACGCCGACAAAATGACCCAACTTTATGGATACGGCAATTCGGAAAACGTTTAAGCTTCTGTTTAAAAAGAGCAATTGACTTTCAACCAGAAAGCGACAAAGGTTCAAGTTTTTAGCACCAGAAAACATTATGCAGTATTGGGATAAAGTGGTTTTAACAAGAGAAATGTGGATTTTCGAAGAAGATGGTTATTGTGGCGTGTCGTTGTCGAGCAAAGTCACTTTTGGATGAAACATGACCTCTTTCTGTAAAACTACGTTACTTCAAAGGGGGCCGTTTCTCATAATGTTTTATAATATCAAC
The DNA here is from genome assembly GCA_032158295.1 of Pycnopodia helianthoides. Classification (NCBI taxonomy): domain Eukaryota; kingdom Metazoa; phylum Echinodermata; class Asteroidea; order Forcipulatida; family Asteriidae; genus Pycnopodia; species Pycnopodia helianthoides. The sequence continues at coordinate 10,082,079 of CM063264.1, read as the reverse complement.
AGCTCTCCAGTGCCCTTCACCAAGTAAATTTTTATGGTCATTAACTTGTGGAGTAATTACCAAAAGTACACCCTACCTTCAATAATCGTCTGATTTAATCTTTTTAGTTCACCCCATTGACAATAGTATCTCGTATATTTTTGCGTTTTTATTTGACACCAGCTTAGAAACGATCTTTGGAAAAATTCCAAACTGGAATTAAAGATGATCCGTCTCAACATTTCTGCCTATTTACATTTTGTCTGTCTCCGTATCTTCCCCATAATCCAATAATCTCTTACATCTTCAGGGAGATTACAAGGAGATTAAGTGGATTAACAGACTAAAGGACGGCATTCCAGAGATTCATGAAGCGCCTGGTATTGTATTCGTAAGGGATTAAGGTTTGGCTTATTAGCCGGATTGTGGGGATCATCGGGTGGCTTCTCGTCCTTTCGTTTGTGGGAAATAAATCAGGGCTGATGATAAGATGATGATGATGACGTCATCGTTTGAATATTTCTCCGAAATAGGAAATAACTGTCACCAATGCAAACACGAACTCTAGCAATAAGCCATTTGCGAGTTTTTAGATTTGAATGAAGTCTTGTACAATGACTTGCTTAGTCACAAGTCACCGCTTACATTGGAATTTCTCAGAGATAGAGACAGTTGCTTGGTTCGGGGCAAGCTTTTGTATATTACTTAACCATAATTGCTTCGTAAAAAGTTGGGAAGGTAGTGCATTCTGCTCTACCAGCCAGGCTCCCAGTGGATGATACTCAATGCCTACATCCTTACGGACTGTGAAGGGGGTAACCCTGTTTCAGCCCCAGGAGTAGGTGGCAACGTGCCCCTGGTGTCAGTTGATTTGGGTCAACAGCCCAAATCAGTTATTAAGTGTGTAGCCCTCACCTTGAGTGGCCGTTCGGCCTTATGAGTTAGGCGATATCTCATAAAAAACAATTTTTTTAAAGACTACTACAAACATAGAGCAAGGAAACAAACATGGAGCCGTTTTTTTTTTTTAATAGCTCCATGATACAATTCACTGGATATGATTGTTAACACGCCGTCACCACAAACCACAGCCTACAGATTGTTTTTCCACTTGTACATTTTTTTAATCGTGATTATACTTTTTGAGTCATGATAAAAAATATCTTAATAATGGTCTTTATTATAATGGTTCCTTTCTTTGAATCAAGATAATGTCCAACATTGGTATTATTGGCAAAGCTGCAATTATTGGCTTTAAAAAAAATGAGTACTGGCTATGATGAAACGAAACTAACAATAAAATTTAACATTTTTTTAAAATCTCAAACACATTTAACATTTATGATCTCAAACACAAGAATTAAAAACAGATACAATTTTGTTAACCATTTATAAGGAGATTCAAGCAAAGCTGGTCAATATAGTTTGACCTTCCCTTGTAATGAAATGTGTGCGGGCTGATTGCCAAAAACACAGGTATATTTTTTGTGTGAAATCTAACGCATCGCTTTCACTCGCAACTCAAAATAATTTATTTTCAGGAGCTTGGGGAGTATTCTACATTGACATACATTGAAAAAACAAGAGACGTCATCCCTGTCCACTAGTTTTAAACACTGTCCACTAAGGTGAAAGTTTAAGAGCAGCCTGCCACACAAGTCATTGAACAAACCGAAAAGTAGCTCTTGTTTTGGCCGGGGTTTCGAAGAAAGTCGTGAGTATATTTCGGTTTCGACAAGCGAAATGACAACAATTTGACGATTTCTTCACAAATCGTCGTATTTTAGATGGAAGGTTTTTTGTCGGGGAGGTCTGTATTGATATGGAGTTTGTGAGCATTGGGGTTTATGAGCAGTGAGTTATGAGCGGTGAGGTTTATGAGCAGTGAGGTTTATGATAAGTGAGGTTTATAAGCAGTGAGGTTTGTGAGCAGTGAGGTTTGTGAGCAGTGCGGTTTATGAGCAATGAGGTTTATGAGCAATGAGGTTTATGAACAGTGAGGTCTATGAGCAGTGAGGTTTGTGAGCAGTGAGGTTTATGAGCAATGAGGTTTATGAGCAATGAGGTTTATGAGCAATGAGGTTTGTGAGCATTGAGGATTTATGAGCAATGAGGTTTATGAACAGTGAGGCTTATGAGCATTGAGGTTTGTGAACAGTGAGGTTTTAAGCAGTGATTTTTATGAACAGTGAGGTTTATGAGACAGGGATAGTCTGTTTTTTGGATCCCTTGGTTTTCATTACTGAAAATATTTACAAAATAATTGAATAAAAAGATATACAAATTTAAGCATCTCTGAACGACGGGGAAGTAATAAAGAATCTGCTTCTCATTTATATCCCCCGTGCAGAAGGAATCAACTAAGGTTAAAGGTAGGATCGTAGATTGATAAATCCTCCAAAAAATGAATGACCATAAAAACTTACTGGAAGAGAAGCACTGCAGCTGTTGATAGTATAAACTATTTTGAGAAGGGGTTCCCTTCGAAGCAATATTATGGTTTGGATAATTTTTCACCCCCAAAACATTTTAATCTGAGAAAGAGATTCATGCATGAACCGTTTCTCAGATTTCTGATGGTTGGTGTCCGTTCGCGAGTGCTGCGGCCAGAGAGGCGGTTGGTACCCGCTATCACTCCTCGCTAAACTTTTATGGATTCGACGTTCTTGTGAAAATACCGTGACAGTTTGTTGCCGTTTTCAGCAAGCAGACACTGTGTTCAGCAGAAACTTTCACAATTGACTTTTATTGTATCTTTATTAATAACTTTGCCTACAAGCATTACGTGCACAAAGACCAATCCATGACCCTACATTTAAAGGGTCCAGCACAAGAGGACACGCACTTGGCTGGCAGTGAAAACATTCTCGAAAAATTGGCAAGTTCGAGCAGAGTTTTTGAAAAAACAAAAAAAAAACCACACGTGTTGATCAGAACTTGTGCAATAGCTTGACCTCAATTTGACCTGTGTGTTTGACCCGGATATAAACCTGGGTCAGCGGATGGGTGAACAAGGTTGTTGTTACAAATTGATGTATGCGAACATCATTAAAGGGGAAGTAAAACGATGAGATACTTTCATTTCAATCAATAAAATGAGAAGAAAAACAAAAGCAAAGCGGTGTTTTAGTTTTAAAGGAACATTACAGAACTGGTAAGAAAAAAAACTTGTAAACTATACATACTTTTTGATCACAGATTTACATAAAACTTACACGGTCAAACGATGATGATAGTAGAAAACATCCCTTGAAATATTTCTGTCTGAAATGCCATATTTGATGAGAAATAATAAACTAATTTTCCGATTGGAGTTTATCGCTCAGTGAGCGTTTTATTCATTTGTTGAATCTATATGAATTCATGCAAATGTGTAATCGGCTTTTCACTATTTTCTCGTGACCCAGATGGCCGATCGATCTCAAACTTCTACAGGTTTGTCAGTTTATGTATATGGTGGATTACATAAAGTGCTTACACTGCCAGCAACTGTTTTGTTAGCAAAAACCAATTCTGTAATGTTCCTTTAAAGGGAAGGTACACGATTGGTAATCACTCTAAAAAATGAATGGCAATAAAAAACTGACTTGGTTAGAAGTACAGCAACTTTCGATAGTTAAAGCATTCTAAGAAATATTTCAATTCAAAATAATATAGATATGGAAAAAGATGTCAGTTTTTTCCCCAAAAATTTGAATCTGAGAATTGTTTTTGTCAGAAACATTTTCAGATTGTGTATTCCTATTATGGATTATTCGTTATGCGTGGACATTTCTTCGCTGCGGATTATTGCGATATTTAAAAAACGAAATGATATTTTTACAGGTTATTTTGATTGTATATATCTACATTTATATAGGATTAAAACAATCGAACGGGTTCCAAAAACCAAAGGTATACTTTGCCTTTAAAGGTAGTATACATGAGTGTAAGGATAGAAACATATTTTGTTTAATTTAGTCTGAAAGCTTAGTAATTATGAAGTTCATACTAAACCATTTTTTTTTTTCTGTGAAATATTTCCCTTTGAAATGAAGTCATATTTGAGAAACTGTATCAGAAACCCTGAAAACGATTCCTTTTATCACCGTAAGGATAAAAGGCCTTATATTCAGCGTAACATTACAGTGTACAGTGTACACAGCATGTTCCAGGCTTACCCGCAGGGCATCTACTTTGTGTAACAGCAGATTTCGGTTGTTACAACCCAAATTAAGGACACTATTATGTGGGAAAGGAGAAGAAATGTTCAGTTTTAGATGTGGGAGGAAAACCCCAGTGGGGGAAAACCCTCGCAATCAGGTAGGAACTGAAAACCTCACTTTCAGTGACTCTTGGCAACATTTTCCAGTGAGTTGACCAACCATTTGAAACCATTCGACTGCCAAGGTTGTGTACGGTGGCACAACTGTGCACAGAACTAACTGTGTACTGTGTACATGCGTTCCCTCATGGTATCATATTTCAGGCTGGAATAGTTTATCTATCATTCAAAACCACTTGAATGGTATTGAATGGTCAGACAGCAAGAGGGTTTTAATCCACATGCGAGTCTCCGGTCTGAGGTGGGATTCGAACCGGGTTCAACAGAGGTGAAAGGCAGGGAAATAAACCACTCAGCCAACCTGATCGCTTTATTTGACAATTTTGCAAGGCGCATTATAAATAAAACTATTATAAGTATTGGTGTTTCTATTTTTCATGGCTTCAAATTCAAGTCATATACATAATGAAAGAAAATATAGACTGGTAAATATATGCTTGCCGAACAGCGGAAAAACAAGCTAATGCAAACGTGCAACCCTTGTTGTTTTATGTGTTTGTTTAAAAAAGACAACGAGCCAAATGAGTGCACGCTATGTACTAAAGTGTTTTTCCACGCATTGTACGGACGCATAGTTTGGTGGTGCCTCGATCAGAAAAAGTAGAATAACATTATACTAAATATTTCACATTCAATTATTAATGCATATTCCAGACCTATGTCACTCAGTGAACAACAAAACAGGCTAAGCTTGCAAACGATCGACAACGAGCATTAATGTATATTTATACTGGGCCTAATATTGTAGAGCTGCTTAAGCAGAAAATATCGCAGGATACCAGTTTTAAATGGTACATGGGACATGGTATTTTAGCTGGTAACCTTATTCTGGTAAGCATAATTTTGAGTCGTTAACTACCGGTTCCTTTCAGAACCAACAGTTACTCAAAAAGAGATTTTAACATGGTGTTACCGCAAACCTCTCTTAGTTAAGCATAATTTTGTTGTGCTTAACTATATTTGGTGCTAAGCAGCTCTATGAAATTGGGCCCTGTAATTAAGTGTATTACAAATTGACCGTGGTGTCATGTCACTTTAAAGTGCATGGACATCATTGTCAATTGTCAAAGACCAGTAGCAACACTTAATGCGACCCAACATAACTTGACCCCATAGAAATAGCAAACTTGTGGAAGTACAAAGGCATAATATACTTTTGGTAACGGTCAAAACCCAGTATCCTCACTTGGTGTATCCCAACATATGCATAGAATAACACACCTGTGAAAATTTGGGCTCAACTGGTCATCGAAGTTGCAAAAAAATAATGAAAGAAAACAAAATCTTGTTTCATAGAATTGTGTGCTTTCAGATGCCTGAGAAAATCTTCATGCCTGAAGCCTTTCTCAGATTCAAAATTTAGAGAGAAAAATGACTTCTTTCTCTAAAACTACATTACTTCAAAGGTTTTTTTCTAACAGTGTCTGCAATATCTCTCCAGTGCTCTTTACCATATAAAGATTTGGTGTCATCAATTTGTGCAGTTGCCTCCCCCCGGGTCATACGCCTTTGTTTACTTTAGATTGTTTTATGAGCTAACCTATCTCTTAAAATCTGTTTTGGTTCTACTGTAGCGAAAGGTGAATTGCTTTAAAGGTATTATACATGATTGGTAGAGCTGACAAAACAGTTGCAAACAAAGTTCATGTTTTGTGTGATTAACCATATACATGAAATAACAAACCTGTGAAAATTTGAGCTCAATTGGTCATCGAGGTCACGAGAAAATAGTGACAAGAGACCTTATGTGTTTTCTATTTTTCAAACATCGAATTTATTATCGCGCGCGATAAAAACTACTGTTTTATTCATTTCTCAGAAACGATAGCATTTTAGGCAGAAATATTTTAAGGAACCCTTTCTACCATTACTTACTTTAAATCATGTAAGTTATGTGTGAATCTGCGATCATTTTTGTTTTTTGATCTTACCAATAGTGTACAGGGCCTTTAAAGATGTATTTTTTTAAAGTCAATTGTACTGTACCTTTTGCCATAATGCTTAACAGTAAGGTGTTTTAAAGTTTCGGACTTGTTCTCTTTTTAACATTATATGAGTTCTATTGTTTTATTGCTAATGTTCTGTCTTTTTCTATCGTTTTTCTGAGTTGCTCTATGTTTTATTGTTTTATTACTTGACACCTGTCCCTTCTAACCAAATCACTGACCCCTGTTGATTGACCCCCCCCCCCCCCAGGACATGTGGTATGGTCCAGCTGATGGTATCATGGCATAATGAGCTGAACAATGTGTACGATGTGGTTAAGACAAAGGAAATATTAAAAAATGTCAGCACGGGGCATTGCAGGATTTAAAAAAAAACATTCTCGGAACAAATTTGTTGAGGTGATGCAGCTTCAAAACGAAAAGCTGACGAAACATTTGCATAAATTATATGCCATGATGAAGCACAAGATACATTAACATGCAACATTGTTTGTACATGGCTGACGGACGTGAGATTGTGTTGGGATTTCAACAATAATTTATTTGTATTTATTTTTTATTTTTAATGACAGCTTGTGCTGAGAATATGGTCCTCACTGCAGAGTTTTTAAACTGGCCAACTTTGCCGAACTACGGGTTTACACGTGTTGTTTGTACGGCGTGTCCATTGAAAGCTTTAACAAAAAAAATTGCCTTACCATTCCTTTAAACAAAAAAAGTAACATAACTCTTGCCGTGGCTGACGGGTTCTTTATTTAACAGATATTTCCTGTGTTTTTTACTCGTCTAAACAAATATCACAACCAAGGTCCGGTTCGCTTGGCCTGCATCCCATCAGGATCTATGAGAATTAAAACTGCCCCGGGAAATAAAAAATGATGTACCGGACTGATGTGTGGAGAAAGAAAAAAGTTCTGCATTATGAAGTATAAAGTATTTAATTAGTATAACGTGGTTTGGCCTTGTTACGTGGGCTGTTTGTCTTTAAAGGTATTGTACACTTTTGGTAACAGCTCAAAATCAGTGTCCACATTTGTGTGATTAAACATATGCATGAACAAACAAACCTGTGAAAGTTTGAGCTCAATTGGTCATCGAGGTCACGAGAAAATAGCGAAAAGAGATCTTATGTGTTTTCTGTTTTTTCAAAAGATCACGCGCGATAATTACTATTGTTTTACTCGTTTCTCAGAAACGATAGCATTTTGGGCAGAAATATTTTAAGGAACCCTTTCTACCATTACTTACTTTAAATCATGTAAGTTATGTGTGAATCTGTGAACATTATGTTTTTCGATCTTACCAATAGTGTACAGGGCCTTTAAATGTGGCGTGTCGTGGCAGAGCGTTTATTTTTTAGTGCATCGGACGCAAGTTCTGGTGGCTGAGTCATCAATCAGGATACGGGTTCGAATCCCGGTCATGGCACTTGTGTCCTTGAGCACGACGCTTCGCTGTACAAATTGCTTTCTCTTCACCCAAGGGGTAAATGGGGGACCTGTGAGGGCAGAATGGTTTCTTGTGGTTGATTTAGGTCGGTGTGCTACATTATTTGGCAGCACAGGCTGCATACTCCCCAGGGAGCTGAGATGGTTTTTACGGAATGACATAAATGGCCCAGTGACCAGGGGTAATAATGTTGGAGCTGAGTGACGGATTTGAGCGCTATATAAGAAGCCACTATTATTATTAATGAAAATTAATAATCTGCAGAATTGTTAAACAAAAAATTAGTTTATACATTCAGTGATTTCTATTAACTATTTTGGAATTGGGCCCAGGTCGTTGCTCTATGGAATGAATGTCCGTCAATTTGTGGCGTGTCGTGGCCGAGCGTTCTAATTCAACGGGCCCACGCTCTGGTGTTGTCAGCAGCAGAGTGTGGGTTCGAATCCCGGTCATGACACTTGTGCCCTTGAGAAAGGCACTAAACCATAATTGGGAAGGCACTTAACCATAATTGGGAAGGCATTTAACCATAAATGGGAAGGTAGATCATTCTGCTCTACCAACCAGGCTCCTTGTGGATTATACCCTGCCGACATCCTTATGGACTGTTAAGTGAGAATGCTGTTTCAGCCCCAGGAGTAGGTGGCAACGTGCCCCGATGGTGACAGTTGATTTGGGTCGACAGCCCAAATCAGTTAAGTGTAGCCCTCACCTTGAAGTGGCCGTCTGGCCTCGTGAGATAAATAAATGATATAATAACTAGTTCTTATATAGCGCATTTTACAATAACGTATCAATGCGCTTTACATTAGTGCCCTGGTCATTGGGCCAATAGCATTCCTGTAATCTTTCTCAGCTCCCTGGGGAGTATACAGCCCGTGCTGCCGTGGCGCTCCAAAGGCTTTTTCATACTCGATATCAACCTCTACCCTCGCAGGTACCCATTTATACCCCTGGGTGAAGAGAAGCACTTATAGTAAAGCATCTTGCTCAAGGACACAAGTGTCATGACCGGGATTCGAACCCACACCCTGATAACAATTAACTACCATAACTTGAATGCGATTGCTTTAAACCGCTCGGCCATGACACCCTAAGGAGATAGGCGATATCTCTTCTTCTTCTTCTTCTTCTTCTTCTTTAACTCGCATGCATGACTCTAACGTTTCAGCACACTCGAGCCTTAATTAACTCCGCGAAACAAGTTCACAGACACACACACCAATTGTCGACCCCTCTTGAATTTTGAAGCCGACCCTGTAGTCCGGCTCAGCGAAGCTTAGTCAAGGATTAATCATACAAGATGAGCAACTGGCGCTCTCAAAACCAAACATTTACGAAGTGAAGTCCTTTGTGCTATTCAAACATGCAGGTGCACGGGTGAATCTACAAATCCTTATCAACTAATTGCTATTGCTTTAATAAAATAACTTGAGAGTTTGAGGCTGCTATCGAAACTAGCTAAGTCACGCATATTCGACTAGTTAAACAGCACTGTGTTGGTTTGTAAGGAGCCGTCTGCAAAAGTGCGGCTCTAACCTCAATTTTGTTTTAAATAATTGTTAAAGGGAAGGTATACGATTGGTAATCACTCTAAAACTTTAAAGCAATACAAACTTACTTGATCAGAAGTACAGGAACTTCCGATAGTATCAAGCATTTTGGGAAATATTTCAATTGAAAATAATGTGGATATGGATATTTATTGTATGTATCTACATTTATATAAGATTAAAACAATCGAACGGTCCCCCGAACCAAAGGTATACTTTGCCTTTAAAGGGAGTGCACATACCAACATTGTTACGATTGAAAATATAAATGTTCACAGATACACCAAGTGAGTATACTGGAGTTGACATTTTATCGAAAGTACGCCCTCCCTTTAATACTGAACACCTGAGCGGTCTAGTTCACCGGACCCAAGCTCTGAAGTGTTGTCAGCAGCAGAGCGTGGGTTCGAATCCCGGTCATGACACTTGTGTGCCCTTGAGCAAGGCAGATAACCATAATTGCTTCATAAACAGTTGGGAAGGTAGTGCATTCTGCTCTACCAGCCAGGCTCACAGTGGATGATACCCATGCCTACATCCTTACGGACTGTGAAGGGGGTATAACCCTGTTTCAGCCCCAGGAGTAGGTGGCAACGTGCCCCTGGTGACAGTTGATTGGGGTTGACAGCCCAAATCAGTTAAGTATAGCCCTCACCTTGAAGTGGCCGTTCGGCCTTGTGAGTTCGCAATATCTCAACAACAAAAATCTTTCCTTTAAAGGTGTGTGAATATTTATTTTGAGGGTGGCCAAGTCAGAGTGTACCCCCACATCTATGAAAGTTTCTCATAGTTACGCATCGGTTCCCACGCAGAAGACAATGGCGTGGTGTGGGGGCGCCTTCAATTGTACTTAATTAACAAGAACATACTACTTGACGTAGTGCAGGTCAGTTCGCATGACTCAGAGATTGCAGCTTTATTCAACCCGAAGAAAAGAAAACTTCACCTGGTTTTTTTTTTCCGTCCACGACGAATTCATATCCACGAGTTTTTCTTACGATTTGTGACTCAGACTTATGAATGCTTTGATCACGGTGTTTTTACGTCACTGTCGTATTCCTTATGTGAAACATAGTAACTATCCTTAAAGAAACTGGACACTATTGGTAATTACTCAAAATAATTATTAGCATAAAACCTGACTTGGTAACGAGTAATGGGGAGAGGTTGATAGTATAAAACATTGTGAGAAACGGCTCCCTCTGAAGTAACGTAGTTTTTGAGAAAGAAGTAATTTTCCTCGAATTTGATTTCGGGACCTCAGAATTAGATTTTGAGGTCTCGAAATCAACCATCTGAAGGCACACAACTTCGTGTGACACGGGTGTTTTTTCTTTCATTATTATCTCGCAACTTCGACTACCAATTGAGCTCAAATTTTCACAGGTTTGTTATTTTGTGCATATGTTGAGATACACCAAGTGAGAAGACTGGTCTTTGACAATTACCAACAGTGTCTAGTGTCTTTAACCCCAACTGAAAATGTTTTCATTAATTAAAACGTAAACAGACTTTGCAAACACCAGGCATGATATTTTGAACTTGGAAAAAAATAGGAACATTTTATCGAGTACAAGGGCTGACCTATAAGCTTTAATAGACATTTCAGGCTTTTTAGTGACAATTTTTCAGATTTTTCCACGGGCGAAAAAATCTGAACATCAGACAAAAGTACAAAAAAATATTACGCCGGAAAAACAAGTTTATCATTTTAATTGAACCAGTGATTTCAAACTTAAGTTACATCAAGTAAGCTTGGGTTGTTGTTAAAGGAACATTACAGAATTGGTAAGAAAAAAACTTGTAAAATATACTTTTTGATCACAGATTTACATAAAAATTACACGGTCTAATGATGATGATAGAAAAAAACATCCCTTGAAATATTTCTGTCTGAAATGCCATATTTGATGGAAAATGAATAAACTCATTTTCCGATTGGAGTTTATCGCTCAGTGAGCGTTTTATACATTTGTTGAATCTATATGATTTCATGCAAATGTGTAATCGGTTTTTCACTATTTTCTCGTGACCCAGATGGCCGATCGATCTCAAACTTCTACAGGTTTGTCAGTTTATGTATATGGTGGATTACATAAAGTGCTTAAACTGCCAGCAACTGTTTTGTCAGCAAAAACCAATTCTGTAATGTTCCTTTAATTTACAGCGACAAAACATGTAGCAAAAGGGGGTTGGGCGTGGCACAGAAGTGAGAAATACACAGAGGGTCAACAAAAAAGAGGGTTTACCTCCAGAAATGGGGTGCGTGAACTTTGATGTCTAACTTGACGTATGTGTTCGAAAAGGAACACGTTGCCCTGGAGGTACCAGTTGGGTGTTGCCGGTGGCCAGTCGTTAAAACAACAAAAACAACAACAACAAGAGGTGGGCTTTGAACCGTTACCCAAACACACCTGTGTCATCCAGTCACAGATAAACAAACCGGGATTATTTGCTCAGACGTACCCAACAACAAAACAATCCCTAGACGCTCTGAAAGCATCCTTTAACCTCCCCACCCACAAAGAAAGGTGACTTTCTATTGTGTTGGAATCAGAGAGTACAATCCCGTACTCCCAGGGAAGGGAGAAATTACAAGCTATTACCACTCCAAGATGATCACGGAAGGCCCCCCTGCGGACAAGGTGACTTCAACCCTGGGTTGGTCCGGTGATGGGGGAAGGGGGTAGGCACCCTTCCTCCAACTGAGACCGTCTCGATGTTCCAATGAATTACAAAAGTTCAACGCAGCGTGAGGTGATGAGCTTAATAGCACATCTTTCTTCTCGATCAATCAGACCCCTTCAGCACTTTGATAGCGTACCATGCTCGTCCTTTGTGGCCAGCTTTTGTGAGTTAAGTATCTGGCAGACAGTTTATCAAAGACCCGGCCCAGGGGTTCCCTGTTAAAGGTTTTCTGTGGTGGGATCATAAATGGTCCTTGTAAGATTTCTGTCTTTTTCCTGTTGTTTGTTTTCTTTTACTTGAGGAACAAAGTGCACCATTTTGTCTTTTTCATGTGCATGTCTGACCGTTTTGATCAACAGATTTTGACTCAAAGTAAACACACTACAGAGCAAGGAGCGAGTAACAGCACAGTACTGGGCCCAATTTCATAGAGCTGCTAAGCACACAAATTTGCTTAGCATGACATTTCTTCATTGATAAAAACAGGATTACCAACCAAATTTCCACGTGATTTTCAGGATAAGTTACATACCAGTAACAAGCAATATGCAACACATGGATATTTGGTTTGGTAACCCTGTTTTTATCAAGGAAGAAATTTCATGCTAAGCAAATCGTTGTGCTTAGCAGCTCCATGTGCTTAGCAGCTCCATAAAATTGGGCCCTGTACCCCAGTCTTTGAAGGATGGTCAAAAGCTTACTTGGTGAGAAGCACTGCAGCTGTTGACAGTATCAATTAGTTTGAGAAAGGATTCCCTTCGAAGTCATTATGGTTTGGATAATTTCTTTTCACCAAGAAACATTTGAATCTCAGAAAAGATGAATGTTTGAAGCGGTTCCCAGATTTCTGCGGGTTGGTGCCCGTTCGTGAATGCTGCAAAATCCGATTCCCTATTATAATTTTGCACCCTTAAACAAAAATTCCTTAACCTCCCCCCACATTGTTGCCTTCAAAACCAGACATTCTGTTGGATATTAGTCACTAAGTCCCCTTTAATTAGTTGAAAAAAATCCATGCTCGATCATTCGGCTTTAGACGAATTAAACTGACTAGGCGTAAAATGAGGATAGATCTTTCTTTAATCTACTCTCAGATACGCAAATTGCTTTTATATAATGAACTGTTAAGAGAGAATCCATATGACATGGGCTTAAGCGAATGACTGTCACTTGAGCTTACTAATCTACGGCCGGTTTTGATACAATATTGATTTCATCTTTGTAGGAGGAAGGGTGGAGGCAATCTGAGCCTTTCGTCAAATTGAATCCAACAAAATTGGTCCATTGTTCGAGGTTTTCTTTTTTTTATTATTCGGCGCAATGTATCAAAGTTGTGAACGGTTGCAGATTAACAAAAGACGAATTATTTTGAGAACTCCTCTGGTGGAAATTGGTGCATGCTCAAATCCTCCTGAGAACGAGTTCGTCCAATGCTATCGTAATTTTGTGGGTCTTTTGAAAGTATTTTTAAATATTCTTGGTGTATCTTGTTGATAATGAGTCGAGCATAGAGTCAGTCTTTGAAACTTTGAAAAACTTTCAAAGACAAAGTAGCAAAGTACAGACAATTGTTTATACAATTTGTCAGCTTTCTATGGTAAGTTTTCTATTAAAAAAGGGGGGGTGGAGGAAACTAGCTCATTAGCTGAAAAGTTGAGTGTAGTAAACTTTTTTTCCTTCAGTTTCCAGCACTGCAGCCCGCATGAAGTAGCTTGTGACGAGAACCAAAAAAAAAGACGAAGACATTTTAAGTTTTAGCACGAGAGAAAATTCCGCGTGAGCAGTAAAAATTTCTGAGATTTCGACTGAATGCAAACCTCAGGTCCAAGGTGGGATTCGAACCATGACCCACAGAGAACAAAAGTAACCTAATTGGGCACTTTCTGAGCCTAAGCCAGGTCCTTGATGTCATCCACACGCCCTCTCTCGATTTGAATTCATAACAATTGTTTTTAGACACTAAGATACAAGCTAATGCAAATTGCGAATGGACATTTTTTAATGGCCCCTTTTCTCAGTTAGCAGTATCATTTGACACATTTCATTTCTATTTCCGGCTCCAATCAAAATGGAGGAATTATCAAAGACTTAAACTAGCCAACAGTCCCAACATGTTAAAACGCATTTCTGGAACGAAACATGTGCCAAGTTGAACACAACAGCAAAATCTATAATATATAAACATCTAAAACGACTGGTATCTATTTATCAGATTCTCTTCAGTCATCCTTCCTCCAATGATCAGACATGAGCAGATTAAGACTATTAAAATAGTTTAATGGCTAAGTTAGGCTTAAAGTGGGGATCAGCTCACTGCACGGCTTAGCTTAATCCCACGTATAAGCTATGAGTCATCGATGGTGTTACCCCATTTCACATGAACCCCCCCCCCCCCCACCCCACACACAAAAAAAGGGGGAAGACCTTTTAAAAAAAAAGGGGGAAGTGCCTCTTAAGTTAATTGAATGCCCAAAACCGAAGTACAATATCACACAAACAATTATTATAATGTTATATTTCTGGTTTTTGAGGCACTGCATGGTGAGGTATCAATGTATATTCGGTTTGCGGTAACACCATGTGTATATCTATACTTTGCTGTGTAGATTTTGTTCTTTAGAGAACTTTTCTTGCATTTTGTTTCTGACGATGACTAGAGCAAGCTAGTCGAAACGTTGAGACCACGAGAACTCACTCTGCAGCAGTGCAGTTAATTACGAGAAGTCCCCCCGATCCACCAAGCTAAAGTAGTAGTCCAGGTCGATTTCCTACCTTCCACCAAGGTAGTAGTTGATAACAGGACAGTTCTTTTCAGAACTGAGAAGTCTCCCGAACTCCGAAAATCTACTTCGCGGTAGTAGAACAAAATAGCAAGACCTCTAAAAGAACATCTACACAGCAAAGTAGATAAACACACGGTGTTACCGCAAACCGAATTTATACAGTTATATTTCTAGTAACGAAGGATACCTCATAAGTGAACGTCATCACTGTAGCTCGCAAGCCTGGGGAAACCTGCGAACAAGGGGGGGGGGGAGGGGCTTGCTATGTGAGCCAGAAACACCGGGGTTAACCCCCTACTCGTCCACGATTATTAAGTGCTCTGGGTTATTTTAAATGCACTACCAATCCTAATAACACGGGACCCGTGGCTTAATTCTGTGGTCATTTTAGATTGATTTTTTTCTTGTCACCCGATTCCAATTGTTATTTCCTTTCTGGGTGCACCCCCACCAAATAATCTCTCATAGCATACAGTGCAAAATGCTAAATATTCAAAATACACGAAAAATACTTAGAAGTCTCACAGCTTTTAACAGTAAGGGGAAAATTTATAATTGACTCTCAAACTTTTAATCTCTGCTCAAATTTACACGGAGAGTCCCTGGGCCCGTTGAGTTATTCTCCCTCCAAGTAAAAACACCCCTACACAGGTGTAATTTTCAAAACGTCTAAGCACCAATCTTGAAAAAATGTCCCTACACCTCTCAGCAAATAGGACCTTTTATTTCAGGGCCTATGTCATCCAAAATACCTCAAGTTGGAAGTCAACAACCCCCAGGTCACAATTGGGCAACATTGTTTACAATGAAACACTTTCTCGGGGCTCTCAAATCTGTCTAATATAGAATATTTTGAGGGCCTACAAAAAAATTAATGAGCTCGACGCTCTGTTTTCTGCTGTTTGGTGGGGTGCACCCTAGAGTCACTGTTCGATTACATCATTAGTAACGGATTATAGTAAACAAATACTACTTTATTGTGTTATTGCATGTTAGTTGAAATCTTGGCCGAATAAATCATAATAATGAGAATACCACTAATTATAATAGTAACCAACCAAGCTGGAGCGCAGACCGCGCAATGAGGGTCAAAATTGATTGGGGGCCCAACGAGTTTGGAATGTTTAAGTTTTAAAGGCACATGGCCCAATTTCATAGAGCTGCTAAGCACAACAATTTGCTTAGCATGAAATTTCTTCATTGATAAAAACAGGATTACCAGCCAAATTTCCACATGATTTTCAGGATAAGCAAACAACAGCTGAATACCAGTAACAAGCAATATGCAACACATGGACATTTGGTTGGTAACCCTGTTTTTATCAAGGAAGAAATTTAATGCCAAGCAAATTTTTGTGCTTAGCAGCTCTATGAAATTGGGCCCTGGACACTGGTAATTACTCAAAATAATTGTTAGCATAAAAACTTACTTAGTAACGAGCAATGGAGAGCTGTTGATAGTATAAAACATTGTGAGAAACGGCTCCCTCTGAAGTAACGTAGTTTTTGAGAAAGAAGTAATTTCTCAGTAAAATATTTGAATTGATTTTGAGACCTCACGCATGAGGTCTCGAAATCAAGCATCTGAAAGCACACAACTTCGTGTGACAAGGGTGTTTTTCCTTCCATTATTATCTCGCAACTTCGACGACCAATTGAATTCAAATTTTCACAGGTTTGTTATTTTGTGCATATGTTAAAATACACCAAGTGAGAAGACTGGTCTTTGACAATTACCAATAGTGTCCAGTGTCTTTAAAATGATAGGTCTTCCGATTCTGATCACGATGCAATTTTAAACTAAATGTATAAACTCCCAAAAAATCTACACTTTTACAATTCAAATCCTTACAAATCTCTTGCTTTTCATAACTTACCAAAGGTTAAATGCCGCTTAAAATGCGTTGTGTACAACAAATATTGAGCAAAAGTTAGCTGAAATTCCTTTCTCTATTGTAGTGCCCTGGGGGCAATCAAGCGTAACGTTGTGACGAACACGATCGCAATGCACTAACGTCAAACGAGAGTGCAGTGAAGCGTAGACTGCTATCCTTATATAGATCTACGATATCAACAGTGAAGTGTGACGCGCTAGGATCGAAACGTCATCAGGCCTTTAATAACCCCATGAAATATGTAAATTTATGCACACAAGATTTGACGCCCAAAGTGACGCGCATTGTTCGGAAGTGCGTTCCACGTTGGGCAAGGGGGCTATATAAATCAATAGATCCCCCTTGCATAACGTGAAACGCTACAAGTATACGCTGAGATCACGCGCACGTTTTTACGCACAAAGAACAGCTATCGTCCAATGATCTGCCTCCTTTTGGCCTCAGGGATGGCGCTTCTTTAGAGTGTGACGTCATGCAAGGGGTCTATACTGTCTCTGAGCCCTCCCAGGTTCCCGTTTATACACCTGGTTTTAGAGAAGCAATTATGGTGAAGTGACTAGCTCACGGACACAAGTGTGCTCATTTCCGGTACCTTGTGGAGACAAGGACAAAACCAAAACGGGAAGCAAAGGGTCTCCTTAAAAAAAGTGGACTTTTTTGGTAATTACTCAAAACAGAATTGGTAAGGAGCGCCTGAGAGCTGCTGATAGTATAACACAATGTGAGAAACGACTCCCTCTGAAGTAATGTAGCTTTTGAGAAAGAGGTAATTTCTCACTGAAACATTTGAATCTGAGAAAGGCTTCAGGCATGAAGCCTTTCTCAGGCATTTGAAAGCACACGATTCTATGCAACAAGGGTGTTTTTTCTTTCGTTTTTTTCTTAGCAACTTCGAAGACCAATTGAACCCATATGTTTTGTATTGTGACACTACACTTTGCTTAGCGATAAAGATTAATGCCTGTCTTAATATCGGTTCTGTGTGAGCCCAGCTTGCCTTGATACTATGCAACACAAATCGAGGTTGTAAAATAAACAACCTCCTTCCCCTTGACCCCTCAGGGTAAAAGTTCACAAATCGAGGTTGTAAAATAAATAACCTCCTTACCCTCGACTTGGCACGTATCAATCCTTTCAGTTTGTCGCTTTTATTGGACAGAGCGTGAAGAAAATAAACACCGTGTATTTTTAGACAGCAAATTTTTGAATCTCGCGATTTACACTTCTATTATATTTAAGGGAAAATATAGAATTAGTGACCATTGAAAAATTTGTTATCTTCAATGGCAGCTCACCTGATTGTAAAGAGTATACCAGTATACCAATCCCACAACTTGATCAGTATTTCCATCTGAAATACTGTCAGAGTATAGAGAAAATATCAATTTTGGAGAACTCCCAAATTGCCCGAGTTTGTTTAAATTCAAGCAATCGAAATAGGCTCGTGCTCGAACGTGCACCAATCCCTGAGAAATAAAGCACACAGTTTTTCGCAGATTTTACTTACACGTTATAACATAATTTGGTGACCAGGGCCGGATCCAGGTTTCTAGAAAGAGGGGGGGGGGGGGCAAACTTTGAGGGCTAATTTCTAAGTTGAAACTTTTCAGTTGTTTTAAGATGAGTTGATGGTAAGCGTGGGGTCCAGGCCCGCTTAACGGCCCCGAACAATCTCTATGTATATATGCTTTTTGCTGCAATCTAGGACATTTTTTTTTGAACTAGCGTTTTACTACTTGAAATTTAATTTATTTGCCGGTCTTTGTTTTCAGCAAGCAGAAATAATTGGGAGGTGGGGGTTGGGGGGGGGGGGACAGAGCCCACCCCTAATCCACCACTGATTGTATTGTCACCTGTTGCTCGTATGGTTTGGTTGTTGGAAATAAGATGGGAACGAATTTACTCTTCCAAAAAAAAAAAAAATGCAATATCCATTTCAAGTTGAAAGATTATCATTATCATTTTTAGTTGTTATTCAGGGGATAACATCTTATTGCTCTCTAATCATCAACATACATTAACATAAAAAATAACTAAATAAATAAAACGGCGTATCTTACAGCAAATAAGAATTAAACTGGTTACAGTAGGTTATTCACAGAGTATAAAGAACAATTATTCCATTTCAAATTAAACTTCTGAGAAGTTCCATTGACAACTGACAGGTATTTCTCGCAGATGTAATAGCTCTTCAGGTCTTTTTTAAAAGCTATAATACATGGACGTCTGTCATTCATTTTCATTTTCATTTTATAAGACATAAGTCGTGAAAGATAATAGTTTTTTCCGGTCTGGGTGTGGGTAGAGAGCGTGTCTGTACCACGCTGCACGCATGACTTTTTTGATTGCTTAGCTATACTCCTCTAGAAAAAACCAAAAATGCAATGTCCATTTCAAGTTGCAACTTGAGATCGTGAAAAGATAATGTGTTTTTTTCCGGTCTGGGTGTGGGTGGAGAGCGTGTCTGTACCGCGCTGCACGCCTTACATTATTTTTTGTTTGATCCGCATGTCCTTGGATCGACAAAGGGGAATAATCACCAACAATTGGCATAATTACACCTTCCCCATCAGTGATACAGTAACACATCTCGATCCCAGTGGTATGTAACGGATATCAAAGCCTTTATTATGCGAGAAAAAAACACTAAGATTTGACACCCACTGTGAGGGACAACTCGACAGTTTAAATCAAATGTTTTTATTGCTGTGTTGGGTCGTACCCCCTGTGTCTATTTTAAAGCTTATTGGGACAAAAACAGCTGTGCGTTTAGAAAGAAGATAGAACTCGTATTATTTGCCCCCCCCCCGGATAAAAAAAAAGCTAAAGTTGTTTGTTAAAAATGTTTCTGCGTGTGATGTTAATTGGCAACAGCCGTCAGATTTGAAGATGGACAGATAAAAATAATTGACAAGAATTAAAGGCCCTGTACACTATTGGTAAGATCGAAACACACAATAGTTCACAGATTCACACATAACTTACATGATTTAAAGTAAGTAATGGTAGAAAGGGTTCCTAAAAAAAATTCTGCCTAAAATGCTACCGTTTCTGAGAAATGAATAAAACAATAGTTTTTATCGCGGGCGACAATAAACTCGATGTTTGAAAAACAGAAAATACATAAGGTCTCTTTTCACTATTTTCTCGTGACTTCGATGACCAATTGAGCTCAAATTTTCACAGGTTTGTTATTTCATGTGTATGGTTAATCACACAAAACATGAACTTTGTTTGCGACTGTTTTGTCAGCTCTACCAATCCTGTATAATACCTTTAAAGGGCAATTGCATTAATTGTTTATTTGGTTGTCGTTGTCGTTGTCGTTGTTTGTGTTGCTGTTGATGCTTCTGCTGCTGCTGATGTTGTTGCTGCTGCTGCTGCTGCTGTTGCTGTTGCTGCTGCTGCTGTTGCTGCTGTTATTGCTGCTGCTGCTGCTGTTGTTGCTGCTGCTGCTGTTGCTGTTGTGCTGCTGCTGCTGCTGTTTGCTGCTGCTGCTGTTGCTGTGCTGTTGCTGCTGCTGCTGCTGTTGCTGCTGCTGCTCTGTTTTGCTGCTGCTGCTGTTGCTGCTTGCTGCTGTTGCTGCTGCTGCTGCTGCTGCTGTGTTGCTGCTGTGCTGTGCTGCTGTTGCTGCTCTGCTATTGTTTTTCCTAAGATTAATTCATTCCCATTCTCTAACTTTCAAACAAACACGCCCTTCAGCCAGCTAGTGGAAACCCCACCAAACAAGGTTGTAACGTTTTAGCGAAAAAACACAAATCAAAAATGGTCTGCATTTCAAAAAAAATATATATATATATATATATATCAATTTTGCAGGTCTTCAAGAGCCATTTTCTCAACTTCGACAGGCATTTCGTCCAGGCATATTTCTCCAAATGACTGGTACTGGTTTCAACTTTAAATGTTTCTTTTCTTTTTGATCATGATTAAGGTTCGGTTTTAAAGAAAAGAAAGAATTGTTCCAAGAAAAATATTGTACTTCCTAGACGAAACGGGTCGTATTGTTTTTATATTGCCTAGCATTCTATCTTTAGAAAGTGGGTCATTTCAATACGAAGATATTGCACCACTTATGTTTAAACAAGCTGGGTTGATTATATTTCATTTGGCAGCCATTTTGCTTTCCCTCGTTCGAATGCATGCAGCCAAAACGAGGCTAAGCGGACAAGATAGTCTGACAACATTGCTGCATAACCAGACAACAATCATAACACAGGGAACAAGACATTTGATGAACTAATACAGTTCTAATTACTGCAAAACCCGAGCAAACATCAATCAGTACTCAAATAATTCGACAAAATTGCTCGCCACATTATTTGTGACGTCAAAGTGTAATTCACAATGGCTTCATTATGCGCATAGAACTTAGAAGGAAAAACAACCGCACTTAAAAGATAAAATGCCTAACAGCAGAGGCCGACCTTCGCTGGATTTTGAAGGCGGGGCGACAAAAGGCCCATTGTCTTTACGAAACTGTCAACTCTTTTGTTCGCAAAGCTGAAATCTTCCCGAGTTGACAGCCATTGTTTTCAGAACTGACCAATAGCAAGGCTGGATGGATCATACCAGATGACTTTAGAACTCATTTGATTGGCTGAATCATCCAGGGAAGGTGTGACGCAATCCACGGACATGAGAGACCTTGGGGACCCGAACTTAAGATGACGAAGAATTGAATAATAATCTCAGTATCTAAGAAAACAACACAATTAAAATTCCAACGATGATGTGGTGTTTTTTTTTCTGACGGATCGACAAAACAAAACAAAGTCACATGGCCTCGAAACGACTCGAATAAAAGCGCTTATTGTGTATTTATTTTTCGAGAAATCTCAAATCTCCAGGACGTGTTTTCCTTTCCTGGTTTTAGAATGAGGGGGAGGGGGTCATGTAAGAAAGTACTAAGACCTCATTTGATTGGTTGATTTACACCCCCCAAAAATGACCCAAGACAAAACGCTAGGCTTGCTCTATTTTTGTAAATATCGTGGTTTTTTTTGTTAAAGGAACACTACAGAATTGGTATTTGTGAAATATACTTTTGATCACAGATTTACATAAAACTTACACGGTCTAATGATGATGATAGTAGAAAACATCCCTTGAAATATTTCTGTCTGAAATGCCATATTTGATGAGAAATGAATAAACTCATTTTCCGATTGGAGTTTATCGCTCAGCGAGCGTTTTATTCATTAATTGTTAAATCTATATGATTTCATGCAAATGTGTAATCGGTTTTTCACTATTTTCTCGTGACCCAGATGGCCGATCGATCTCAAACTTCTACAGGTTTGTCAGTTTATGTATCTGGTGGATTGCATAAAGTGATTACACTGCCAGCAACTGCTTTGTCAGCAAAAACCAATTCTGTAATGTTCCTTTAAACTTCAATTTTCTAGCAGTTGTGATACAACTTTATTTGTAGAAATCTATCGCAAGTTGTGTGTTTAGCTCACAAAAACACGTTAAAATCACACCCTGTTCGTAAACAAACAGATAAATAAATAAAATTAAAAACTGTCATTGATCAATACGTTAGTCACGTCCGCACAGTCAATGTATCATCACCGACCAATAGCAAGCAAGAATACATTCGATTTCGACTGAAATGGTACGACGAATCTGATTGGTTGGTGTTACATCTCCTTATATGGAAATGATGATCGTGACGTGATGACAGGCGGTGCCATCCTCTCGCCAATACAAAAAAGGGGGAGAAAAAACAAAAGATTAGAATACTGAAGGGAATACGGGGTGTTTTCGAAACGCTCGTCCCTCAAGGCAGGATTTCAATTTATTATCTATAACAATAAACAATCCACACAGAGAGCTACAATAGGACTGCAGAGAACAAGCCTGGGGATACCCAACAATAAGCAAAAAATAATCACCATCTACAGGCGATCCAGACAATTAAAAAAAAACCTACAAAGGCACAAGTAAAACACGAACAAATACGTCATACAAATTACACAGTAGAATACCAACTTGAGAGACAATTCTGACCCAAGGGAACCCGCCGTTATCAAACAGCTAAGATACCATATCCCATGTAGCATGTGTGACTGGTATCCTGCTTGTTGTTGCCTGGCAGAAATGATTTCAGCAATATTTTCTGCTTAAGCAGCTCTATGAATGCTATTCAGAACCGCTGAATATATCGTTAGATCAATCTTGTCTGACTACACCCGAGCTAAATACACATATTTCGATATCTGCCAGCATTTACATTTTGCAATCAGGGAGATTTTGTACAACAATCAGCGAGATATTTAGAGCTAAATTAAGAAAATAAAGACATAGTTTCAATAATCAAGGAGATTTTTCAAATTTTGTTCATCAGAACATGGAAAGATTGGTTTATTTAAGGGGAACTTTCTGCAGAATCAAGGAGAGTTGGATGCTCCGGACAACCCGGACATGGTAGCCTTTAGCTTGCGACCAATATATATAAATTTATAATGCTTTTTACAATCTATGGGAAAAAGCTACAGACCAACGCGGGTGGGAAACAGACCAACGCGAGTGGGATTCGAACCCACTCCCGATGCATTGAAGAGCAGGTGACTTAAAAACGGTATACCACCAGCTTGGTTTCTTAGATCTGTAAATACTCCAAAAATAAATGACCATAAAAACTTACTTGGTAAAAATGACATATTATTCAGATAGATTTGATGTTCTTGTGAAAATACCGTGACAGTTTTTGTGCTGTTTTGTCGCAAGTAGACACTGTATTCAGCTGAAACTGTTGAAGGCGACTGCTATAGACCTTTATCATGTTGCCACCATCTTGGTCATGTTCCCTGTATCCAGTATAGTTATGGACGCTAATATTCATTGTACAAAAAGAAACCAGACTATTTTTCCTTCCAGCCTCATTTTGGTTACATTGAGTTGAGTGAGAAAAAAATCAAGATGGCCGCACCGTGATAAAGGTCTATTTTATCGGTTCTTATAATGTTGCCTGCAAATCAGCATTACGTTGACAAAAAAAAAACAATCTATGAGTAATGACCATAAATTTTACTGCTACACATTTATTGCTCAAAACTGACTCTCAAAACCCCCCCCCCCCCATTTCGTTTTTCTACCCCGCCCTATTTCGGTCTCCCCTCCCCAACCCTATACCCTATACTCTCGCGATATCTGTTGCAAACTACGAGGTAACAAAAAAACATAAAGCAAGTCATAGCAAAACATTTTGCTACGGAAACAAAAATATTGCTGAGAAGGACTTGGTCGTCTGCCAAAATGCCGTGAACATTGTTCGGACTTGTAGCCCAGTAGAGCCAACGAATACAGTCGTGTGGCCACTCTATACGGCTAGAAAATGTGCGTTCAAGCCCAAGTGGTTTTCATAAACAAGTCAATAATATTTCGTCCTCGCCGCATTTGCATAATTACGTCACTCGTGTGCCCCCTAAATTCATAGAGCAGAAAGTGTTGTTCTAAGGCAGGGTATACTTTTGGTAAATTGTCAAAGACCAGTATTCTCACTTGGTGTATCTCGACATGTGCAATACAATAACAAACCTGTGAACATTTAGGCTCAATTGGTCATCAAAGTTACAAGAAAATAATGAAAGAAAAAAAACCGATTGTTGCATAGAATTGTGTGCTTTCAAATGCCTGAATAAAGGCTTCATGCCTGAAGCATTTCTCAGATTCAAATCTTGGGGTGAGACATTACCCCTTTCTCTAAAACTACATTACTTCAAAGGGTGTTGCTTCTAACCACAGCTCTCCAGTGCTCTTTACCAAGTAAGATTTTATGGTCATTAACTTGTGAAGTATTATTTAAAAGGAACACCTTGCCTTTATGCGCAACATTTTGCTGATCAATTTTCTGCTAAGCAAAAATAAGTAGGATACCAGTCACAAATGGAGCAAGTGACATGGTAGTTTGGCTGGTAACTTTTTTTTCTGGTAAGCATCATTTTGTTGTGCTTAGCTACTTTTTTGCTTAAGAAGCCCCTATGAAAATGAGCTCTTCTAACACAAGAACCACCTGCTGAATTAAGCGTTGAGCTATAGTAGTAAGCATTAAAAAGGGAACTCTGCTAATGGCCGTTTAGTAAGCAGAAAACGGCTGCCGACAAGCTTTGGGTCTAAACTAAAAAAACACTTATTAACTCGCGGTGGCATTAATGTACGCCCATTGTTTCGGACCACGCCCTTTTGTCCTGCTCTCGAAACCACCTATTGTTAAAGATTAACGAATTGCTTCTATGAAATAGACGTATGACCTCACACGGCTGTGTGGCTCGTTTCGTTTTTAACAGTACATAATGTGTTTTCAATGGTTAGTACAAAGGCAATTGTGACCAAGTAAAGTCAATAGCTGAGCGTCCTTAATCCAAATCAGAAAAGGTTTTAAAAAATAATAATATTGCACTGCGAAATGAATGTTGTTATTTAATTATTTAATTATTTATAGTCACAAGGTAACCCACCAAGTACAACTGATTATTTTGTTGCCATAAAATCTGTGAACAAGTATTTTATGTTGACGATTGTTTACACTCAAACTGATGGATTCTGATTAAGGTGGTATGCCTGATCCCATGATCAGTTTACTAGTGCAGTCCTCAGCCCAACACTATTCAGTAACTCAACACCCAAACTGTTGGACTCTGATTATGGTGGTATGCCTGATCCCATGTAAAGCATGATCAGTTTACTAGTGCAGTCCTTAGTCCAACACCATACAGTAACTCAACACCCAAACTGTTGGATTCTGATTATGGTGGTATGCCTGATCCCATGTAAAGCATGATCAGTTTACTAATGCAGTCCTCAGTCCAACACCATACAGTACCTCAACACCCAAACTGTTGGACTCTGACTATGGTGGTATGCCTGATCCCATGTAAAGCATGATCAGTTTACTAATGCAGTTCTCAGTCCAACACCATACAGTACCTCAACACCCAAACTGTTGGACTCTGACTATGGTGGTATGCCTGATCCCATGTAAAGCATGATCAGTTTACTAATGCAGTCCTCAGTCCAACACCATATAGTAACTCAACACCCAAACTGTTGGATTCTGATTATGGTGGTATGCCTGATCCCATGTAAAGCATGATCAGTTTACTAATGCAGTCCTCAGTCCAACACTATACAGTACCTCAACACCCAAACTGTTGGACTCTGACTATGGTGGTATGCCTGATCCCATGTAAAGCATGATCAGTTTACTAGTGCAGTCCTCAGTCCAACACCATATAGTAACTCAACACCCAAACTGTTGGATTCTGATTATGGTGGTATGCCTGATCCCATGTAAAGCATAATCAGTTTACTAGTGCAGTCCTCAGTCCAACACCATACAGTAACTCAACACCCAAACTGTTGGATTCTGATTATGGTGGTATGCCTGATCCCATGTAAAGCATAATCAGTTTACTAGTGCAGTCCTCAGTCCAACACCATACAGTAACTCAACACCCAAACTGTTGGATTCTGATTATGGTGGTATGCCTGATCCCATGTTAAGCATAATCAGTTTGAAAAATCACAGTGAAAGACAACTTTCTAAATATAGTCTTCAAAACAAAAGAGAAACAAAAGTAAACTAGAAAAATTGTGTTTTTCTTTATTCTCTTTACAACAATTTTAAATTGTACATCAAAACAGTCCCCCATTAAACTCTGGGACTTTTTGCCTTGTTTTGGCAGAGTCCAAATAAACTACATATACGATTTACATAGCATACGATTATTAATATTTTCTTTTTTGAAAGTAAACAATGCAATATGAATTTGGTTTTCCTTAAAAAAATCACCCAAATGGGCCAACAGAAACTAATAAAAGACAATAAAAGTTTGTTTAAGTTAGAAAATTCATCCACAAATGTATGCTTGTATTTTTTTTAAGTTATAAAAAAATGTAAATAAAACCACAAATTCTGGAGAAAAAAATGTTGCTATAGGCACCAAGTGGTTCTATTTTTAGTACTTTTCCGAATTCTGTGAAAGAGACCCATTTGCATATTATTCAGTTGGGATTCGAACCCACGACCTTTGCCATTCTAGAGCAGATGCCTAACCACCACTAGAACATAATACCAAGCTTGCCCTGTAGCTAGAGGCAGTTTGAATCCTATTTTTTAGCAGCGAGTAAAACAAAAGGCAGATCCAATTTAGTTTACTAGTGCAGTCCTCCATCCAACAGAATCAAACAAATCACATGCAGTAGGATTTTTTTTAAGATCAAGTGGTTGGAGTCTTAAAACCCTGCCGGTCAGCAGGTCAGCAGGTCAGCAGGTCAGCTGTAGCTGACCCCACAACATCACTAATTAGTTCATAACTAATTAATCTTGTACTCAAATGTTTTCATTTTGTGTGCAGTCTATCCTCATATCAACTCAAACAAACAGGGCCCAGTTTCACAGAGCTGCTTAAGCAAGAAATACAGCTTAAAAGTTCTCTGCTAAGCAAAAGTAAGCAGGATACCAGTCAAGTATGCTATGTGCTGCATTGTGTTGTAGCTGGTAACCTTATTCTGATAAGCATAATTTTGTTGTGCTTAGCTACATTTTCTGCTTAAGCAGCTCTATGAGATTGGGCCCTGGAAAAATTCCTTCTGTCTCAGTCAGACAGGAATGAGATTTGGCGATTTTAGAAAAAATCCTGAAAAATGGGTTTCTGGCCCGGGTTCTCCCTCACAGATGTTACAATTCAGGAAGTTTACAGACTCTGTTCCAGTTCTTTATGCTTCGTTCTAGAAAGGGAAAGGGCACCAAGGCATTCTCTCCTCGGTAAAGGGCACCCTATGAGGAAATTGTAAATTTCTATTGGAGCATTTCAAGGGGCACCAAGGCAATGACCAGGGGGCATCTGTTGCCTTCGTGAAGTATCCGGCCTGCTTTTCATCACCAGAAATACAAAACTACAGGTTTGGACACAGTGTGGACTATTTCTTTCTCCCTTTAGTGATTTTAAAGATAATTGAAGACTCAAGGAGATTTTTGAGAAAAAAACCTGAAATCAGGAAAAAAAATCCTGAGAAGTCACCTGCCTGCAGTAACTTTGTTCAGCCTGTTCAGCTGGGTGAATACTTGAACCCAATAAAGTTGCTCATAAATCTTGGGGGGGGGGTCATACACCGTCAGCTAGCCTCCCTAGGTGACATGTAATTTTAAAATAAATTATTATTATTTATTTTTTTTTAATGACTGATATCTGCAGACCCTGCAGAAGTGAAAATAACTTCAAGAAGATGCAAAAATATGTTTTCGATTTAGTGCAAACACCTTTTGACTGTCACGGTGGTCAGGTGGGTTAGACTGCAGGACTTGCAATCGCAAGAGTGTGGGTTCGAATCCGGCCAAGCTAACCGCTGATTTCACAATGACTAGAACAAGTACCGTATTGTCGTCTAGTTACCAAACCACAATTTATGTTTGTCTGAGAGAGATTGGCTGTTGCCAGCTTGGCGTTTATATCCGCTTTGGTGGGAGCTTTGCCAAATTCCCTTGTTGGGAAGACCATCTAAACAAACAAACAAACAACAAACAAACAAACAAACAAACAAACAAACAAACAAACAAACAAACAAACAAACAAACAAACAAACAAACAAACAAACAAACAAACAAACAAACAAACAAACAAACAAACAAACAAACAAACAAACAAACAAACAAACAAACAAACAAACAAACAAACAAACAAACAAACAAACAAACAAGCAAACAGCTACCTTGAAGATGAGTAGTGTAATTTGAAATCAATAATAATAATAATAATTAGTTCTTATATAGCGCATTTCACAATAACGTATCAATGCGCTTTACATTAGTGCCCTGGTCATTGGGCCAATAGCATTCCTGTAATCTTTCTCAGCTCCCTGGGGAGTATACAGCCCCGTGCTGCTGTGGCGCACCGAAGGCTTTTTCATACACAATATCAACCTCCACCCTCGCAGGTACCCATTATACCCCTGGGTGAAGAGAAGCATTTATAGTAAAGCATCTTGCTCAAGGACACAAGTGTCACGACCGGGATTCGAACCCACACCCCGATGACTCGACCACCAGAACTTGAATCCGATGCTCTTAACCACTCGGCCACGACACCCTATGTCACGTACAAAGGCTCTTCAACAACGGTTTCATAAAATGAACTTTACAATCCGAGGTTAAACCAATGTTGTGTGGGCAAGCGAGATTGCTGTCGACTTGGCAGCTGTTTCCCCTCTCCAAAACACTCTGCCAAGTTTACAGGACGAGGAAAAATCAACTTGAACAAACAAACCGACGACGACATGAGAAGGAATCAAAGATGTCGACTTCTGGACGGTAACACCATTTTCGTTTGTTTCCTTAATGAGAAAGTAACCATCTGGATGTACTGACTTGTTGGGCGACTGCACGGATTCAAACCCAAGGTTAAATAAATGTTTGTAGTCGAGGGGGAGGTTGTTATAAAAAATTGGCACTTTATTTCCCTCTCGAAAAAAAAAAGAAGAAAACTTTGCCAAGTTTACCGGAAGCGAAAAATCAACTTAAACAAACAGAACGATGCGAGTCAAGATCAGAGATGTCAGCTTCTGGAAAGGTTACCTACCCCCCGTTGTTTGTTTCCTCGACAAGAAACTACTCAGCTAGAGTAGCTGTCATGTTGGAAGAGTACATTTTGTTTTGTTAATTGCTTACTAAAATTCGTTGCTAAGCAAAATTTTTGCAGGGAACCAGTTGTGAGTGTTGCACATTAACATGGCATTTTAGCTGGTGACCTATTTCAACTAAGCAAGAGTGTGTTTTGCTTTGCTTTACTACATTGTACTTGATTCTTGCAGAGTTTGAAATGTTGCTAAACAGGTCTGGAATTTCATCTTTGAGAGGGCAAGGCCGTTTTTTTTTTTTTTTGCAAAGGGCACTTACACTGGAAACTCTTTAAGTCTATGGGAAACTTTTGAAGGGGCACCAAGGCCAAGACCAGGGGCAACAGAGGCCATGGCTTCCATAGCCTCTGTGTATTCCTGGCATGACTTAAATTAGCTTTGATCTCACTAGTCCGAAATCCAATGTTTTTTAAAACTGTTTTTCTTGTGACTCTGATGACCAATTGAGCTTAAACTTTCACAAGTTTCTTACTTCATGTTTTGCTTGGTCACACAAAGCACCGATCCTAGCCATTGTCAATTACCAAAGTTGACCCTGTACCTTAAAGGTATTGTACACTTTTGGTAACGGCTCAAAATCAGTGTCCACATTTTGTGTGATTAAACATATGCATGAACAAACAAACCTGTGAAAGTTTGAGCTCAATTGGTCATCGAGGTTTCTGTTTTCTGTTTTTTCAAATTATCGCGTGCGATAATTACTATTGTTTTACTCGTTTCTCAGAAACGATAGCATTTTAGGCAGAAATATTTTAAGGAACCCTTTCTAACATTACTTACTTTAAATCATGTAAGTTATGTGTGAATCTGTGAACATTGTGTTTTTCGATCTTACCAATAGTGTACTGGACACCTTTGGTAATTGTCAAAGACCAGTCTTCTCACTTGGTGTATCTCAACATATGCACAAAATAACAAACCTGTGAAAATTTGAACTCAATTGATCGTCGAAGTTGCGAGATAATAATGGAAGTAAAAACACCCTTGTCACACAAAGTTGTGTGCTTTCAGATGCTTGATTTCGAGACCTCACGCGTGAGGTCTCAAAATCAATTCAAATATTTTACTGAGAAATTACTTCGTTACTTCAGAGGGAGCCGTTTCTCACAATGTTTTATACTATCCACAGCTCACCATTACTCGTTACCAAGTAAGTTTTTATGCTAGCAATTATTTTGAGTAATTACCAATAGTGTCCAGTGCCTTTAAGAAAAGACAGTCATTCCTAAACCGAACTAAAAGTGAAAGTACGCCTCTCCATGTCGCAAAAACGAAAATTAAGACAAAGAAATTTCTTTGAAAGATGGACCCAGCGATATTCACTCCAGTCCTACGGTATAGTAATACACATTTGGTTTTCCCGAAAGCATGACTAAAAGCGCTTGATTCTCAGAAAAAAACACACCATTTGACGTGGTGTGAGAAAATGAAAAGTTTGTGGTTGAACCACGGCCTTACATTTTGTTCTATATTAAAGGGCAAGACAGATTATCTTTTATTAAAGGGCACCTCTATGAGGCACATTGTAATTTTCTCCCGGAAAATTTTGAGGGGCACCGCAGGTAGATTCACCACGCCAGCACAGCCTCCAACATTATGCTTTTATGTAACGACCCATTCAGTCAAAGTAACTCACTTCAATATATACACCAGAAATCATCTGGGTTGGTTAGAAGCGGTCAACAGAGGGCGCCAAGATAACTTAATAGAGCCCTTAATCTTGACCAGCCCTTTGAGGCCAACATTTCTTTAATTAATGAGGAACAGTACATGGGTCTAGGGCATTGTATTCAAATTCATCACCAGCATTTTCTTCTACTTCTACTATGTCATAATTGTATGGAAGATAAAGCACTGAATAAATGAAAAAAATTATTTTTTAAGATCCTTTTCCCTGATGGAATTATTACATCCATTAAATGGTTGTAGTACCTGCTACTATTTACAGGGTTCGTACCAGTCTTACAAAGCATCAGCTCTAGAATAGCAGGGGGTCATGGGTTCGAAAAACAACTGGCCCAAGTCTTATTACTTGTCTTGCTTGGTGATCAAGCAGCCAAACATCTGCTCCAGATTGGAAGGGGTTCGAATCCCACACGATTTGTTTTAGCTTATTACTTGTCTTGCTTGGTGGTCAAGCAGGCAAACATCTGCTCCAGATTGGAAGGGGTTCGAATCCCACACAATTTTTTTGTTTTAGCTTATTACTTGCCTTGCTTGGTGGTCAAGCAGCCAAACATCTGCTCCAGATTGGAAGGGGGTTCTAATCCCACACAATTTTTAAAAAAAGCTTATTACTTGTCTTGCTTGGTGGTCAAGCAGCCAAACATCTGCTCCAGATTGGAAGGGGTTCGAATCCCACACAGTTTTTTTTAAAGCTTATTACTTGTCTTGCTTGGTGGTCAAGCAGCCAAACATCTGCTCCAGATTGGAAGGGGTTCGAATCCCACACGATTTTTTTTGTTTTAGCTTACACCGACGTGCAGTATGCACTGTATACTCTGTGCTTTCTTGAGTCCTGTGTGAAAAATACACACATGCTACTTTGACGGGATTTAAACCCAAGAACCCCAAGGTGCTAGAATTCGAAACCATTTTTAATACAAAATTATTTTACAGTTATTACAAAAATGGTAACATAACACTGTGGTTCTACCCAGCGGTGTTAAAGTAATGTTTTTTAGGTTTGTTGTTGTTGATAAGCTCACCCTGGGTTGACCCTCACCAGACTGGGTTGCCGAATCTCTGGACGATGGTGTCTTGATCTCCAAGATCTTTCTGCACTTTCTTTCTCATGTAGAAGATGGGACAATCTCGACTGTTAGAAAAGCAAAAGTGTTCAATTAATGAGACCAAAAAGAATTTCAATCCGCGGCAGTGCAATATACGATCCACAAAGCTAAAGTAGTAGTCCAGGCCGATTTCCTACCTCCCGCCCAGGTAGTAGTTAATAAGCAGGACAGTTCTTTTCGAACTGAGAAGTCTCCCGAATTCCGAAAATCTACTTTGCGGTAGTAGAATAAATAGCAAGACAAGTTCTCCAAATAACAAAATCTACACAGCAAAGTAGATATTTATACACATGGTGTTACCGCAAACCGAATATATATGTTCAATTAATGTAATTCATTATAAATGAGTTTCATTTCATTTATTATTTTCATTTTTAATTCTGGTTGTGAAGCCAAGGACTCTCAGAAAGCCAACTTAATCACTATACTAGCCATGAACCCCGCGGAGAGAAGACAATGACAAAACACATTTGAATATGAGAAGCGATTTATGCATGGCTTGTTTCTCAGATTTCTGAGGGTCGGTGTCCATTCATGAATGCTACGGCCAGAGATGCATTTAGTACCAGCTGTCACCTCCTCGCTAAACATGGATGAATTAAAAAAAATTGTGAAAATACCGCAAGTTTTTTTTGCTGTTTTCTCAGCAAGTAGACACTTTGTTCAGCAGAAACTTTCACAAGCACCTTTTATCATATTCGTTACGATTTTGCCAATAAATCAAGCATTACGTTGACATAAACCAATCTATGACCCTACCTTTAAATAACATTTTTAAAAGTTCATTGGGATAAACACAGCTAGGTAAGAGAGCGCCATCTTGTGGAGCATTTGGGCCAGTCAGCAAGAATCAAGACTCCAGGTCAGGGTTCACACTCTATCGAGTGTGCGCTTCTTTTTTGTCTTTACCTTGTGCACAGAATGTCCTCATGAAGACTTCCCTGACATCGTTGGCACTGGGTCCAGAGACGACCAAATTTCTCCTCCAATGCGCTCAAGTGAATAACCTTTAAAAAAAAAAAAAAACTAATCGTTTCAACAAACAAACAAAAAATAACGTCACAGTGAAAAAACTCCAAACACAAGATTGATATTACTGTAAGCCTGTGCACGCAAGAACTGAGTAGGATTACCGGGTAAGAACCACGTGACTTCAATCTCTTTTTAAAAGGAGAACTGTCGGTTCCGAGCAAGGTTTTCGCCAGGATTTGGTGAAGGGTGTCCAAATTTGCTGGAAATTTGAAAAACTGGGGGTCTGAATTGTTCACTTACCATTTACATGTAAATGACAGATAAAACAGGGTGCCCGAATTTGAAACAGGGTGTCCAAAAGACGCCCAGACACCCCTCTGGCTAACACTGTGGTTCCGAGAGGAACCGGATTGAGATAAAACAGAGAACATGTATGAACGCCTCGAAACAGTGTTCTCTGAGAAGAACCAGAGTTAAGATGAAGAAGTGTCTTGACGTCTGGAACGGTGTGCTCGCCTCGTCCTCTTCGTTTCTCCTGAAGAGAACAGAATGTTCTCTGCTCGTCTTCAGGAGAAACGAAAAGACGAGCCGAGCACACCGTTCCAGACGTCAAGACACTTCTTCGTCTAAACTCTGGTTCTTCTCAGATACCGACACTTCCAAGAGATTGAACTCAAATGGCTATTGTACACCCGCTCAGTCCTTACTGAATTCCTACACCCTGCTAAGCTTCAAATCTAACCTAAGCCTAAACTACTTCATCCACCGTAAGCAAAAGCGAACATATCGGCTTAATTAATATCTAAAAAATAAATTTTAACAAACGACCAAACTAAACGCGACAACATTTAGTGTCAGCGCCACCTAGTGGCCAAAGACAACCAGTGTCGTACAGGTAAACATTACAGGAGATGTCCCCCATTGACCAAATGCACCTAATGTCATCATCACAATCATCTTGATTGCGCAATCGTCTTGGTTGCACCATTTTGGGAGTCAATGTCCCGATGTGTTATACAGTGTAGTGCACATTTTAGGCAACACAGCGTTTACACCCGTCATTTTTAGGTAATTTTTGACTCCCAAAATACCGGGCGTGGCAGACAGTAACCGAGTGGGATGTTGGCACAAGGGGGCGATATAACTTCAATATCGTCTTCCGACAACAACTTCAAGTGATTTCAATTGAACGCATCTTATCGTTTGGGCAGAATTTTTGACAGGAATTTCGTCTTTGAGAGGGTAAGGCCATTTCAATTAGCAAAGGCACTTCCATTAACCTCTTGCTGTCTGACCATTCAATACCATTCAAGTGGTTTGAATGATAGATAAACTATGCCAGCTTGAAATATGATACCATGAGGAATGCATGTACACAGTACACAGTTAGTTTGTGCACAGTTTGCCACGTACCAACCTTGGCAGTCGAATGGTTTCAAATGGTTGGTCAACTCACTGAAAATTTGCAAGAGTCACTGACAGTAGGAGGGTTAAAAAACATTGAAGTCTATGGATATTTGAAGGCACCGAGGCCAAGACCAAAGGGCAACAGAGGCCATGGTCTCTCGGTAACTACAGGCCTCAAATTTCTTCTATAAGAGGGCAAGGCCATTTGCATTTTGCAAAGAGCACTTCCACTGGAAAATCTTAAAATTTATTGAAACATTTTGACAGACCAAAGGGCAACAGAGGTCATGGTCTCCACGCCCTGTGCAACAAACGTTCCAGGCCTGATTTTGTAAAGTCATGCCAATGACCTCTCACACAGAAAGAACAATTGCAAATTCATGATCTGTTTCCAGGCAAGCCGTAGTAAACCTTAACTCCAATCTGATTAAGATAAAAAGATAACGCCTCCGTTCAACAACTGCATCGGTGGAAAGAGATAGTATCAAGAAAAAGTGAAAGTAGTTTACAGCGGAAATGTTAAATTATAATATTATATGTCATTGTCTAGATCAATATAAGCAATTCATATGATTAAAATTCAATTAGTTAAATTCGAACAGTCAAGTGCAATTATCAATCCACAAAAAGAGCACATAATACCAATATTAGTGGCCTTTTGTAGAGCATTCAAAACCGTCACTTAGTGACGCTCATGGGGCTCCAACATTATTACTACCTTGGTCACTGGGTCAAATATTTCATTCCTCTAACATAAATTATGAACATCAAACATGAATGCAATAAAATGCAAACCTTACTAGATTGTATCTCCACCATGCAAAGTTTTCAAATCCTACTCATGTACATGGTGTTACCACAAACCTTACTAGGTTGTATCTCCACCATGCAGAGTTTCAAACCCTACTCATGTACACGGTGTTACCACAAACCTTACTAGATTGTATCGCCACCATGATGCAAAGTTTCAAATCCTACTCATGTACATGTACATGGTATTACCACAACTAGATTGTGGCTCCACCTTGCAAAGTTTCAATTGAAATCCTACTTCTATTTTGTATTAGTGTAACAGATGCAGTCGGGTTGAACAAAATGGAGAAGATCAGGAAAGAGAAAAAAGGAAGGGAAGGAATTGGCTGAATAAACCTATAAAATATAACACTTTGACAGACTTTTACCAAGTGTATGTTTGAAGGTAAAAGAGTTGTAGCAATAAACCACAAAAAAAACAGTCAAACTGTCAAATATACAAAATGAACGCATTGATAAACACACAGAAAAAGTTCAGTAAAACATTTGTGACCGTCAGTAAGTACAATGCATTATCAATATAAAATCAATATCAAATCATGACAGTATAAAATCATGACATTTATCACACATTTGAAAACAGGCAAATCAAGGTAATGGACATTCAATGGCAAAGGTAAACAAAAATTCAACACATTCGTAAACACATTGGGATAAAGATTCAACAATAATAATTGAAACGCACATATACAAGTGAAAATCAGGGAGAAAGTGGCAACCTTGGTAACAATTAACAAATCATGTCGAAAAATATCAAGATATACGAGAAAAGAAAGTGAAAGTCACCAAAAGTGAAAGCTATATAACAATATCACCGATATAAATAAAACAGTCGAAGGAATACAATCAAATGTTGAAAATGGTAGAAAAATGGGAATTTAAAATAGAAAGGTCAGTAGAAGCCAACATGGAAATATTTTTAGAAGGTACATGTACATCATTTCAATGGGAGACTAAATACTCCTCGGATTTATAAGCATTGTACAGAAACAAATTTTTTCAAATTTATTATTATTGTTATATTCCCTTTCTTTTTAAGGGATCATCTCAAAAGTCGGGCACATTGGAAGCGTTAAAGAACGTTCCCGTTGGCACACACCCGCAATCCATTGGACCGCAAGAACGTTCTGCTGGAACCGCATCATTCTGCCAAAGTACGGGAGCAATTCTACACGAGTGAATATGCGCATTAGTATTTTGAAAAATGTTTTCAATGGAACGTTCCGACGGTCCAACGGAACAGTCCATGAGCACGCGCTGGAATACTGATCCGATCCAATTAGAACGTTTCTTCTCTTCCAACTTTTGAGATGCTCCCTTAATTTGGGGAGTGAGGTTATAATCTAAAAATCCCGCATTTTGGTTTTTTTAAATAATAGTTACTTACCTCTTTTTGGTAAATCTCGGACTCTATTTTTTTACAGTGTTTACAGACGGCCATGTTGATCTTTTCTAGTGGGGTCTTGCAACCGATGCAGGTGCTTCGCTTCTTGGCAAAGGCCATCAGGCCGCCGATCTTGGAGGTGACCTTGGTCTTGGCAAGGGTGTGCTCCCCCTCTGAGAAATGAAACATTTAAAAAAATCATAATAAGAACGAGCGAAATAATAAACCTTTTTCATGCAACTTTAAAACAAAAAATTACGATATGCTTTTCATTTCATTTATTAATTCCGGTTGTGAAGCCAAGGACTCTCAGAAAGCGAACTTAATCACTATACTAGCCAAGAACTTCGTGGAGAGAAGACAATTATGAAGGAAGTTTCAGTTTTAGGTGTGGGAGGAAAAACCCCAGAGAAATATTTGTGGGAAAACCTACGCAATCAGGCAGGGACTGAAAAACCCAATCCACGTAGTGCCCCCGTGTGATTTGAACCGGGGTCCCCAGAGGTGGAAGGCAAGGCAAGATACCACTACGCCAACCTGACTGCTTTGCCAGTTGTTTTTATCTCGAATGCAGTCAAGATCAATTAAAAAGAGGCAATTTATTATTATCTTCACGCCAACTGGATTACAAGATTCCGATTGGTCGACCCATACCAACAAGAGGCGAGAACAAGAAAATTTGGGCTCAATTGGTCATCGAAGTTGCAAGAAAATAATAAAAGAAAAAAAACCCTTGTTGAATAGGATTGTGTGCTTTCAAATGCCTGAAGAAGGCTTCATGCCTGAAGCCTTTCTCAGATTCAGATATTTTCGTGAGAAAATTACCGCTTTCTCAAAAACTACATTACTTCAGGGGGAGTCGTTTCTTACAATGTTTTATACTATCAGCAGCTCTCAGGTGCTCCTTACCGAGTAAGTTTTTTATGGTCATGTATTTCTTGAGTAATTACCAAAAGTATCCACTGCCTTTAACCATGCTACTAAAATGTTTTTGTGAGGGTTGGGGCTTTCTACAAAACTCACTGAATAGGACGTTCTGGGCTCGGTGTTCACCAACTACAGGTTCAAATATTCTCAACAGGGGCATCTTGAGCTGGTTGTCCAAGTAGTAGTGTGTGTCTATGGGGATGTTGTTTTCCAACACGAAGATGGGGTCCTGCAAGAAAGAAAAAGTGGAAGGTCCAAGTTGAAAGGAACAAAAGTTGAAGGGACATGAAGATTTTAAATTTTTTTTAAAATAAGATATGGCCTAACTCACAAGGCCGAACGGCCACTTCAAGGTGAGGGCTACACTTAACTGATTTGGCCTAAATCAACAGACACCAGGGTAGTTGCCACCTACTCCTGGGGCTGAAACAGGGTTACCCCCTTCACAGTCCGTAAGGATGTAGCCATGGGTATCATCCACTAGGAGCCTGGTTGGTAGAGCAGAATACACTACCTTCCCAACTTTTTACAAAGCAATTATGGTTAAGTGCCTTGCTCAAGGGCACCAGTGTCATGACTGGGATTCGAACCCACACTGTGCTGCTGACAACACCAAAGCTTGGGTCCGGTGAACTAGACCATTCGGCCACGACACGCTCATGAAGATACATCAAGAGGTTTATCCAAGCTGCGA
This sequence comes from Pycnopodia helianthoides, assembly GCA_032158295.1. Lineage (NCBI taxonomy): Eukaryota > Metazoa > Echinodermata > Asteroidea > Forcipulatida > Asteriidae > Pycnopodia > Pycnopodia helianthoides. Next base: position 10,043,831 of record CM063264.1, on the reverse strand, counting down.
TAAAATCTTGTTGCATTGGTGTCGGCCGATTAAAATACAGTAGTTTTGTGGATGAGCAGTCTAGTCTGGTGCACCTGACTCAAGTTCAGGACCCAATTTCATAGAGCTGCTTCCGTGCAAAAAGTAGCTAAGCACAAAACATTTCTGCTTACCAGAATATGGTTACCAGCCAAAATACCACGTCACATGTACAATTTGTGGCTGGTATCCTGCTCATTTCTGCTTAGCAGACAATTGTTAAGCAATATTTTCTGCTTCAGCAGCTCTATGAAATGGACCCTGGAGTAGTCAGAGTATGGGTTCAGTTCCTGGTCGTGGCACTTGTGTCCTTGAGAAACACTTTGCATTAGGGACTGTATGTTGTGTACTGCCTGCAAAAGAACCCAATGCACTTGTCGATAAGAGAAAGGGGGTTTGCCGTTAACGTTTTGGCGTTGCCACGATGTACGAGGGCTCAATCGTCTATTGTTGACGATTTGACAGATTCTTACCTCGGATTTCTCCCAAGCGGCTGATCCCTTGACTCCTGCAATGATTACATAAGGCACTCTGTCACCAAGGGCGGGGGCACTGCCTGGATCGCGCTTACGCATTCTGAGAAGAAGAAAAAAAACAGATCCCATGTAAAGAATAATCAGTTTACTAGTGCAGTCCTCAGTCCAACACCATTCAGTAACTCAACACCCAAACTGTTGGACTCTGATTATGGTGGTATCCCTGATCCCATGTAAAGCATGATCAGTTTACTAGTGCAGTCCTCAGTCCAACACCATTCAGTAACTCAACACCCAAACTGTTGGACTCTGATTATGGTGGTATGCCTGATCCCATGTAAAGCATAATCAGTTTACTAGTGCAGTCCTCAGTCCAACACCATTCAGTAACTCAACACCCAAACTGTTGGACTCTGATTATGGTGGTAGGCCTGACAGTGTTGGAGTCAGACTCGAGTTGCCAATTTCATCGACTTGCGACTTGACTTGACTTGACTTGAGAAAAAATTACTTGGTTACAACACTGACGCCTGATCCCATGTAAAGCGTAATCAGTTTACCAGTGCAGTCCTCAGTCCAACAGAACCCAAACGAAGCATGCAGTTCGATTTAGATGAGTCGGGGATAGTCAACGTTAAGACGTACCTTGCAGCGAGCTCCACGTGGGCCTGCTTGCCCGCATATTCCTCTCCTGTCTTCGTCAACTCCTTGGTAATCACGAGCTGGGAGATATCGACGCGGTTACAAAGTAAGTCGGAAATAGTCTGCTTAGCGTACTCTACCGCACCATTAGGATCTCTACACAAGAAACCAACACATGATATACAAAAACTGTTCAATAAATAGGTCAATACAGAAGAAAATAATGCTTAATAATATCTTTGCAAAGCAAAATAAATGAGAAGGGCACCAGTTGCCACAATATGAGCTATACGGATTTTGGCTGGTAACCATTCTCCAAGCAAGATATTTCTGTGCTAAGCAAATTTAATGAGCATAGAAAAATCTTGCTTCATAGCAGAAACTGGTAACCAACCAAAATACTGTGTGAATCACATAGTTGTGACCGGTACCCCGCCGCTTTAGAGGTTTTTCACTTCTGGGCGAAGAGAAGAAACTATGGTTCCATGAACCCACCTGTCTATAAGGATCTTGAGCAGGCACGAGTTGATCAGGTTAGCCACCAGAGGGCAGTTGTCTCTGCGTACCGTCTCGATACCCTTACAGTCCATCTTGTCGTAGGTGTCTGGCCGCGAGTAGTAAAGACCTGCGTAACGCTTTTTGTTGATCAGTAGATACGGAAAGTAAACCTACAATTTAAAAAAAAAAAATTTACGACACATTTTTTTAAAAGATGAAAAGGCAGTTATCACAAACTGAACCCAACCGCAGAATTGTTTTTCTTCAAAACTTTACCATGAAATATTAAAGCAACATTAGTGATAGAAAACATATTTACACCCACTTTTCTTTTTTAGGATCTACAGACCAAATACCAACAAAAATGGCAAACTTAAGAATCAGATGGCATCAGATTTCGTCTTTTGTTTTGCAATAGAAAGTTAAATGTGTGATCGGTTTTTCACTATTTTCTCGTGACCCAGATGGCCGATCGATCTCAAACTTCTACAGGTTTGTCAGTTTATGTATATGGTGGATTACATAAAGTGCTTACACTGCAAGCAACTGTTTTGTTAGCAAAAACCAATTTTGTAATGTTCCTTTATAGCTGAGATTGTACTTCTTTCAAATAGATAAAAAAAACAAAATTGACAAGGGTCGACAAAAGACTTACTTAGCTTGATCGCATCACATATGATCCGAGCAAACGTCGAGTTGTCACACCAGATGTTACCAACACTACACACCGCCCCTCCCTGACACCCCGCCCAGAGACTCACCTTTTCGAATTCCAGTTTGATGGGCTTCTGGAAGGTGTCGGAGATCATCAAGGCGGCTTCTTTACCCAACGCCATGCTCTCGGCGACCGTGTCCACGCCGAACCGACCATAACGGAATCAGTGTCACCATATATTACCTTTACAAGATAATGCAGGTTTTATTGATTAAAGGAACATTACAGAATTGGTAAGAAACAAACTTGTAAAATATACTTTTTGATCACAGATTTACATCAAAACTTACACGGTCTAATGATGATAGTAGAAAACATCCCTTAAAATATTTCTGTCTGAAATGCCATATTTGATGAGAAATGAATAAACTAACTTTCTGATTGGAGTTTATCGCTCAGTGAGCGTTTTATTCATTTGTTGAATCTAATCGGTTTTTCACTATTTTCTCGTGACCCAGATGGTCGATCGATCTCAAACTTCTACAGGTTTGTCAGTTTATGTATATGGTGGATTACATAAAGTGCTTACACTGCCAGCAACTGTTTTGTTAGCAACAACCAATTCTGTAATGTTCCTTTAAAGGGAAGGTATACATTTGGTAATCACTCTTAAAATTAATGGCATAAAAAAACTTATTTGGTTAGAAGTACAGCAGCTTTCGATAGTATAAAGCATTTTGAGAATCATTTTACTTCGGAGTAATCAGGCATGCAACTGTAACTTCACCAAAAAAGAGGAAATTACAAAATTTCAATGATTGAAATGGTAGTAAATAAAAAAAAGAGGAAATCAGCGATCCAAGGAAAAGTTGCATGCCTGAGTAATGCATTAATATAAAATAATCAGTTTTTATCAGAAAAATTTGAATCTGAGAAGCGTTTCTATCAGAAACGTTTCATCAGATTGTGTACTCCAATTGCAAATTTTTCTTTCTGCAAGGACATACTCGCTCCGGATTTTTGACACTATCTCAAAAACGCTACCACCTTTTGAAATGATTTTTCCACAGGTTAGTTTTGTTGTAAATATCTACATTTATATAGGATTAAAACAATCGAACGGTTCCAAAAACCGCTGAGAAGCATTTCTGTCAGAAACGTTTATCAGATTGTGTACTCCAATGGCGAATTATTCTTCCTGCGTGGACATACTCGCTCCAGATTTTCGGCAATATCTCAAAAACGCTACCACCTTTTGAAATGATATTTTGACAGGTTAGTTTTATTTGATATATCTACATTTATATAGGATTAAAACAATCAAACGGTTCCAAAAACCAAAGGTAAACTTTGCCTTTAAAGACCAGCCTGAATGAAAACGGCAACAAGAGATCTTTCCTACAATTCATTTCAAATGTTTTCAATCAATAAGGAAAAGGAGTTCACATGAGATTAAACTGATTTGAATTGTGTAAAAAGCAATCATTTCGGTAATCCTTCTTCGGTGCTTTTCAGAAAGATTCGCATTTTAACCAAAAAAGTATTTTTTAAATGGAAATAAAAGTACAGTGACTCGGTCTTAAAGCACATGTACAACGTTGGTAATTTTCAAAGACTCGTATCCACACTTTATGTGACCCAACATATACATGAAATAACAAACCTGTGAAATGTTAAGCTCAATCGGTCTTCGCAGTTATGAGAAAATAGTGAAAACCCCATTATAATGTTTTCACTGGATGCTGTTTTCAAACATTGGGTTTTGGACTAATTGTTTTACTCATTTCCTAAAAAACTATAGCATTTCAAGCAAAATTATTTCAAGGGAAGTTTTCCACCATGACCATCTTTATACCATGTAAGTTATGTGCAATTATGTGAAGCTGTATAATTTTAATCTTACCAATGTTGTACACACCCTTTAAATGGCCGTTTAAAACCTTGCAGAGTCATAGCTGCGCAATAAAGGTCGGACCAGAGCCAAAATGCTTGGCCACGATCCTACATTTATATATGTGACCCGCTCTGTGAAAATGAGTCAGATGTCGTCCAATGCATTATTGTTTAATGGACGTTTTAATGTGAAAAGTATCAACAACAAAAATAATTTTTATTTTTTTTTTTTTTTAATTGTTAAGATCTATATTTGCATGGTAAACTTTCAGAACACTCAATTTTAGTAAATAAAATTACGAAAACAACAATTTTGTGATCCTACATTAGTCTAATTTGTATCCTTTGCTTAAATGTAGAGCGAAATGGTAATTTTAAACATCAATTTACTTGTAATTTGTTTTCAACAAAAAATGATATATTGGCTCATTTCAAATCGGAGTAACTCAGCAACGCGATACACCCCAGAGCTTAGACATATACCAAATTACTGCTGTTGGTATGTTCTTTCCAGCCATGTTAGGATTATATAAATCCAATTCTTTAAAATGTCAACATCTGACTCATTTTCACAGAGCGGGTCACATATCTACATTTATACAGGATTAAAACAATCGAAAGGTTCTTGTAATTCGTTTTCAACAAAAAATGATATATTGGCTCATTTCAAACGGGAGTAACTCAGCAAGGGGATACAACCCAAAGCTTAGATATATACCAAATTACTGCTGTTGGTATGTTCTTTTCCCGCCATTGATATAATCCAATTCTTTAAATTGTCAACAACTGACTCATTTTCACAGAGCGGGTCACATATCTGCATTTATATAGGATTAAAACAATCAAAGGTTCCCAAAACCAAAGGTATACTTTGCCTTTCACTCAAAAGGTTGTAACCCGATTGTTTCTTACCTCGGCGTCATGCTTGTGTCCTTTTGCTATATTGTAGGAATCTTCAACGAGTTGTTTCGTCTTTTCAATCATCATTCTACCGAAAGCTGTCACGCTCTAAATTCAAGAAAACATTGATCCATCTATTCATTTGATGGTTACAAAAATATGGACATTGACAAAAAGCTGGATTTTCTGGTAATTCAAGATCCATAAAAACAGTGAATGTTTGGATTCTGATAGGATTGGTATGCCTGGCCTCATGCTAAGAGTGGGTGGTTTGGGGGTACAGTACCAAATCCATCAAAATACTCCACTCTATGGTAACTCATCACTCAAATGTTTGGACTCTGATAAGATTGGTGTGCCTGGCTTCATACTAAGAGTGGTTGGTTAGGGATGCAGTACCAAATTGACAAATTCAAGCATATTGGGTCGTTTATTTACTTGATGCCGTAAAGTCAAGTTTACCTGTGAGATTTCTAGGCATGGGAGTTTCCCGACCTGGGCACCAGTGAAGCCGTATACCGAGTTAGCGCTGACTTTTAGAGCCAACTGCCGACCGTCCAAAACCCTCTTCTTCAAGGGATCTGTCTCTTTCTTCAAGTCGGCCTTAGCTCTGAAGGAAGACAAGAAAAGATGAATTCGCAAAAGGGTTGAGGAGGAATATGGCGTGTCGTGGCCGAGTGGTTTAGTTCACCGAACCCAAGCTCTGGTGTTGTCAGCAGCACAGTGTGGGTTCGAATCCCGGTCGTGACACTTGTGCCCTTGAGCAAGGTACTTAACCATAATTGCTTCGTAAAAAAGTTGGGAAGGTAGTGCATTCTGCTCTACCAGCCAGGCTCCCAGTGGATGATACCCATCCCTACATCCTTACGGACTGTGATGGGGGTAACCCTGTTTCACTTTCAGCACCAGGAGTAGGTGTCAGTTGATTTGGGTCAACAGCCCAAATCAGTTAAGTGTGTAGCCCTCACCTTGAGTGGCTATTCGGCCTTGTCAGTTAGGCGATATCTCATAAAAAATTGTTTTTTTTAAATGGGCTTTACAGGCCTGGAATTTCATCTTCGAGAGGGCAAGGCCATTTTCATTTTGCAAAGGGCACTTCCATCGGGAATTCTTAAAGGCACCAAGGCCAAGACCAGGGGCAACAGAGGCCACGGCCTCCGTGGCCTCCATATAATTCCAGGCCTGGCTTTATTCAGGAGTTTGCCATCCAAAGTCTTATCCCCCGACTTCTAAGGTTATACACATGTGCGATCCTGTTGATGCACAATGACTTTAATACTCAGGTATCCAGGGTAATTTTATCTGTTTGCAGGGGTGACCTCGATCCAGGGGCCAATTCCTCCTTTGTAGAGTCAGCCATTTGCGTGTAGAGCCTCGAATTGGGGACAGCAGTGAACAGAAGCATTATATAACTCTGTATTGTTACGGTAATGTAATGACGCTTTCATCCAAGCAGATACATAAAATACATTACAAAGGAAGCATGAAGTTGAAGCTCTACACGCATATGGCAGGTCCGTGCAAGTAGCGAATATCATAGTTACTTAAGCACAAAAAGTAGCTAAGCAGGAAACAATGTTGTTCAGCAGCATAAGGTAACCAGCCAAAATACCATGTCACATCTCACTCATCTGTGACTGGTATCCTGCTCAGTTTTCCTTAGCAGCAAATTGTTAAGCAATACTTTCTGCTGAACACGTTGACTGCCGGTCATAAATTGGTAGGGCATTCCCATTTGCCAAGTGCGGTGCAAATAGGTACTATACAAACAAAAATTTAACATACACAATCTAAGGATGCCATGTCCTCACCACTACCAGAAGCGTATTTGTGTTGCGTGCTCAGTGATGCCAGTGTATTTAAATAACATTACAAAGCCCTTTCATTCTCTACGAGTACACTCGTAGTGGCAGAATCCGTTACACCTGTAAGTACGAATATACTCGTAGGCGGCAGTCAACGTTTTAAGCAGCTCCATGAAAGTGGGCCCAACCCCTTACACAAGGCATAGTTTGTTGCGAGTTAAAATGCGCTCAGTCACAGTTGCGATTGGTCCATGCATTTTCGGGGCGGAGCTTCTTGATCGGTCCATTCTCACCTTTTCCTCGCGCCGAGTAGATCGCCAAGAATCTCGGGCAAGATGCCTTTCCGAACGCTACTCTTGACAAAGTAGTTCCCAGACGGCGTCTTGATGAACTGATCTGCCGTCATCCTGAATTAAAACCAACACAAAATATTTGGAACATTACAGAATTGGTTTTTGCTAACAAAACAGTTGCTTGCAGTGTAAGCACTTTATGTAATCCACCATAATACATGAACTGACAAACCTGTAGAAGTTTGAGATCGATCGGCCATCTGGGTCACGAAAAAATAGTGAAAAACCGATTACACATTTGCATGAAATCACATAGATTCAACAAATGAATAAAACGCTCACTGAGCGATAAACTCCAATCGGAAAATTAGTTTATTCATTTCTCATCAAATATGGTATTCAGACAGAATATTTCAAGGGATGTTTTCTACTATCATCATCATTAGACTGTGTGAGTTTTATGTAAATCTGTGATCAAAGGTATATTTTACAAGTTTTTTTCTTACCAATTCTGTAACGTTCCTTTAACGTCCTTCAAGAAAAATGGCACCTTCTTATTCAGTGAACCTCATTTACAGTGTTCAGCTGTTATTGACCAGGATCCAATTTTATAGCACTGCTTCAGCACAAAAAGTAGCTAAGCACAAACAAAATTGTGCTTAGCAGAATAAGGTTACCGGCCAAACAACCACACTCTTGGTCTTTGCTTCCTCAGTGTGATCTGTGAGAGCTCAGACCCTTTTTTTGTACACAACCATACAGTGCTCCGTATGTGTTTGGCATTTTGGATCTTTCCACTTCAATTTGAAGGTATTGCATAATAGGCCCTTTTCGAATCCACGGCTTCGGCTCCGGATTGAGCTTCAGGCCCAGTTTTCTTGTCTGAAACCCTGACCGCAAAGCATGCGTAAGTTAAAATAATTGAGGGAGCCTAGCTAGCCTGAGCTGATTTTTGGAGCCGAAGCTGGATTTGTACAAGTTTTATAACATTGGAAAGCCAGTCTCAAGGGCTCTAGATTCAAATTAATTTTGTGGCTGTGATGATTTTGTAGGCGAAGCGAGTGGCCAGAGAGTACGAGTTGGTGTACGAGTTGGTGTACGAGATGGTGTACGAGTTTTTGTACGAGTTGGTGTACGAGTTTTTGTACGAGTTGGTGTACGAGTTGGTGTACGAGTTGGTGTACGAGTTTTTGTACGAGTTGGTGTACGAGTTGGTGTACGAGTTTTTGTACGAGTTGGTGTACGAGTAGGTGTACGAGTTGGTGTACGAGTTTTTGTACGAGTTGGTGTACGAGTTGGTGTATGAGTTGGTGTACGAGATGCTACAATTCGAAATTCGAAAATTCGAAAAGGGCCCATAGAAACCTTATTTTATTTTACCATCATTGGAAGGATCCAATCTTTCTCTTCCGATGATGGTAAGCTTGGGTATGGAGGGTGAACATGGACAAAGCTACAGCTCTATACAAATGGCCTTTGTGCTCAGGCTTCAGTACCTTTTTGTGTGTAAGCTTGGTCGACTAAAAGTCACCTATGGTAAGGAAGAGGGGTATGAGTGCAGTCGACTAAAGTAGAGCCAATGATTTTCCGTTTCAGAAAAGTGCAAATTCCGTTTTGAAAAACATGAATTCCGTTTCAGACAAAATAAATTCCGTTTCATGTTCTTTAATAGATAAAATGTTGTTAATGCCCAGGGAGTCAATTATAAACATAACTTTTCTCAATTGTTTGCTTGATTGTAAAACTTTTTAACAAAAATAATTGAGATGCAGATCGTAATTTTTTTTTTTTAAATCAACGGCCGATTCAGTTCCGGAGTTGGCAATTTCTAAAACGTAATGCACCGACTCACTGACTGATCGCTGCAACAAAAAAAAGAAACATGTAACAGCCGTTGCACTGCAGTATCATTGCATATGACGTCACCGTGTTCTTCTCCTCCACACAGAAACAAATTGTCCGCCATTTTGTTTTCGCTTTGACGACAAAATGTTAAAAGTTTATTGTTGATTTTAGAATCCCGTTTTCCATTTCAAAGGGCAGATTCCGCGAATTCCGCCCGTTTTCCGCGATCGCGGAAAATCATTTCCTTGCTAACAACTTGAAAGGGGCAGAGTGGGGTAATATTGAAGAGTTTTGTGAAGATAATCTTACTTTTCTCGTTGGCTTGGTGATAACAGTGAGGTGTAGCACAGATTGTGAGCTTGCATGATGGAGGGATACAGGGACGAGAAATCCAAAGTAGCTATCGGCGTTTTGTAATACCTACACCCAAAAAAAGAAGACAAAAATATTGTACACAAAATTATTCGTCAAGTAATGAACCACAAGGGAAACTGACTGGGTGAATTTAAAATAGTATGGGGTTGAACAAAGAAAAATTGACTAGAGGTGATCCCGTGGCTGCTGCTTCCCAGGTTGTATCGTAAACTTGGGTGTGATCCCTGGCTACACGGCAGTTAACGGTTGCATGGCTTCTGACTGGCACCCCCGAACAAAGATATTGACAAAATAGGGAGACCGCCAACATAGGGCTAGATAGCTCAGTTGGTAGAGCGCCGGTACGTTAATCCGGAGGCCGTTGGTTCAAATCCCGCTCTAGTCAATTTTTCTTTGTTCAACCCCATACTATAAAAAATTATTAGTCGTGACAAACGGGGAGTGACGCCCACTTGGTCTGAAGAAGAAACTCGCTGCACCGTGTTTACACTCAATCCAGAAAGGTGGATTGAGATCCAGGTTTTTTTATCACGACCATAGATCAAGATCAGGGACCAATTTCATATCGCTGCTTAACGGCCGATTTTGTGCTTACTGTGCAATTTCCGTTTCATAGCGCTGCTAACCGTAAGCAAACGAAAAGGCATGCTAACCATCCAGTGCTTACTGTGTTATAAATGAATGAGTAACAATGCTAATCCACGGTGAACGCGCAATTTTCTTGCTAACCTGTGAAATACGCTTACCCTTAAGCAATTTTTCTGCTACAGCAAGCACGAACATTTGCTGACCGTTAAGCAGCTCTATGAAATTTAGCCCAGGGCCCAATGGAGCTGCTTCAGCACAAAAAAAGTAGCTAAGCACAACAAAATTATGTTTACTAGAATATGGTTACCAGCCAAACTACCATGCGCTCCATAAGAACGTCATATTATTATTATTATTATTTACACTAGATCCAGAAAGGTGGATCAGACCTCAGGGCCCAATTTCATAGAGCTGCTAAGCACGAAAATATGCTTAGCATGAAATTTCTTCCTTGATAAAAACAGGATTACCAACCAAATTTCCATTTGTTGCATATTGCTTGTTACTGGTATTCAGCTGTTGTTTGCTTATCCTGAAAATCACGTGGAAATTTGGCTGGTAATCCTGTTTTTATCGAGGCATAAATTTCATGCTAAGCAAATTGTTGTGCTAAGCAGCTCTATGAAATTGGGCCCTGGATCTGATCCACCAATGTGGATTAACATTTAGTGTAAACGCGAAAAAGCACCAGAAGTTTATCCTGCCTTTTAAGCAGTTCTATGAAATCGGCCCCCGCTCATGAAATTCAGTCCAAAGCAGACTCAAGATTTACTTACGCTCTTTTCGGTTCGATGACGTAGCCACCAGTGTAATCTTCACCTGCTTCTATCTTGTGAGCTGGCATAACGAGGTCTTGCTCCTTGGCCTATTCAAGAAAATAACTGCATTATACAAACACTGAATGCTATGAGGGGTACGGTTTAAAAACTTGCATCCCAAAGTGATCCCTCGATCATTCAGCTTTCCCTAGGAAAAGCTCATAGGAAACAGAAGTATCTTGTTACAATTTCAATTTCTTTTTTTAAGGTAGGGTCATAGATTGGTTACTTCTCTAAAAATTAATGACACCAAAAACTTACTTGGTGAGAAGCACTGCAGCTGTTGATAATATGAACTATTTTGCGAAAAGATTCCCTTCAAATTAATCCGGTTTGGATGATTTTTTGATCCGGCATTCCTTGATGAAATAATGTGAATCTGAGAAATGATTCTTGCATGAATTGTTTCTCAGATTTCTGATGGTTGGTGTCCATTGGCAATAGGCTGCGGCTAGAGATGCGGTTGGTACCCGCTGTCACCTGGCTATAAACGTGGACGGATTCAACCTTCTTGTGAAAATACGGTGACATTTTTGTTGCTGTTTCTCAGCAAGTAGACACAGTATTCAGCTGAAAGTTTCACATGTGATATTTATTGTACCTTTCTGTATAATTTTGTCTATAAATCAACATTACGTTGATAAAAACAATCTATGACCATACCTTTAAGCATGGAAAAATAATGCTTAGCAAAAAACAGGTTCAAAATACCATGTAATGTACATTGCTTGTGACTGGTCCCAATTTGAATTACCAGTCGGCAATCTGCCTTCCTTACACCCCCTAAAACAAAACGCCTCTGCTACACCCTTGTTCTGCCGTCAGGCCTGGAATTACACAAAGGCCATGGCCTCCTCTTGGCCTTGGTGCCCCTTCAAAAGTTGCCCCTAGATTTTAAGATTTTCCAACGGAAGTGCCCTCTGCAAAAATGAAAATGACCTCGCGCCCTCGCACAGATGAAATATCCAGGCCTGTGCCTGTCCTACCTTTCTCAAGAGCTGTGAGACGACTTTAATCTGCTGCCCTCTAGAGAGGAGATATGTCAAGGGTACGCCCGTCACTCTGGCCATCTCCATGTAGTTGATGATGCACATGAGTTTGTCTAGCAGGCGTAGCGGGAGCATGGCGTCTTTGAGGCAGTACACAGCGAGGCGACGTCTTGTTTGGTCATTGCCGTTCTAAAAAAAAACAGTTACACCAATCTTATCTTTTCTGTTTAAAGGCCCTGTACACTATTGGTAAGATCGAAAAACACAAATGTTCACAGATTCACACATAACTTACATGATTTAAAGTAAGAAAGGGTAGAAAGTGTTCCTTAAAATATTTCTGCCTGAAATGCTATCGTTTCTGAGAAATGAATAAAACAATAGTTTTTATCGCGCGCGATAATAAACTCAATGTTTGAAAAACAGAAAACACATAAGGTCTCTTTTCACTATTTTCTCGTGACTTCGATGACCAATTGAGCTCAAATTTTCACAGGTTTGTTATTTCATGTATATGGTTAATCACACAAAACATGAACTTTGTTTGCGACTGTTTTGTCAGCTCTACCAATCCTGTATAATACCATAAAACAACATTAGGCTCATATGGTTTTTGAGGCATTGCATGGTGAGGTATCAATGTATATTCGGTTTGCGGTAACACCATGTGTATAATTATCTACTTTGCTGTGTAGATTTTGTTCTTTGGAGAACTTGTCTCGTTATTTGTTCTACTACAGCGGAGTAGATTTTCAGAATTCGGGAGACTTCTCAGTTCTCAAAAGAACTGTCCTGCTTGTTGACTACTACCTGGGCGGGAGGTAGGAAATCGGCCAGGGGTCGATTTCACAAAACTCTTCCTAACTTAGGACTAGTCCTAGGCAATGCTAAGAGATAGGACTAGTCCTAGGTTAGGACCAGTACTTAGGACTAGTCCTATCTCTTAGCATTGCCTAGGACTAGTCCTAAGTTAGGAAGAGTTTTGTGAAATCGACCCCAGGACTACTATGTGGCTTTCAGTGTAAGAATGAAACCCTTCAACTGTCTGACCATTAAATATCATGCACTGCAGTTTTGAATAATCGATAAACTATGCCAGCCTGCAATATAATATCATGTGGTGAATGCATCTACACAGTACACAGACAGTTTTGTATGGTGCACAGTTGTGCCACCATACAAAACCCTTGCAGTTGACTGGTTTCAAAAGGTCAATCAACTCACTGGAAAATGTTGCCAAGAGTAGGATAATGATAAAATAGGGAGACCGCCAACATAACCACTAGATAGCTCAGCTGGTAGAGCGCCGGCACGTTAACCCGGAGGTTGCAGGTTCAAATCCCGCTCTTGCCAATTTGTCTTTGTTCAACCCCAACCTCTTTACAATTTATCCGGTCAGTTTCCCTTGTGGTTTATTACTTGCTAAGAGAAGGAAAGTTTACGAACTCGGGGTTCAACCGAGTTTAATATCTCCTCACCTGTAGATCCGTGATTATGGAATGTTGCACGTCTTCTTTCTGCTCTTGGAGAAAGTGGTAACTGACGGCGTTCAGACGGTACGACCGCAGCTTGTGGTCACGCTGCAGAATCTATAAACAAATAACAAATTGGAATTAGGAGGTTTGTTTTTTCAAAAACCACGATAACTGTAGATGTAACTCACGTAATATTCTGTCGGTTTGCTGCTGTAAGTTTGTTAATTGTAATTTTGTAACCGCTATGATCAAAAGGACATAAAGTAATAATTGTGTATGAATTTGAACAAAAAATTCAAAATCAACAAAGGATTGTTTCTTTTTGCCCCCCAAAATACTTTGGAGACCACCCTTGATCAACAAACTCCATTTACTAACGATTTTGAACGGGGATGTTTTGGTTCATAACGAACTTTTTTTCGGAGCGCAATTTGAAACATGACGCCATTGGAGTTCAACAACTAATATATCTTTACATTCAAAGGAGGACATTTTTGTAATTCAAAAATTCAAGGCTGTTTTGACTGAATATTATCGTAAGTCAGTTATGAACCAAAACATCCCTCGTACAATAGAAAGAGAGACCCATTTTTCTCAGAATGTCATCAGATGTTTTGGATGTTGACAAATTTTGAACTGGAAGGGGATCGAATACAACATGGCAATTTACACCAATTTAAAGGAACACGTTGCCTTCGGGTTGGGCGCTGTTTGGCGCTTTTGGGCTATAACAAGCGTTTGATGTATAATGAGCACGGTCGGAAAGATGTTTAAAAAGTAGAATATAATGATCCACACAAACTTGCCTTAGAAATGCTTCGCTTTTGATAACTTTCGCGAAACAAAACGCTCCGCCATTTATGAGAGTCAAGATTTTGACTAATTATAACACATTAAAGGTGTTTTATTGCAAGAACAACTCTTAATAAGTATAAGGAACACCTCCAAACAGTAAAATTTCATGAGATTTGAAGGCAACGTGTTCCTTTAACACAAGGTTAGAGACTTGTAATTTTTTCCTCACTTACATTAGGAAAATTGGAAAATTAGTTTATCACAAAATTGAATTTGACATTTCCCTTCCTCTTTTAATAATAAATCTCACCTGAAGGAGGTCAAACTGCACTCGGCCGTCGATGTTGATCACCTTGTTCTCACGCTTGCCCATCTGCTTGGACTGGAACGTCGAATCCCTGATGACACTCCTCGACTCGTGAATGCGGGAGAAGAACGGGAAGGAGGTGACCCTCAGAGCCGCCGCCCGATTGATGAGGTAGGGGAGGTCAAAGTTCTGGATGTTGTAACCGGTGAGGATGTCGGGGTCGACGGCCTTGACGAACTCTGACCACGCCTTAAAATCGATAAGAGTAGAATGCAAACTTTTATTTACTGCTAATAACTTAAAGGAACATTACAGAATTGGTTTTTGCTAACAAAACAGTTGCTGGCAGTGTAAGCACTTTATGTAATCCACCATATACATAAACTGACAAACCTGTAGAAGTTTGAGATCGATCGGCCATCTGGGTCACAAGAAAATAGTGAAAAACTGATTACACACTTGCATGAAATCATATAGATTCAACAAATGAATAAAACGCTCACTGAGCGATAAAATTAGTTTATTCATTTCTCATCAAATATGGCATTTCAGACAGAAATATTTCAAGGGATGTTTTCTACTATCATCATCATTAGACCGTTTATGTAAATCTGTGATCAAAAGTATATTTTACAAGTTTTTTTCTTACCAATTCTCTAATGTTCCTTTAAATAATTTACCAAGTCACTTTTCCTTGGGGATTATTATTTGTTATTTGAAATAAAAAGTTGCATTCCTTTGAGGTGATCCCTCTGCTGCTGTTCCCAGGTTGTGTCGTAAACTTGAGTGGGATCTTCTGAGATCCGGGTACAGAGCTTCTATTATTAGCATTAGTTTCTCCTACCTTGAGCATGTCTGCCTCGTTGCTAAACGACAAAACCTGCGACCCAATGATCGGCGCGCAGGAATTGAGCGTGAAGACGTTGCGGATGAACGGGTCCCTTTCACCCTGTCGGATCACCATGTTGGAAATCTGGATCACGGAATCTTTACTGGCCTCAGGGAAGATGCCTGTCGACCCAAAAAACAATAGTCATTTTAGTGAGAGGGGTGTCTAGATTTCTCATGAACTCCCAACATTATCTGTCGTTAATAAATACTTTATAGAGTTTATGCATTCTGCTTGGTCAAAGACCGTCGACCTCGAACCTCTAACCTCGAACCCCCAACCTCGAATCCCCAACCTCGAACCCCGAGCCTCAAACCCCCAACCTCGAACCCCCAACCTCGAACCCCGAGCCTCGAACCCCAAACCTCAAACCCCCAACCTTCGAACCCCCAACCTCGCACCCCCAACCTCGAACCCCCAACTTCGAACCCCCAACCTCGCACCCCAACCTCGAACCCCCAACCATATCAGGCATGGTATAGCCCACTGGAACATTCCTTTGCACCCTTAATAGTGAATGCTGATTGTGAACTTACCTCTACGCCCGGCACACTCGATATCAAAGCTCAAGATACGATACGGCGCCACCTTCTGCCACTCGTCTTCCGCTGGGTAACTGACAAACTGATCAAAGGCGACGTCCACTTCCATCTGACATTGTGACACGGGCGCTGGGAAGGTCGTCTGGCTTCGAACCTGATACTTGGTGGCCGGGATTTTATCCAGTTACACCCCAAAACATCATTGTCAACCATAAACCTGGAAATTATAAATATTGTTATGTTAATATCTAGTGAAATGGAAAGACAAAGAAGCTAAGGCAATGTAATTATTATATAATTCTGATAGTGAAACCAAGGATGCCTCATAAGTGAACTTCATCACTGTAGCTCGCAAGCCTGAGGAAACCTGTAAACAAGGGTGCTTGCTATGTGAACCAGAAACACCAGGGTTAACCCCTACTCTTTCACGATAAGTGTTTGGGTACTTTTACGTGGACTACCGATCCTAGTACATGGAACCTACGGCTTAATGTCCCATCTGAAGGACAAAGCAATTGGTATCTTGCTCAAGGACACAAGTGTTAAGATTGGACCTCGAACCTACACTCTACTGATCAGAAACAGCAGAGCTTGAGTGTGGTGCTCTGAGCTGCTCAGTCACGACGTGCCACATTATTTAATTATAATAAAAGGCATTTATTAGGCGCTTTTAAACATCGTCTGGGTTTAGACTCACCTGATTTCAAAGTCAATGTTACTCTCATAGGTCTGGTATCCTCTGTGCGTGTACAGACTAGGTACTGTAAAACCTTCCTCCAGAATGCGTTTGGTTGGCGCAATAAGTTTGGGATAAGCTACGGTGATCTTCAGGAATGGTCGCATACCGTTCGGTCCGTGGTAACCGTATATACCTAAACAGAAAGAAAGAATGTGGTCGTTTTGGTCTGAAATTGAACAAGTTTTTGGTGAGGCCAGGCATATCAATCATCAGTCTGAGTTTGATGGCTGCACAGCCAAACCAATCATGCTTAGCATGAAGCCAGGCAAAACAATCTTATCAAAATCTGAGTTTGATGGATTCAGTACTGCACAGCCAAACCAACCATGCTTAGCATGAGGCCAGGCATACTGATTTTATCAGAGTCCGAGTTTGATGGATTCAGTACTGCACAGCCAAACCCACCATGCTTAGCATGAAGCCAGGCAAACCAATCTTATCAGAGTCTGAGGTTGATGGATTCAGTACTGCACAGCCAAACCCACCATGCTTAGCATGAAGCCAGGCAAACCAATCTTATCAGAGTCTGAGGTTGATGAATTCAGTACTGCACAGCCAAACTAACCGTGCTAAGCGTGAGGCTAGGCAAACCAATCTTTATCAGAGTCTGAGTTTGATGGATTCGGTACTGCACAGCCAAACCCACCATGCTTAGCATGAAGCCAGGCAAACCAATCTTATCAGAGTCTGAGGTTGATGAATTCAGTACTGCACAGCCAAACTAACCGTGCTAAGGTGAGGCCAGGCAAAACAATCTTTATCAGAGTCTGAGTTTGATGGATTCGGTACTGCACAGCCAAACAAACCATGCTTAGCATGAGGCCAGGCATACCTAACATATCAGAGTCCGAGTTTGACCAATCCACACACCATGTTTGGAGTTGATATGCCAAGTCCTTCTCGAGTTATCACTCGCACAATATCTCTTTTGTTTTAGCCATAATGCAGGCCTGGAATTACACGGAGGCCACGGAGGCCATGGCCTCCGTTGCCCTGCTTTTGGCCTTGGTGCCCCTTCCAAAACTATCCCATAGACTTTAAGATCTTCCAATGGAAGTGCCCTTTGCAAAGTGAAAATGGCCTTGCCCTCTCAAAGATGAAATTCCTGGTCTGATAATGATCTTGACATTCGACCTAGGGAGTCCAAAATTAATAGACTTCTGGGGATCCCAAGACCAAGCTTGAAGTTGCTGTTATGCCAAGTCCTTCTCGAGTGATCGCCAGTGGGGGCATTAAAATTGTTTCTAAGAAATTAATTTAGTTATTTTGGGCAGTCAGGTTGGTGTATGGGTATCTTGCCTTGCCTTCCACCTCTGGGGACCCCGGTTCAAATCACACCGGGGCACTACGTGGATTGGGTTTTTCAGTCCCTGCCTGATTGCGTGGGTTTTTTCTCTGGGGTTTTCCTCCCACACCTAAAACTGAAACGTCCTTCATTGTCTTCTCTCCACGGGGTATCGTGATTTTAAGTTCGCTTTCTGAGAGTCCTTGGCTTTACAACCAGAATTAATAAATGAGTTGTCCTTACTTTCTTTGGTTACGGGTTCGACTGCCAGCACCGCTTGCGAGATATTATCCTTGTTTGATCTCAGAGTACTTAAGACAGCTTTGTTCAACGCATCCCGGAACGACCGACAATGGGCGGGGTCAAACTTCTCCGGTGCCGGGACGTAGAAGTACGGAGAGAACCCGTGAATGTGACACATGACGCTGTGGCCTTCCGCCGTGATGCCGAACATGCGGACGATGGGTACCGGGCCTTGTGTGGAACCTGGCATGCCTTTGAGCGGGCTACCTGTGAATGAATAAATAAATCAGCGTAAAAAATGCTGAGCTTAAAGGGCAGGGTGTACTGCTGGTAATTATTACTCCACAAGTTAATGACCATAAAAACTTAAAGTGCACTTCAGAGCTGTAAATTTGATATAACATTGCAAAAAAATGTTAATGGCCTGAAGTTTCGACCCTAGCAGAGTCTTTCTCGGAGGATAAATGACATGACAGCAGACGTAAACAGGTGTACAAGTGAAACAGAAGCAGTCAAGTGGAAACAGATGAATAGATAGAGAGAGAGGCAAAAAGCACACAGAAAAAGCAAGGGACAGGCTTGGAATTACACGGAGGCCACGGAGGCCATGGCCTCTGTTGCCCCTGGTTGTGGCCTTAGTGCCCTTCAAAAGTTTCCCATAGACTTAAAGATTTTCCAATGGAAGTGCCCTTTGCAAAATGAAAATGGCCTTGCCCTCTCAAAGATGAAATTCCAGGCCTGAAGGGATGAACAATGAATAAAGAGACAAAGGTGGGGGTGGGGGATGGAGGGAAGGGGCTGGTTTTACCCCAAGAAGTTGTGTACATTGTTAGAAGCAACCCCCTCATGTAGTTTTTGAGAAAGAGGTCATTTTCACCCCAAAATTTGAATATGCGAAAAGGCTGCAGGCATGAAGCCTTTCTCAGGCATCTGAAAGCACACAGTTCTATGCAACAAGGGTGTTTTTTCTGTCATTATCTTCTTGCAACTTTGATGACCAACTGAGCTCAAATTTTCACAGGTTTGTTATTTTGTGTATATGTTGATACACACCAAGTGAGGATACTGGTCTTTGACAATTACCAAAAGTATACCATGCCTTTAAACAAGTTCAGTGGTTTAGTCATCTTGTAAACAAATTGACTGGTCTCGTTGCAGTACTTTCCACCTCCAACTTATCCATAATATAATAGGATTGCTTGGGGATATCTTGGGGGGGTTGGGAAATCAACTGCAGAGAAGTCTATCCGCAATTTACCCTGGGACAGTTTTGAGAAGGTGCCTATAGGGTTGTCAAAAGTTTGGTTAGTCATACATTTGGATAATAATAATAATAATAGACAGTTCTTATATAGCGCTTTATCACGTCCGATGGGCGTCTCAAAGTGCTCAGTATTTTTCCTGCAAGGTATAATGTGGAGCTATGTTTTGAAGTATTAGACCTGTTCCTTTACATAGCACCAAGTAATGGTTTACAAGGTGCTGTGGCGCATTATGCTGCCAATCAAACCATGAACACCGGGGCGAACCCCTTCTCTTAGCGATAAGTGTAACTGGGTTCTTTTACGTGCATTACACAACACACGGGACCAACGGCTTTACGTCCCATCCGAAGGACGAAGCAATAATGGTTAAGTGTCTTGCTTAAGGACACAAGTGTCACGACCGGGACTCAAACCCACACTCTGCCGATCAGAAACACCAGGGCTTGAGTCCGGTGTTCTTATCCGCTCGGCCACGATAGTCATACAGAGTTTCCTACTTTTTTCAAAAACAACTTCCACCATCCCCAACCTCCTCTCCCCCTGACATTTTGGGATTAATATGAATTCATAAAATGTTTTGATTGGGCAGGAAAAACGCAGGTAGCCATGCCAGTATCACTTACTATTGATAACGCTGAGTTAATGAGGGGGGGGAACCAGTCTCATCAGCTCTTACCTATGTAATGTTCTAAGTCAATCTGTTGGAACACGATGCTGTCTTTGTTTGGATTTGGCTTCGGGCAATCCGGTCGCGGCCATTTTGGATTCCAGAAGTTTGACAGTTTAGATTGAGCTGGAAACAAAAAAAACCCAGTAATAATGGTGAAGTGAAATACCTGTAAAAGAGCATTTAGTTTAAAGGCAGTGGATTCTTTTGGTAGTTACACAAGAAATATATTATCATAAAAACTTACTTGGTAAGGAGCACCAGAGAGCTGCTGATAGTATAAAACATTGAGAATCGACTCCCTCTGAAGTAATGCAGTTTTTGAGAAAAAGGTAATTTCTCACTATTAAAATATTTGAATCTGAGAAAGGCTTCTGGCCCGAAGCTACATGGTCAGACAATAGGAGGGTGGACTATGTACTATGTACTATGTAGATATGCATTCTCTAAATGATATCATATTGCATAGTGGCATAGTGCACCTATCATTCAAAACCACAGTGGATGATATTGAGTGGACCGACAGTTGGAGGG
This sequence comes from Pycnopodia helianthoides, assembly GCA_032158295.1. Lineage (NCBI taxonomy): Eukaryota > Metazoa > Echinodermata > Asteroidea > Forcipulatida > Asteriidae > Pycnopodia > Pycnopodia helianthoides. The sequence goes on along the minus strand of CM063264.1, from coordinate 10,023,295 downwards.
TTGACTGTGTACTGTGTACTATATAGATGCATTCAGCATAATTTCACATTGCAGGCCGGCATAGTTTATGTCCTTCAAAACCACAGTGGATGACATTGAATGGTCAGACGGTAGGAGGGTTAAATTGAGTTTTTCTTGTTGACGTCTTACCTGGTGCCTTGCTTGTTGTGGTACTCATAAATGATGACATGGGCTGCTGGGAACCAGTTGATGAAGCCTGCGACATCTCCGCTTCTACCTGCTCAAGCATCGCCAATTCCTCCTCAAATGTCATCGGGTCATCTTCAAAATCGTTCCGGGCTCTTTTGGATTTGGGACCGGTAGAAATGGGATTGGGAGGCTTTCGTTTGGAATCCATCGTTGGTTTCTAGTCAGTGGTGAAAAAAGATGAGTGTTGAATATTAATTATTATTGCATATTTTTGGTAATGAAACCAACAACCAAGGATGTCTCATTAAGTGAACTTCATCACTCTAGCTTACAAGCCTGAGGAAACCTGTAAAAAAGGTTGTTTGCTATGTCAGTGAACCAGAAACACAGGGGGTACTCTTTATTATTTTTTAATATTAATAATATTATTGGGATTGTAAAGATAGGAAAGAACTGACTGAAAGACATCAGATAGTTGACGACACTGGCACTGACACTGACAGTGACACTGACACATGGTGAGTGAGTGAGTGACAGTCACTGACACTGTGACATTGACAGTGACAGAGTGAGAGTGGTAACCACCCAAAAAGTGTTTCAACATGTGAATAATAGAAAATGTCATTGTGTTTACGTCAAAAAACTAAGTTAACAATAACAATAAATATACTATTTCATGCCATTATTCCCATTTAATTTAACACTGTTATTTGCACCCACCCACCTACTCCTAGAATTATGAGGTTCCATGAACCTCATAGAGGTCCATGTACAAACTACAATACAAAACTTTTTTTCATTTACGTTTCTGCACCTGGAGTTCTCATTTGAAATCGGATCTCGCCAAAATTAGGCTCTACGTGTTCCTTGGAATCTCATTGAGCGTTGCATGGGTCAAGAAAATCCACTCCGCTTGCTGCACTCGCAAAGGTCTACCGAACAAACTGGTACTCCGCGCGCAGCAACGCTGGTCCCGGCAACTGTAGGTTGGTTTTGTACACACATCATGTGACTCCAGCGCCATATTTGTTATAACACTCACACTGTTTGAAGAGGACTGGGAATGACGGTAAGAATTTATTGCTTTTTAACAATTTTAAATTTGCGGAGTGGATTTTCTTGACCCATGCAACGCTCAATGAGATTCCAAGGAACACGTAGAGCCTAATTTTGGCGAGATCCGATTTCAAATGAGAACTCCAGGTGCTGAAACGTAAATGAAAAAAGTTTTGTATTGTAGTTTGTACATGGACCTCTATGAGGTTCATGGAACCTCATAATTCTAGGAGTACCACCCACCCACCCACCGTGACCATGCCCACACATTACACTTTCACAATTTTATTAATTAAATAAATTAAATTGTGCTGTGAAATCACTGAATTGAAACAGGCCGATTGGACTTGAAAGTTGAAGTTTATAAATAAATTTGCTTCATGACGAATGCTCGTCCCGGCTTCAATTGTGAGTCCCACCACACACCTAGCCTGGTGGTATTCTGAATATCAGCAATCAGGTGCGGCACTGGTAATCAACAATAATTTAGAGTACATCAGCTGTCCTCAACTGACGGTCAACAACTCCACACACAAGTAAGTACAACAACATCCACTGCTTGACTGTCCGCAAACTGGACACGTCGCAAAAACCTCCGATTTGTTCTGTTGTAAATATTAATCCTTCATAATTACCGTTCAATCCTAGGCTCGAGTAGCTCTCGACGACAATCTTCTTAATTAATTTGTGGTATGGCAGCAAACAGCATGACTTTTACCCAAAATTAAGAGAGCTTCCTTCTCGAACACTAAATTTCCCGCAACTTCCTTCGAAAATGGCGCGATTGTTTGCTCTGACGAGGCATTTCATTACGAGTGTCGTGATTGGACCTTACTTTGGAACGAAGTGTAGATTATCCAATCAGACTTGTCGTTGTATCTATTAGACGCACTGCGCCATGGCAGGTAGGTCGGCCTCAGGGTCGGCCTCGCTTGCTTTAGAACTGTACCCTTTTTCTCATATTTTTACTAAGTATTTTCCTTGTTGCTAACAAAGATGCACGTTGATTTCTGATACTGAAATAAAACTGTAAGTTTTCTTTATCTGTAAAATTATTTCTGCAGTGTTGCTGGTTTACTAATCAATGGCGCTGCAGTGCATTTGTTTCTAAACGAGCATGTGCAGACAACAATTTAAAGCTCACACAAACTCCCTTTATTTTTTTATGGGCTCGGCCACAGATCACGGTGACTAGCTCAAAAATCATTCATGGGTTCGAGGGAGTGGTTGGGGCATGGCTGGTTGGATCCATATCCGAGCAGGGGGTTGGTCCCTTGAATGTGTCCCAGTGTAGTCCACGTTTTTCATTGCAATAACAATTATTATGAAACACACAATAGGAGCTCAAACTTACTTTTTTATTTATTAATGTTCATGTACATTATGCAATGTGGTTAACTTTACCCTCCCCAGCGCAAAAAAAGGAATACAACAAAGTAGGCAAACGTTTACAGAAATATAGTATTATACAATTATACATAATCGATTGTAATCAATATGTGACAAATGTATTGATCGATTAATCTACATGATTTAGAGTTTTGGTTGAAAATGGCACGGCAAATGTTAGTAATTATACTTCTTAATATATTGACCTATACTGACCAATCGACAGAGGGCGCACTGTCATAGATAACTTTTAAATCGACTTTTAAATGGGTCACTCAAACGGTCGAATACCTTAGTGTGGTATGAAGTACTTTCTCAATACATCCGAGAATAGAGGCTAATAGTAGATAATACTCTATGAGATTTTGCAAGTCATGTGCGAGAAAACAACTCGAACGAACAACATGACATAATTTGTATAGCCATAAACTATTAAAGGCAGTGGACACTATTGGTAATTACTCAAAATAATTATTAGCATAAAACCTTACTTGGTAACGAGTAATGGGGAGAGGTTGACAGTATAAAACATTGTGAGAAACGGCTCCCTCTGAAGTGACATAGTTTTCGAGAAAGAAGTAATTTTCCACGAATTTGATTTCGAAACCTCAGAATTAGAATTTGAGGTCTCGAAATCAACCATCTGAAAGCACACAACTTCGTGTGATAAGGGTGTTTTTTTCTTTCATAGTTATCTCGCAACTTCGACGACCAATTGAGCTCAAGTTTTTACAGGTTTGTTATTTTATCCATATGTTGAGATACACCAAGTGAGAAGACTGGTCTTTGACAATTACCAAAGGTGTCCAGTGTCTTTAAACTGAAGTGTTTGAAAAAAACAGAATCGCTCACACGTAATTTTAAACTCAATGGTTGGGACCACGAACTTGGTCCCCGGAAGTTCGAATATGCGCACGACTTTCATAGAGATCTATAATGGCTATTCCTAATAGATTATCTCTAAGATATCTCCAATATCGGATTAAACGAAATGTAGGTAGGCCTACGTCATAATTGTTTGTGTATAATGACGTCTGCAAAAAATCACGGTGACAGCAACGCTTGCAAGAATTCCCCGATTAGCTGGGTGTTTTCCCCCTGACTTTCATCTCTGTGGGTCCTGGTTCGAGTCGCGCCTCATAGTGCGAGCCATGCAATTTGGGTTTTCAGTCCCTACCTACTGCAAAATCTCTCGGGTCAGAATTTAACCGGAGTCTGGGTCATCCACAGGTGGCCTGAACCCCTTTCCGGGTCAGTGTGCAAACTGTGGGTCAAATGGGGTCAAACTGACGCAGAATCTGAGCTAAATTCCCACTTTGTAAACCATATTCCCAGGTCAGCCTGACCCATTTCTGGGTCAGGCTGACCTTTGACCCGGATCCGGGTCAATCCCGACCTGGAAGTTTTAAGAGTGTACTGATTGCAAAGGGGGTTTCCCGGTTGCAGTTTTTCTCACTGACGTTATATTTCTTCTCTTTATAGGTCTACATGTCATTTATTTAGTCTGAGTTTTTTGTTAACCAGAAAAATGTAATTACTAATTAACAATAAATATTACTAAAACTGCATTTGAATTTCTCACGTGTTATTTCATCTTTACTGAAACATAAATTTTTGTAAACAAATTAACGTAATTGTTTTATTAACCTTTACTTTTTTATTACCTTTAACTTTATTTTACACAAAAATACACATAGTTAAACACTAGCATTAATTATCGAAATAATTTACGAATTATCGTTTTGTTTAATAAATGGTAAACAGTGTGACAGTTTGTGGCAGCGTGTTGGAATGTTGGTTGGAGCGAAGAATTAAAGGACACCTAGCCTTGATTGGCTGTTTTGGCTCTAAAGCGTTCGTTGAATGTAATGGTTGAAGATGTTCTAAAAGTAAAATCAAAGACCCAACAAATAAATGCTCGAAATTGTGGGTTCTGTTACTCTGTTAATCGACTAACAGGAAAACTTACATTTTGAGGCATATTGTGTGGTCATTATATTCTCTTTGCATGACCTTCCAACCAGATTCAGTTCATAATGAACGCTTTAAACGCTTATTAGCCCAAATAGCCCAACAGCAACGTGTCCCTTTTAATGGTATTTAAACACGTATTTTGTCAGTCCTCCAGTAACTTAAAACGCTTAACGCCAAAACACAAGTTAAAGGAGACGTTGCCTTCGGATTGGGCGCTTTGCGCTATAAAAGCGTTTGTTTTTCAACGAAAATGTTAGAAAGATGTTTTCAAAGTAGAATATAATGATTCTGTTCACACATTTTGTAATCCCTTGAAATTGTGTGGTTTTACTTTCATTTCGTGAACGATTCACACATTGTATCTCTTGAATTCAAGAGAAACTGTGTGTTTTTTCCTTCACTTCGTGAACAAGCACAGTCCACCATTTTGTTGAACCAAATTATTGACTCCATAAAATTGTTGTTGTTGTCAAGTCCGTCTTAGAGTCTATCACCAACAACAGCCTCGTGCTGCCTCGCCTTCAGGCGCAGTGTCGCAATACTAGAGCGCGATCGGCTGTCCTCGAAAGACTCGACAGTACGACGGGCGCCCTCTCCTGGCTTAGCTTCTGACCAATCGGTGATAAGGACGGCATAATGGGCGGAGCCTGGTATGGCAATACCAGCAGCCGATTGGAGGACTGGTAGACGTCAGGCAATCCGCAGTTGAATATTCAGGAGCCATTAAGCATTCGTTTATTGGATAGACACTCGGATCACGCTTCTGTATAAAAATTGAACAATCAAAAATTAAAATATTGTTGACGACGACAAATAACAATTGTATTAAAGTTGTTCTCTTCAGTTTACTTTATAAAGATGTGAACGTAATACTCTGGCCTCAAAAATCAGTACTGAACTATTGTGCCCGAAGTATTGCATAAAACTATATTAAGTGCTAGTGTAACAGCGCCACCATAGGGATCGGGGTGGAGTCACAGGATAGAGAGTATAGTGGGTGTGGCCATTCGGTAGAGATTGGTGGGTGGAGCCAAAGATAGAGATTGGTGGGTGTGGCCATTCGGTACACAGAGAATGGCCACACCCACCAATCTCTATCTTTGGCTCCACCCACCAATCTCTATCTCTTGCAGAGATTGGTGGGTGTGGTCAATCGGTAGAGATTGGTGGGAGGAGCCAGAGATAAAGATTGATGGGTGGAGCCGGAGATATAGAATGGTGGGTGTGGCCAGAGATAGATATTTGTGGGTGTGGCCTATTCTACTCACCATATAGTCAATCCGTGGGAAGGATTTGGGTGCTGGTACAATGTGAGTCATCTTCATATCCTGCAGACCTCCAAAATTAGCCCAACCTCTCAAACTTTCGCCATTTTGCACGCCGATTCTGAAACCAAATCTAGGAAAAAAGGAAAAGAACAACACATAAGCTGATAAACAATAGTTTATTAAGGTTCCGCCATTTTATAATTAATATTTCTAATTCCTCTACTCAAATTAAAGAGCAAACAAACTGAGAGCAAAATAATCTTACTCGTTTTCATATAACGACAAAGTATTCATTGTTTCTGTTGAGCACAGGGAACAGGACAGATATGTCTATATTACGAAAAAGACCATTGTTTTATCAAAGGTGTCTAGTTTTTGTTGTTGTTCTTCTTCTTACCGTTTCTGTTTTAGATATAAATGAGATTAATGTTAAAATAACACACACAAAAACTTTCGCAGGGAGTGACCTTTTAAGGACCAACTTTTAAAATGTGTTATCTAACCTGTATTCGTTGCTCCCCTAGACCTGTTTTGGCGGTCAGAATGTCACGTGATTGAACATCCGGGTAATGCGTCATTTGAAAAACGCACTCGAGCTCTCGCAACTGCTCGGGAGTGAAGGTCGTGCGTATTCGGCGTTGTCGTTTGATGGCGCTCTTGCCGTTTGCCTGGGAGTTTTCTGTAAAAGAGGATATAATAATTTTTAATTTGTTACAGCAATTCTGATATGTGGTCATAATCAATATTGTTTCTCAAAGTTTGGAACACCCGATTCAATTCGGAAAAACTGTATAACTGTATGCTCCTGTTATGATTTAGCACCAATGTTTTAAAGGATATTATTTCATGGGGGAAAAAGGTTGTCATATAATGAAATTGTTATTATGTCCAGATATTGGCCAAACGGTTAAGAGCACCGGACTCAAACTCTGGTATTTCTGATCAGCAAAGTTTGTGTTCAAATGCCGAGTCCATAAGCTCATTTTATGTACAACTAGAAAGTATCGTTGCTTCACAGCAGACGAAGACAAGAACAAGAACGATAAAAAACGAATAGGGTATCGGAGAAAAGAATGAAAAATGTAACCAATGCAGTTATTTCCGCTGGGATTTAAAGGAACATTACAGAGTTGGTTTTTGCAACAAAACAGTTGCTGGCAGTGTAAGCACTTTATGTAATCCACCATATACATAAACTGACAAACCTGTCGAAGTTTGAGATCGATCGGCCATCTGGGTCACGAGAAAATAGTGAAAAACCGATTACACATTTGCAAGAAATCATATAGATTCAACACATGAATAAAACGCTCACTGAGCGATAAACTCCAATCGGAAAATGAGTTTATTCATTTCTCATCAAATATGGCATTTCAGACAGAAATATTTCAAGGGATGTTTTTTACTATCATCATCATTCGACCGTGTAAGTTTTATGTAAATCTGTGTTCAAAAAGTATATTTTACAGTTTTTTTCTTACCAATTCTGTAATGTTCCTTTAAAGAATAGTATTGTGCTCTTATGTTGAGCAAATCAGTTAAAGTACTAAAGTCACACTATTGTAAAATGATTTGATTTTACCTGATTGACTTCGACTGACCATCCCGATGTTTTCCCGCTCTTCCACCATCATCCGTTCGTCCTCTTGACCGTGGGAGTCAGAGCAGCTGTCTATTTCTCTTTTTACGTCAAACCCTCTCTCTAAACCTTGCAAACTTCCTCCGTCCGCATCCCGTTTCCATGGCAACTCATCCCAAGTTTCCTCGAATGGCCTTTTCAAGCAACTTCTGTCGTCGCTTGATAAACTCGCACGATCCTTATTCACGCGTTCATCTTTCTTGTCAACGTCCTCTGTATTTGTGGAGGGAAATTTAACATCAGCTACTGAAGGTTGTTGGACGGAAGTTGACGGCGAGGGCGCTTTGAGCTTCAGTCGCTTTGGCTGAGATCGTCGCGCGTGTCTGGCGGTTTTTGACGACTGATGAGCGGATGACGTGAGCTCACGCGACGAATTCAGTAATTTCAAATCTGCAAAATATGAAATTATACAGATAATTGATTGTTAGTCAAATAGTATTGGAATAGAGTAGTGCATTCATACATGAAGTGCAGTACATTCATGCATGAAGTGCAGTGCAGTCATACATGAAGCGCGGTGCAGTCATGCATGTCTATCCGCCATTACTTTCATTTTCAATTTTAAACTACCACAGAAGGCGTTGTGTTTCGACCCAATTATATCGAATCAGCATAACTATATAGTTGGGATCGGCCAAACTATAGTTGGGTTGCGTTTGCCCCAACTATAGTTTGTTCGGGCCCAACTTCATAACTCGTGCCGATTCTTAATGGGCGCAACAGATCCGTTCTCAAACAGCGCTGTTTACAAATGGGCCAAGTTTCATAGTGCAGCCGCGTCCCATTTTTTGACCAGTTTCCGGGTCAGCCTGACCCAGAAAAGGATCAGCTCCAGTTGGAACCCAGAATCCGGGTCAATTCTGACCCAGGAGTTTTTAAGAGTGTAAGGCCGTGTCCAATTAGCGGCTACAGCTACGGCTACGGCTAGATTTCCGCGTCATCATGCGTTGAAGTATAGGACGTTCTTAGCAACACCCTTAGCAACAGTCGTAGCCGTAGCTGAAGCCGTCAATTCGGATACGGCCTAATGTTGGGTTTGACTTATTAAAGCGACGGTCAACTTTATAATTATGATTTTCCCGAAGCAACGGCCGGAAGGATTAAATCTCTCGAAAGAGGGCCTTTGATCTAATGTAACTTCCTATTGCGAGCAACCGGCGGATATAATTGCCAATAAGGTCCGCATCGCAATATAGACTTTATCTAATTAATTAATCCAAACATTAATTAAAGTTAAAGAAGAATGTAGCGACCATATGTCAAGTAGTTAAGCCCTAAAATGAAAACGTGGTAGCTCCGATAAGCGATGGCGAAACACGCGTTGCTAGGGTCTGGCCAGAGTATCAAAAAGCGACCGACGCAATCCGCCATTACGGCCGAGTTATTTATGGCGCTGTTTAATTACTTTATGCCTGCACACAGCTATTGCGACTTTTCAGCGATAGTAATTATGGGGCAGTTATAAAACAATAAAAACAGTGTCACAGGTGGGGTGATTTTATTTAAGGGATAGTATCCTATAGATTCCCCTTGCCTTGGGAACGAGTGAGTGATGAAAACGAATGAGTTGACTAATTTGTTGAGGCCCGGTATAGCCGTTGGCCAAAGTTGCTTAAAGGAACATTACAGAATTGTTTTTTGCTAACAAAACAGTTGCTGGCAGTGTAGGCACTTTATGTAATCCACCATATACATAAACTGACAAACCTGTATAAGTTTGAGATCGATCGGCCATCTGGGTCACGAGAAAATATTAAAACAAAACCGATTACACATTTGCATGAAATCATAGATTCAACAAATGAATAAAACGCTCACTGAGCGATAAACTCCAATCGGAAAATTAGTTTATTCATTTCTCATCAAATATGACATTTCAGACAGAAATATTTCAAGGGATGTTTTCTACTTTCATCATCATTAGACCGTGTAAGTTTTATGTAAATCTGTGATCAAAAAGTATATTTTACAAGTTTTTTTCTTACCAATTTTGTAATGTTCCTTTAAGTTGAAAACCCTGATGCAGAGAGGAGCATGTTTGGTTGCAAAGCGCCTGTGGTTGTTCGTGGTCAGAACATGCTGTGATGACAAGTTTTTTTCTTACAGGTTAAGAGGGGTTTGTTTTGAATTTGTTCAACCATTATATATTTTTTTTATAGTCTAAGTGTGGTGTTGTCTATTATGTCCAGATATTGTCGAGGTTAATTCTTAACTTATTTGTTTGCTTAATGAATTAAGTTTTTTAATTTGGTTTTATCTACTATTGACAACATGACGTACTGATTTTGTACACAAAGGATGCTGACGGAGTTATGTCCTGCCCTTTCTACCCAAACCACTGTCCCATGTTGTTTGACACACCCCTCTAGGACGTGTGGTATGGTCCAGCTTAGGATATCGTGGCAAAAATATGAGCTGACCAGAGTGTGTACGATGTGGTTAAGACAATGGAAATACTAAAATGATATGTCAGCATTGTGCTGACAGCGGACCTCATTCGCTCGGCTCCAGCGGCCTATCCAGGACCGCTGGGATGGGCTAATCAGCGTGCACAGATTCTTGTTCAGGAAGTACGTCATGCGTGCAGTGCTTGCAGTGTGAGTGTGATGCATGATGGTACTGAGCATGGGACTGAGCATTAACGTTAACGATACGTTTGCCCATCCCAGCGCCTTTGGTTTTAAGGCAAGGCGCTGGGGACGAGCGAAGGGACCTCACTGCTAGCTGCAGGGCTATAGAATAATTGAAGTCATAATGACTTGAGTGCGCTTATAAAATACGGGCTCAATAAAAATGTTCTTGCCGCATATGCTTTTCAGGGAACTTAATGGCGGAGTAAAATTCAGAGATTTATCACGCCTAGATACACAAAATAAAATCTCCAGAAAGGGCGGCAATTAAGTCAGATCTCTTTGATTCGCTGGTATCCGACTCTGCCTTTATTTACTCGACACAATTGAGTCTATTAACTGTAAATATAGCAGTCGTTAATGTTGCCTGGGAACCGACGATAACGAGGCGACTTATCTCGCCAGCCCAATTTCATGGCTCTGCTTATACCGTAAGCCAAAAAAAAATCGGCGCTTAACGGCAGGGAATTCCACGCTTACGTCAAGCATATTTCACGGGTGCGGGCAGCGATTTTTTTCTGCAGCACACGTCGGCTATATGGAGTCAACAGTTAAGGGATAGGCTGTTCTTCCTATCCCTTAACTGTTGACTCTATAGCCGACGTGTGCTGCATAAAAATAAATGCGTGCGGGCAGGGGAATGTTAGCATGTGGGCGTGCGTACTCCACGTTACTATTAGCCTTGATTGCAATGCTGTGTTTGCTTACTATAAAGCTAAAAATGTGCATAACCACAGCCGCACGAATGCGATGCCCGAATGCAATGCAACTCCTGGGGTCGATTTCACAAAACTCTTCCTAACTTAGGACTAGTCCTAGGCAATGCTAATTTATAGGACTAGTCCTAAGTTAGGACCAGTACTTAAGACTAGTCCTATCTCTTAGCATTGCCTAGGACTAGTCCTAAGTTAGGAAGAGTTTTGTGAAATCGACCCCTGTTCAGGTCCCCCGACTGTCTTTAAACAGCACACCACGCTCTCACCCAAGGAAGCACACAAACGCTCGTTTAGGCATTCTTCGCTTAAACAGCTAGCGCAGAAATTCGGCACTTGCCCTGTATAGAGTAAGCGGAGAATGGTGATCGCAAGAGCAGGGGACCCATTTCATGGCTCTGCTTACCGCCGAATTCTGCACTTGCGATCACCATCATTTCGCTTACAGGGCCAGCGCTGAATTTCTGCGCTAGCTGTATAAGCGAAGATTCACCAGCGTGGAGTACACAAGCGCGCAAGCAGAAATTCCCTGCTTACCCGTGAAATACGCTTGACATTATAAGCACGAAATTCCCTGCTTCCGCCAAGAGCCGATTCTTTGTTTACGGTAAGCAGAGGCCATGCAATTGGGCCTGGTATTGTTGATCAACACACCGCGCCGGTTGGCATGGACAGCCGAATGCTAGCAAAACATTTAATCGTGTTAACAGACATTGTGACAAAAGTCATCACTTTTGCAAATTTCTATTTGACACAAATAAATCCCATGGTATAGTTGCTTTGATTCCAACAAATTCAACAGTATTTTTGAATCTTTGTGGTAACATTGTTACAAACTGTGGCTATCTGTTTTTGCTTTGCACTTATGGCTTTCCGTACTTTTCCAACCTTGGTTGGCAAAAACTTATGCTGTGACTTTGCAATAGAAAGGTCTATAGTTTTAATAAGTTGGGAACCGTGAATGACGTCACTGTGCTGCAAACTGTAGGAAACTGTGGTGTTGCTGTTATTATTATTTTTGTATTATAGGTTTCCTGGATTTTTGTTGAGAAAAACCTGAAAGACTATTTTGGCCTTGTCATAATATCAACTTCTGTCCTAAAAAATGGCGAAATGGATGATGAAATTGTCGGGTTTGGGGGAATAAAATAACACAAAAAGTATGCCGGTTTTGAAGCTGAAATCGAAAACTTTGCGTTGGGCTTGGGCATCATCCAATTGCTGTTTGAAGCCAAGTAGGAAAGTGCACGCTTCTTTAAAAACTGACAAGGTCCAAGCCCAAACCCAAGCCTTGTTTATAGGCACTGGACACTATTGGTAATTACTCTTCACTCAAAATAATTGTTAGCATAAAAACTTGGTAACGAGCAATGGAGAGCTGTTGATATAGTATAAAACATTGTAAGAAACGGCTCCCTCTGAAGTAACGTAGTTTTTGAGAAAGAAGTAATTCTCAGTTGAATTGATTTTGAGATCTCATGCGTGAGGTCTCGAAATCAAGCATCTGAAAGCACACAACTTCGTGTGACAAGGGTGTTTTTTCTTCCATTATTATCTCGCAACTTCGACGACCAATTGAGTTCAATTTTCACAGCTTTGTTATTTTGTGCATATGTTGAGATACACCAAGTGAGAAGACTGGTCTTTGACAATTACCAAAGGTGTCCAGTGTCTTTAAACGGCATTTGCACATTAACATAAACAGTGTAAGAGCTACAAACACACTTTGGGTTGAAGTAGTCATCCTTCTTACCAGGGTTTTCACCGCAACCTCATTCCCAAACAATGTTTACACTGTATTTTGAAGCACCTGATTTTTACAACCACCCTCCAATAAAACAACCCGCAGTAATTTATTATGGTCCTTCCAGATAACTGGTAAAATTATAGAATAAACTGCCTCAATAATACGCATGTGTAAATAAAGGTGATTTTTTGCAGTGTAGTTCGTGGTGACTGCGAGTTATAAGAAGTTCTTGCGTAGTTTTATTTGGTGCTCTTAATGTGGCATGGTGTAACCCCCCCCCCCCCCACCCCACCCCACCCCACCACACGCCCTTATTGTGTCTTCGTTGTGTTCTGGGAATCTCAGGAATTCTTTAGAGGATTTTTAAACTTAGGGGGTACTTCTGTACGAGAGGAAAAGAGTGTATTAACGTTTGGGGACACCTCTGCCACATACCGGGCATGGTGTTTAGGTTTTTTGCTAAGTTAATATTCTTATGAACCTATGAGTTTAAAACTAACTAACTCTTGTATGAGTTAACTAACTATAATAGAGTCAACTAGTCTATACATGAGTTTACTAACCTAACCCATACTTCGGTATAACTCGGCAGTCTAAAATCGAACAGTTATCTAATAAGTTATGATCATTCGTAATTGATATGATCAGAAATTAACAAACCCGGGACATTTAAAAGTGTAAGAACTTCGAAGTTTGAATACCGGAGAGTTGCAGCATCTTTTCCACCAAGCATAATGTTGTATACTTTTCTTTCCACCGGGATATTTTCAAAGTAAGTTGAAAGTAATTAGTTGGCAGACAAACACATTTTTTTCGGTTTTGGGTTAGCGTTGGGGTAAGGGTTTGAAAGCTGAGATAATCTCTTGCTTTTATTTTTATGATTTAAAATTGAAATGGTTGTTTTACCTGAGGGGTTGCAATCAGTCATGTCAGCTCGTTCACCACTGGTGTTGGTAGCGAAGTCACCGTCCTCTTGCACCCATCGCCCAGTGAGACCCACGGGTCGATACCCAGCACACCTCGGCAGAACGAAAGGCGGCCAGCTCCTCGCAACAGACGGCACGGGGACGGTGCTGAGGTGGCGGTACCACGCCGCAAGATCACCCACAAACATCGGGTGGGGGTACTGTCCGAGCCAGTGACCCGCGGACGATCGGCATGGATGGTGCTCGAATGCTGGCGGTTTGCTGAGGTGTATCGGCGGGCAGCTCGGTGGGGACGCTGATTCAATCTCATCGTCGTTGTTGAGACAGTCGTTATGGTCATCATGTAAAAGTCCGAGGTTGTCTGGCTCGCTTGGGTTGGCCGGAGAGATTAGACCCCCTCTTTTTGGGGCAGCAGGGTTAGAGACTTCGAGTCAGTTGTCTGGGCGGGTGAATGTATCGGCACATCTTTTTGTAGAGATTTGGAAAGAGCTGGAGGGCTCCTTTTATGGTCTTTTGAGAGAATCGACTGAATGGAATGTTTCAAGAACGGGGACTGAACGCACCATGTACAGCAGGTAGCCATGCCGTCAAAACGCTCCACTTGACGGTATAGGGTGCTCTGCAAACTGCCTCCCTACGGGCGGTCAAATAACTTTCAAAAGAAAACAAAAACTGACTTTAAAAACTGACAAGTCTAGAAAATTGTAACTTTACTTATGTCATCTGTTAAGATAGTAGGAGATACTGCTTTGCCATAAGATGGTGTGGACTCGACTCGACTACTAAAGTGGAATGTAGTGGATGGGTGCTCTTTTAAATACTACTGCCGAAACTGACTACCCATGGAAAATGTCAAGTACTTTACAGTTGCAGACAAAAGAAAAGGCTTCATTTTACAACAGCGCCAAAGCAATAAATACAGCCATACTGTAATATAATATGGTCCCATAATTAAGCCTGGTAACATTGGATTCTGACAAGCCGTGTTGACTCTATTATGCAAATGAGCAATAAAGTAGCACGGCGTAAGTGACTTATCGGCGGTGGGGTTTGATTGTGGTTTGGGGGACCGTTGTTTTATTAGCCAATCAGAGATAGGCTTGTAAACCTGTTTGGTAAACAGACGAGATCGTGAGGGGATTGAGTTGGGAGGGTTTGCCCAAAATTGTTGTCAGCTCAATAACACAATTTCTCCTAGAAACTGGACAATTATTTAATTTTTTTATTCAAACTAAACATTTTTTTCCAGCTACCATTACCATCAATTTCGTTTCGTTTTTTGTGCACACATGATTTCGTTCTTTCCAAAAGCAAATATTTTTAAAACAACTCTCCTGGGCCCAATTACAAAGAGCTGCTTGAACACAAAAAGTATAGCTAAGCACAGCATATGCTTACCAGAAAAAGGTTACCAGTTAAAATGCCATGTCACATGTACAATATCCTGCTGGTATCCTGCTTGTTTTTGCTAAGCAGAATATTGTTAAGCATCTTTCTCTGCTTAAGCAGCTCTATAAAAAATTGGGCACTGGTGTGTTGGTCCATGGAGGTAGAATCTGATGCTGCTTATAGACGATGTGACCTGTGACATCACATATTTACAAAAGAGCCACAGAGCCTGGACTTCCTGCAGGCACGATTTGTACACAGCTCAATGGAAGAAGGCATAAAATCTTATATTTTATGGAGATTGCACTGTCTAATTCTTATCAACTCTAGATATGATGAAAGGGGGCACATCTAAAAACTTGTCCAGCTTTTACTTTCATAACTCTTGGTTTTATGTGGAAATTATGACACAAAATGTCAACTTTCCCATAGGACCAGTGTAGTATCTTGCCTGCCAGAATACTCAAAGAATGTACAAGGTCACACTTATTGTAAACAACGTTCACAGGGTCTATAGTCATTGCTGTAAGAGTGACGTGAGTGCTGTTCTTACATCAAAGGCACCGCCACAGTATATGTTCGGAAGGGTTTAATGGTCTTCAACAAACCAAGTAAAGATAAACTTGTTTACATTATGCTAATTATCTTCAATCGTATAAACAACTACATACCATCTCATTATAAACTGATACCGTAGATTAGTGTATTGTATAAATCGTTACCTGGGAGGTAAACGGTCTCAATTTCATCAAATTGTTCAGCTGAAATATAGCTTAAAGGCACTGGACACTATTGGTAATTACTCAAAATAATTGTTAGCATAAAAACTTACTTGGTAACGAGCAATGGAGAGCTGTTGATAGTATAAAACATTGTGAGCAACGGCTCCATCTGAAGTAACGTAGTTTTTGAGAAAGAAGTAATTTCTCAGTAAAATATTTGAATTGATTTTGAGACCTCACGTGATTAGGTCTCGAAATCAAGAAAGCACACAACTTCGTGTGACAAGGGTGTTTTTTCTTCCATTATTATCTCGCAACTTATTCGCACCTTGTTGGGACCAATTTGGTCCCACGTACATTGCTTTGTGAAGGAAGCAAACTAGCGCAGTTTAGCGGGTCTCAATGTTCGAACACGCGCGAGACTTACACAGTCCATTGTCAGCTCATGATGACAAGCTTTATCCAGAGGTTTTTTGTATGCAGTTAACGATTTTTTTTTCATTATCTAAGTGTGTTGTTTATATCCAGGTATAGCCTGGGTTAATTTGAGCTTATCTGTTTGCTTAATTAACTAAGCTTCATAATTTGGTTTCATCTACCATTGAAAAATCATACAGATTTTGTACACAAAGGATGCTGGCAGAGTTTTGTCTTTCCCTTTTCTGTCCAAACCACTGATCCCTGTCGATTGACTCCCCCTTCTAGGACGTGTGGCATGATCCAGCTTATGGTATCATGGCATTATGAGCTGAACAATGTGTACGATGTGGTTAAGACAATGGAAATAATCAGCATGCGCTGACAACGGGCCACACTGCGGTTTTTTTTTTATAAAAGGCTCTGCTACTACAGTCGGATTAAAACGATGATGCTCCGATTACATTTATACCATAATAATAATAATACACAGTTCTTATATAGCGCTTTATCACGTCCGATGGGCGTCTCAAAGCGCTCAGTATTTTCCTGCAAGGTATAATGTGGGAGCTACGTTTTGAAGTATTAGACCTGTCCCTTTACATAGCACCAATTAATGGTTTACACGGTGCTGTGGCACAATATGCAGCCAATCAAACCAGGAACACCGGGGCAAACCCCTTCTCTTACGATAAGTGTAAACTGGGTTATTTTACGTGCATTACACAACACACGGGACCAACGGCTTTACGTCCCATCCGAAGGACGAAGCAATAATGGTTAAGTGTCTTGCTTAAGGACACAAGTGTCACGACCGGGACTCGAACCCACACTCTGCCGATCAGAAACACCAGAGCTTGAGTCCGGTGTTCTTATCCGCTCGGCCACGACACGCCAAAAGGAAATATATATGTCATTTTATTTGGCTGGGAACCAGTTTGCAACAACTGGTTCCTATTATTTTGTTTTCCCTTTCTGTTTTTCTTCTTTCTTTCATTCTTCTTATTTATTTCCTTTTTTTTAATTCTTGTTATCATATTTGGTTGTTGCTTCTTTTGACTGCATTCGCTGTTCCATTTTTTTCACTCACTTTCCTTTTGCTTGCGTCCGTTAGGCCATAAAGAAAGGACCTAAGTTTCTCTATGGTTTGGCCAAATAAAGAAAAACATGTTTAGTGTCCCCGCCCACTTCCTTTTTATAGAGGCCGCCGCCTCCTTTTTAATTTTTGTTTTAAAGTATCAATTCTTACGATCTCTGACGAAAAATTAAAAATAAGGTTGTATTTTAAGACTTTAGCACACCGAAAAAAACACACAGAAAAGAGCTGCGAACCATCTTGAAAAATAGCCCGGCCGATTGTCTTAAAAAAATGTGTCGGGCGGCCAATTTTGAAGAAGAAGAAAAAAAGGCCCTCCTTCCTTTTTTCAAAAAGGCAGGACGCTAAACATGTTTTTTGTAAGTTATTTTGCCTGTACAATAAAAAAGCAAAATGTGTGTTGTGCCCCTGAATTAGCCTTTGAGAAAGACTCTGCTAGGGTCAAAACGTCCTCCCACCAACACTGTTTGCATTTTATACACCGTGTCATTTTGATTTGATTTGATTTGTGAGTGTAAACCCCCAAAATAATACAAAAGTAATTAATTAAGTAATAAAAATAAACACTTTGAGCCAAAACTCAATAATAGTTTGATTTCAATTGACTATTGAAGCGATCTCTTGTGAAATCGTCACAACGGAGATATTCACAGGGTCTAATAATAACAAATACGATTGTGAATTGTTTTTATGATAAAAATGCACAATGAACGGACTGTTAGACAACGCCAAGCACAAAAAGGTGAGTGACACCCCCTTCATAAAGTACAAGCTTTTGAATTTGTTATCAATGTTCATAGATTGTTCAGTACACTGCCTTCAAGTGCACTCCTGTTTTCTAATTAACTGCACGTTTAAGCCCTAATAGTATACCAGTATAAGCTGCTGCTAAAAACGAACGCTATTGTGTCAAATGTTTGGAGGGGCAATTCTTATTACAACATCAATATCAAAATACTGAAGTGAACACAATCTTTTAATGACGAGTTTTAGTGTTATTGGAAAAAATGGAAAAGTTACACAATAAACAAAGCGATTGGCCCATGTTCGGTTTGAGGCTTTAATGAGCGTCACGAAATACACGCTCTAATTAAAAACCAATTGACATGCGATTGATATCGGGATCAGTGTATGCGTAAGTGGTGTGTGTTTTGGAGTGTGTTGTTGTTAACGCGCAGCTGGTGACACGCATTGACCTCTCGCTCATTTTTCTTTTATTAACAAAAGCCCACATTTTGTTTTGTCAACTTTGTGCGGAGAAACCGCAGAGGAAGTCAACAAAGTTAGGTTTCAAAGTTTTTTTTTAAATGTTGAATAAACACCATGATGTTAATGACACTTATATTCGTGAACAGTATTTTAAAAAGCCCCTTTGAAATCTCGTGCACTTGAATGAGATCCAATGTCGGAATACACGCGAGGTTTGAAATAATAAGTGTTGAGGAACAATGCTGAAAATGATATGGACCACATGTAAAAAGGTTTTGCATTAGACTGGTAGCCAGTCTTTATCCTTGCGGATAGAGACGAGCCTTGTTAGGCCCAGCGATTTCAGTGGATAAACATGCAGATGTTCAGGCTAGTTTTGCCTGGGCTTGTAAAGATGAAATAGCGCCACCAATAATCTGCAAATCTCATTACATTGTCACATGACACGTGTGGCTTGAGCCTGTAATGAATAGCGCTGTTGCCGCTCCACCCATTATGCGAATCGTTAGAACCCACCGCTTAAAATAACCCACGAAAACCGTACATTGATAATACAACACAGGCTATTTTTTACTTTCAGTAAAACTACGCTAATTTGGCATAATTTATCACAATATTAGACATGATAACTATAATTAGACCTTCAATTTTACAAATATTCGTGGAAATAGGGGTTGTTTCTGCGTTTCGTTCGAGGAAAATTTGTAAGGGGGCGGGATCACTGCTAGGCATGCTAGATCCATTAAACAATCATTCACTGGTAACCATAGGTCAAGTTATTAATGCACGCGATGTCATTTACAGACGAAACTTATTTTAAAGACTAACTTTGGGCATAAATTATGATTTTCCATGCTCTTCTGCGTGTATTTCAAAACAATAATACTGTCATTTTAAATAACCAACAATGGATTTGTCCAAGTTTATAGCACCATCCGGAATAAAATTTTAAACCGAAACGTCGTGGCACGAATAATTTGTTTTTAAACCAATATAAAAAGGTGAAACAATAATTAAAACAGAAAGGAAAACAAACAAACAAACAATCAGTTAATTCAGATTTGTTTCGCCTACTTACCGTCAAGAACCTTTCTTGACTTTTTATAGTATTTTAATTGCAGTTTCTATGCCGAGCAACAAAATCAAACTGTTCCAAATAAAAAATGCGTTCCATTAAATAATAAATAAAACAACAATCTAAGTTATTGCTTATCTTAATTTATGAAACATCACTGCAATTGGAAAATCCCGGTCCGCCCCGAAAAGGCCTTTTTAAAGGGAGGGTATACCTTTGGTAATTACTCCAAAATGTAAATCTGAGAAACGTTTCATGCATGTAACGTTTCTCAGATTGTGTTTTCCAATTATAGAATATTCTTCCTGAGTTAACCGCTCCAGTTGTTTGGGCGATATCTCAAAAACGCTACCAGGCCACCTTTTGAAATGAATTTTCCACAGGTTATAGTTTTATTGTATCTACATTTATACAGGATTTAAACAATCGAACAATTCCAAAAACCAAAGGTAAACTTTGCCTTTAATTATACCCTTGCTGAAGAAAGAATAAGTTTAAACTGGACATTTATAACCTAAACTCACTAACTAATTTTTTACTTTTATATGGCTGATGATAAAAAAATGAAAACGCGCACAGTTTTTCTTTAGTCATAGCGCACACCTGTTTTTTACCCTTTAGTCCGGGTACCAGTGATGTACGCTACCGGATGACATCTAGAGCAAGTGTCCTTTCTGTAATGGCGGCCATTTTCCGCACAGGAAGATTGATCTAGACGGATAACCGTAATTCTTTCCAGCGGTCAAGTTCTCCATTTCCTGTCACCTTTGTATGAATCCAGGAGAGATTAGAGGTTGTATCGGGTGAGTGGGAAGCGTTCGGTGTTTTTTACGGTGTGTTTTGCTGTGATTTATGTGGTGTAAATCGGCAACATAAATCCGAATTTTATTACATTTTGCGTTGTTGGTCATTGCCTGTGTGTAGAATAGGAATTAGCGTACCGTACCCTGGGTGTACAAGGACGGTGACTGTGTGCCGGTATACTGCCCCTGCCCATGCACGCCCTCTTTACTGAAACGAAATTTATCTTGTTATAAAAGCCACATTTGGAGTGCAGTGTCACGTCACAAATTCGTCTACATTGTCATTAACCACCATTACTAATTTTGCTGGCCCTTTTTTGGTTGTGCTACCGTCTTGAATGAGAGGACCGTACCCTCCACTCCCTCCCATGATGATGGCATGGCATGATCATGATGGGTGGTGGGATTGTGACCGGGCATGACAGACCACGGTGGAGGAAGGAGCCCATGGGCTCATTTGTAAATATTTTATTGAGTATATTTTAGGCTAAAATTCCGTATTCGGCGGCCACTTTATCTCCCTTAATTTTTGTCATGTAGGCCTACTTCTACATACATGTACTTGTCCAAAAAGGTTGACAGAATGTATAGTACAGAAAGGCACAGGCACTTTGAAGAATTACAAAAAGTGTCAAAATGATAGAAATCAAGCAATTTTCGTGTCTACGGTGGTCTTGACAACGCTGCTCGCTACACTCTAAGTCCTTTGGTTGGGTTCGAGTGCGTGAGAGTTGAAATGTTAAAATTAGTTTCTATTTTGATATTTGAAATAAAAAAGTTGCATCCCCTTAAAATAAAAGCTGATCCCTTGGCTGCTGCTTCCCAGGTTGTATCCTAAACTTGGGTGTGATCCCTGGCTACACGGCAGCTTTCAAGGTCGTATGGCTTCTGACTGGCACCCCAAACAAAGATTATCAACAAAATAGGGAGACCGCAAACATAGGGCTAGATACATTGTAGCTCAGGTTGGTAGAGCGCTGACACGTTAATTCGGTCGTCGGTTCAAATCCCACTCTAGTCAATTTTTCTTAGTGTAACACCAAATTATTGAGTAGTCTCATTTACTGTATCTTAATTTACTGTGCACAATTTTAACCCTCTTGCTGTCTGACCATTCAATACCATTCACTGTGGTTTTAAATGATAGATAAACTATTCCAGCCTGCAATATGATACCATGAGGGAATGCATGTACCCAGTACACAGTTAGTTCTGTGCACAGTTGTGCCACCGTACACAACCTTGGTAGTCGAATGGTTTCAAATGGTTGGTCAACTCACTGGAAAATGTTGCCAAGAGTCACCGACAGTAGGAGGGTTAATCTTATTTGTGCCCACATTGTTGTTGTGACTCGTGATTTCTTGAGACATGTCTGAATTATGATATGGAAGTCACAGTGTTCTCCAACTTTTGTGAAAATTAAAGGCTAATCTTGAGGGGGAGGGGAATGTGTGTGAGCACAAAGTCTTTATGGCGGCCCAGGCGGGCCCTCTCAAGGGCCCCAGATTTCTTTTATATTGTACACGCTCTTTGATGGACTCTGAGTTGATTCCTGATGGCCACTTCTTCCTGACCTCTTCGAGCAAAACTTGTACTCTGAAATGCATGAACTTAAAAAAAAAAAAGGGGGGGACACACAAAAAACATGGCAGATGGATTTTAAACCTCGGCGGTAACTTCTTAAACGTGGGGAGTGCCACAGAAAACGTGGCCATGTGCAAGCTTGTTCTACAAATGTACATGTACATGCTGGAGAACACTGAAGTCAGAGTCGGACCATAAGCAATATTGTTAGACTTTATTTGATTTCCCTTTTTCGTTTAAATCTTTGGGAGCCACAAATTAGAAACAGAAAAGGTAACTAAAATTATTCATTTAGAAGAATAATTCTAAATTTTTGGGGATGAAAAAAGAATGTGTTAACCCTTTTGCTGTCTGACCATTCAATACCATTCACTGTGGTTTTGAATGATAGATAAACTATGCCAGCCTGAAATATGATACCATGAGGGAATGCATGTACACAGTACACAGTTAGTTCTGTGCATAGTTGTGCCACCGTACACAACCTTGGCAGTCGAATGGTTTCAAATGGTTGGTCAACTCACTGGAAAATGTTGCCAAGAGTCACTGACAGTAGGAGGGTTAAAAAAGCTGCAGGGAGGGTAAGCAGATTGCCTCCAATCTGTTATTCCACGTGGTCGCGTGGTCAGGTTATCGTAGTGGTCTCTTTCCTCACCTTCCACCTCTAGGACCCCGGTGTGGATCGGGTTTTCCCGTGGAGTATGTCTCTGAGGGTTTTTTCTCCCACATCTAAAACTGAAAATTCCTTCCTTGTCTTCTGTCCGTGGGGGTTCTTGGCTAGTATGGTGATTAAGTTTGCTTTTCCGAGAGTCCTTGGCTTCACAACCAGAGTAAATGAAATAAAATGAAGTGGTATAGCAAAACAATTGTGTGATGGGGTCCATGGGTTTGGACCATAGAGTTATATAGAAGAACTAGAGGGCGCACTAGCCAAGTTACGTGACTCGTCGCGCGGTAGGTGCGGCCATGTTTTAAGTACCACTACCATTACTTTACTGTACGCAAAACAACAACCTGAACACCGAGCGCGTGATGCGTGCATTTACCATACGCACATCGTATACTTCGTACTCAATTTTGCCCTCTTAAAAATGGCGCTGGTGTCTCCTTGCGGTCCCGGCGCGTTTGTGCACGCAGTATTGCCAGTGCGCCCTCTAGTTCCTATATATAACTCTATGGTTTGTACACACCTACATGTAGGGGCAAATGACATCTTCGGCTTCGCCTCGGGTGCCATTTTCCCTCTGGGTGTACAAACACCATGGACCGAGTCACAGCCTGCAACAATTGTATATTCTACACGGAAATATTTATTGGCTGCAAAAAAGTTTTATACATGGTTGTACCCCAGGCCAGGGCTTGAATTTGACACTGGATGGCAGGCCCGAGGCCAGTGATTTTAGCGTCGGGCCATTAAACTTATGACCGGACAAGTCCGGCGGTCTTGTATTTTTTCAATTGACTAATCAATGTATCTCACTGTGTAATAACATCTGAACAGAAAGAAATTATGTTTAAATGTTGACTTTGAGTCTGAAAAATGCATTTGAATTCTATTGAGTCATGAAGTATACTTAATACCCAAAGAGACAAGAATTAGATAAATCTACTCTTACATGTCTTAGTGCAGTTATTGTTCAAGTAAAACAAGTTCATGTTGTCTAGTTTTTTTTCTTGTTTTGATTCCTGTGGTCTTTTATAATAAAACAAAATTGGTCTAGTAAACATTTTGAGCTACAAGCCCTGCACTCTTGTGGATTTGTTTTCCCCAAGTTCGAGCCCTGTGTAACCCGCAAGTTTACTACTAGAGTATTTGTTGTGATCCACACCATGCAAAGCTTCAAACATCACATTGAAGTATTTTGTTCCTTTTCTTGTTTATTGTCTGTAGATTGCTTTGAAGGGCAGTGAGTTTCCATCGTTGGTGCCTTTACTGGTAGAACCAAACACACAGCGACCATGCCGACAGTCAAGGGAGATGGCATGCGGGGCCTGGCAGTCTTCATTTCTGACATCAGAAACTGTGAGTTTAATTTTTAATCTGAACTTAACCCCTAATCCATGACGTGGCTTTCCCTTAACCCTTCCAGTGCCGCCAACGTTCTGAAATGTCAAACAAAATATCCATCCACAGGCCGCCAACGTTCCCATACGTTCTACTAGTCGACCAAAAAAAAAATATAAATGCCCTCTGGATAAAGAACGGCCAAAACACGACCGGCACGAAACCCTTCGAGTGCCGCCAACGTTCTGAAACGTCAAACTGAATCTCCATTCACAGGCCGCCAACGTTCCTTTACGTTCTACTACTCGAAATAATTTTTTATTTTATTATTTTTTTTTTTTAAATGTCCGGCCTGTGGATTGAGAATTTTTAAAACAAGTCTGGCACTCTAAGGGTTAACACTAGTAACACTAGCCCGGCGTACGTTGTCCAGGGTTCTGCCCACAGTGGTCGGTGCCGGAAAACCCGCCCGGCACTCAGGATTCCCCAACCACCACTGGCCAGAATTTTCTCTGTTTCCGACCACCACACATTTTTTAATTACACTTGCAATTTCCTTTCGAAGGTTTTCAACGAAATGTAAAATCGGGTAATTACCAGTAAAAATGGTATCCGAAGCCATTCATTTTGAGTACCATTTTTAAACCATCTCGCAATGGTTTTCAGGGAAACATTTTTTCCACCACTAGAGAAATCCTGGGCAGAACCCTGGTTGTCTAGTAAAAACTAAATGGGCTAGTAAACATCACTTCTAAACTTGGCCCTGTGGGTTACTTTAAAACAGAGCAGCCTACTTGTTTATAATGCTCAATATTTCTTCCTTTTCATTTTTATAGAGGGTTATTAAATTTATTTTGGAGTGTGTGAAGGTAACTTCATTTTGTGGCGTGTCGAGGCCGAGTGGTCTAGTTCACCGGACCCAAGCTCTGGTGTTGTCAGCAGCACAGTGTGGGTTCGAATCCCGGTCATGACACTTGTGCCCTTGAGCAAGGCACTTAACCATAATTGCTTCGTAAAAAGTTGGGAAGGTAGTGCATTCTGCTCTACCAGCCAGGCTCCCAGTGGATAATACCCATGCCTACATCCGTACGGACTGTGAAGGGGGTAACCCTGTTTCAGCCCCAGGAGTAGGTGGCAACGTGCCGCTGGTGACAGTTGATTTGGGTCAACAGCCCAAATCAGTTAAGTGTAGCCCTCACCTTGAGTGGCCGTTCGACCTTGTGAGTTGGGCGATATCTCATAAAAAAAATAAAATAAAAAAAAAATAAAAAATGGTTGTGATCACTACCATAAATACATCAGAAAGATACATTCATGACAATACATATGTTTGAAATCTGGGCTACTAAACCTTCCTGGGACAAGTAAAATGCACAGAACCTTAGTAGCCTCTGGGCTACTTTACAAAAAAGCCTAATCGGAAGGCCTGCATGATGGTAACCAGACAGATGTTGGTTGTCATGTGGATGCTCTGTTTTCAAGTTATCGATCAGTTTCATGTCAAAGTGTCAAACTTGCAGTGATGCACCATGCCACAGTGCACAGGCACATATCAAGAAAAACATAACCATTTCAAAATGGTAGATCCCAACCCCGTGATACTCCTTGATATCCTGCAGTGTACCAATACACACGTTTTAGGAGTGGTGTCAATCAACAGGGGTCGTCAATTTGGTCAGGAGGGGTGGTAAAAAAAAATTTCCCCCATAGCTCATGCACAAACTCCTATCTCTGCGGCACGTGCGCCACAGATCACTACCACAGCTTAGTGGTAAGGCATGTTGTGTCTGACCGCTCTAGGTTCAATAGCCTTTTGTGAATGAAGGTCTTGTGATCTTGTACCGACAGCAGACTGGTTTAGCAGACATAAATCATTGAGATAAGGCAGAACAGACCCTCTTAACCTACCAAATGGGCAGGCCACACTTCTCTGGCAGGATGACGTAATACCGTTGGGACAAAACAGGTGCCTCGCTGCAAGGTTAAGCTGAGTTAGTAAAACTCTGTTAGAGAAGGTGCCAGAGTGTGAAGTCTTTACATTTTTGAAATGATTGTTTTGATTTTGCAGGCAAGAGCAAGGAGGCTGAGATCAAACGGATCAATAAGGAACTGGCCAATATTCGCTCCAAATTCAAAGGTAAGTGTATTTATTTTTGTCTTGGTATGGATAGCATTAATCCTCCTACTCTTGGTACTCTTCTTACTCGAGTTGACCAACCATTTGAAACCCTTCAACTGCATGGGTTTTCTTCATCTTGGCACAACTGCACAGAAATCTCTTGTGTACATGTTGTGTGTCGATACATATACTGCTATATGCTACCAGATTGCAGGTTTTGTATAGTTCATCTATTTTGCAAAACCATGTGGATGGGATTGGATGGTCAGACAGTAGGAGGGTTGACTGTGTACTGTGTGGATGTATTCACCACATGATATCACATCACAGGCTGGCATAGTTTATCTATCATTCAAAAACCACAGACAATATTGAAAGGTCAGACAGTAGGAGGGTTGACTGTCAGACTGTGTACTGTGTAGATCTATGCATTCACCGCATGATAATATACTGCAGGCTGGCATAGCTTATCAGTCAAAGCGACAGACGATATTGAATGGTCAGATAGTAGGAGGGTTGACTATGCACCGATGCATTCACCACATGATATCATATAACAGGCTGGCAAGGTTTATCTAGATCTATGAAAAACAACACTTGATATTGAATGATCATGAATGGTCAGACAGTAGGAGGATGGTTTAATAAGGGAATAAGTGTGTAGGCGACGAGGTCTTAAACATCCATTAAAAACCAGCAGGGTCGTGGCCATGTGATGATAAAGGCCCGGGCCTTAGTTCACACTGCCACGACTGTGTTTTGTAGGCCTAAATTTTAAAATTTCTGTTACATCCTCAGACTCTGTTTGGTGTTGAGAGTCAAATTGCATGTGATACTTAAGGGTCGTGTGTACATGTACGCGTGCATGCTAATAGATTTTTACATCGAGTACAGTCGGGTATGGATTGATAGCGCTATGCATAATTAGCGCTCGTGTGCGCCAACACGCCTAATTTATATAGTTAAAAATCTATGAAAAAAATACAAAAAAGTTATAGAAAACTCCAATAAGCTTTAGAGTATAAAGTATACATTAATTAGCAAACTTACAACAACAACAAAATATGTTAAAAAGATATCAGCACTCTCAGTTTTACAGAAGCTGGCATGTGCAACAATAAGTGTTCGAAAAATCCCCCAGAAGCATGATAAGTTATTTCATGAGCCTGGCCAGTGAGGGCAGTGTGGATTTTTCTTGTAGCTCTCAGCGTTCCATTTAGGTATGACAAAGGCTGGTCTTGAAGTAGACTGGTCCCCTGTCTTTATCCGCAAGGATAAAGACAGGCACTTGGTCTTGCAGGCCAAATGATTTCCTTGGATAAGCGTGCAGCGACGTAAGCTTTCCATATCTGCCTTACGATTGGTCCGCTCCGAAGTGGTGTAGTGTGTCAGCTACACGCCCTCGATCGTCTTCAGCATCGCACGTGTGCATAATGTTTGTATGCAATGTTGTTTTATTCACTACATGTATGTAATGTGTGTACTCGTGTAGTAAAAAGACTACGAATCTTCGTCCGTGCGAATGGGATGCGAGGTCAAAGGGTACATCTGGCAGGATCCTGCCAGGCGCTCAAGGCCGGTATCTGGCGTTGATCACGAGCCTCGAAGCATGACGTCAGATGTTCAGACTGGTTTTTTAAAAGTTGCTCTAAGTTGCAATTATTACAAGTGTCAGTTCTCTCTGGCGGTAGTAAATTGCAAAACTTGTTAAACATCGAAGAATAGGTGTGGCAGCTCACAACAGCGCCCTCTATTTAAAAATAGCTGGCCATAGCATGAAAACCGTAGGTTCTACAACTTAGGCCTACATGTATAACCCTAAATTTAAGCTTTTTTCAGCCCTAATTATCCAATACACCAAATTAGAAGTGTTTCGAAGGGGGCAGGGTTTGATTCATGGGGTGATCTGACCTGGATCTGACCTCGGAATGACCAGCGTACATAATGCTTTAAACATGTGGAGAATTTTTTACAGTTAAGTCCACTGGTTTTAAACATAAAAACTGACATGTGTACATTCCCTATTAAAAAACAGACAGAACTTTCTTAGTGTACTTGTAACAAAAAATTGACCTTCAATAGTTTACTGTTGTAAATTGCACATCCTGAAGGACTATATTGTGTCTATTTTTAAAAAGGGCGAAAGTAGCAGAATCTTGTCACATCAGACAATTTAAGAAAACAGGAAAAGGAAATGTGAAAATCTGCAACCGTCCAAGCTCGTTTCCACTGACAGTTTCTTAAGGCCGTTAGTTTCAATGACATTTGAGGTCAAATTCTTGTAGTCACCAGCGTTCTCCAACGTGTAAAAAAAGCTTGGTGCACCGCCACGCTTTCTGTGGCATCCACCACGTTTAAGAAGTTACCACCAAGGTGTAAAATCCGTCCGCCACATTTTGTTTTTTCCCTTTATTTTTGAGTACAAAAGAAACTTCATAAATTGGCAGCATATTGCGCCACAGCACCTTGTAAACCATTACAATGGTGCTATGTAAAGGAATCTATTTGGTCAAATACTTCAAAATGTAGGCTCTCCGCATACCTTACAGGAAAATACTGAATGGTGAAGCGCCTTGAGCGTCACTGAGTGACGGATATGAGCGCTGTATAAGAAGCCACTTTATGTACATGCGTAAGCCAATAATATCAAATTTTCCCTGCAATTTTGAAAGCTTTTGCTCCAAGTGTAAATTAAGAGCCCCGGGATTACGTTGACAAAAACCAAACAATGACCCATCATGTACCTGTAAAGGGTGTGTACAGCATTGGTAAGATTGAAAATATTAATATTCACAGATTTGCACTTAGCTTACATGGTATGAAGGTGGCCATGGTGGAAAACTTCCCTTAAAATAGTTTGGCTTGAAATGCTATAGTTTTTAGGAAATGAGTAAAACTATTATCACTGGTGACAAAATCCGATGTTGGAAAAGTTCAGTGAAAACATATAACGGTGTTTTTCACTGTTTCCTCATGACTCCGAAGACCGATTGAGCTTAACATTTCACAGGTTTGTTATTTCATGTATAAGAATGTTGGGTCACATAAAGTGTGGATACTAGTCTGTGAAAATTACCAACGTTGTACATGTGCTTTAAAGCAAGTCCGTATTTAGTACGAAATATGGACTCGTGAAAAGGCTGACAGCCCAGTCAAAACGACAAGCTAACTGGTCCTGCCGGCTAGTCTAGTGGCCAACCCCTTAGCACTGATTGCAAAAACAGCTCCATGAAAAGTGCACCCTAAACATATTCGGCACTGAATACATGCAAGTTGTTGATAAATTATGTACATATGTAAGACCATCCGTGACATCTTATTAGGTGGGTTGTAGTCGATAAGTGCCCAATTAATTAGTTGTAAAGCCAGCCTGTAGTGTAGACCCAACATGTCGAATAAGAAATTAAAGTCAGGCAAAGGGGCTGACGCTTGTCAGGCCTTGCGCTTAGGCTTTTTTGTGAAGTACATGTAGCCCACCGGGCCAGTAAACTGTGCATTTTACTTGCCCCCAGGAAGTTTTAGTAGCCCAGATTTTAAACAGGAATTGCCATATATGTAATGTTATGATGTGTTAATGTTAACAATTGCAACCAGTTTAATGATTGAATGAAGCTGTATTCACACATTCAATAATGATTAACACATTTTATACATTAATTATTCACATCTGAAAAGGAAGAAATTAACATTTTAAACAAGTACATGTAGGTTACACAGTTTTTAGTAGCCCACAGGGCAAGTTGAGAAGTAAGCTAAGCTTGGGCGATATCGCCTTTTCTCAGCCACGATATATCGTCGAGAATATATCGCGATATTCGATATAATCGCGATTATTTTTTTATGACGTCAATCTACTACAAATCTCACGGTGTGAGTTGCGGCTATGATTGACTTATCAGTTATACCGTTGTTCCAATCACCTATTCTTCGGGTTTTACTCTAAACCTATTACTTACACACATTTAATGTGTTAACTGCGCATGACAGACTGTTCTTTATGTGTGCATAACTAATTAGATCACGCTACTCGCACGTACGCAACACGCACGTGATAACACCGTCTGCGTGAGACCGCCTGATCGCTAAGGCTTTGATGTTGGTTTTTTCGAAGACTAAACCCCGTTGGATCGGATCTGTTGGGGAATCTTGCGGTTGCGGTCTGTGACTTGCAACTCTTTGATGCAGCAAATCGTCTCAACTAGGAGATTTATTGTTGCAATATCGTCTTGACAAGGAGATTTATTGTTGCAAGATCGTCTCGGCTAGGAAATACATCACGATACTTAACGATATCGCGATTTACCGATATCACGATTAAAAAAAATGTGACCCGATATCATAATCGTTTCAGAACTAGTATCGCGATATTCGATAATATCGTGGTATCGCCCAAGCTTATTGAGAAGTGGTGTTTACTAGCCCATAGCATTTTTTACTCGAGACATTGTACGCCGGGCTAGTGTTAAGGGCGAGCCCTGAACTTGTAGATTTCAATCACCAGAAGGGATTTGTTCGAGGGAAACAATTCTTGACGACGGTTATCGAAAGAAAACCAGTCCAGCTTTTTTAAAACGTCTGTCGCAGTTTGCTGAATTAAGCTTCTTGCTGTCTGACCATTCAATACCATTCACTGTGGTTTTGAATGATAGATAAACTATGCCAGCCTGCAATATGATACCATGAGGGAATGCATGTACACAGTACACAGTTAGTTCTGTGCACAGTTGTGCCACCGTAAACAACCTTGGCAGTCGAATGGTTTCAAATGGTTGGTCACCTCACTGGAAAATGTTGCCAAGAGTCACTGAGAGTAGGAGGGTTAAGCAGGGTTTTCAGATAGTCTACTCAATTCAAAATGAATAATTAAAATTGTAGAACCTAAACAAATATTTGAATTTACTCTTCATGTGATTTGTCAGGAGTTGTTCTGATTTCAGGATTTGTCACTGATTTTTTCAATATTACATGGTAGTTTAACTGGTAACCTTATCCTGGTAAGCATATTTTTGATGTGCTTAGCTACTTTTCGGGCGAAAGCAGCTACTGTTAAATTGGGCCCTGATCCATCTAGCAGGGTCTTCAAAAAAGTAGTAGACCCTTCCCATGAAATATGTTAATTACATTCACGCATGCGTACAGACGCTGCTGGTTGGCAAACGCCATAGAGTTGTGCACAAGGCAGAGGCACAAACGCGTGTGCGTCACGCCACCATCAGTCCCATGCAAAAAGGTGCGATGTTCACTCATTTTGCCAACCAGTAGGGAGAGTGCGCACGCGCGATGTTCAATTTGCATATTTCATGGGAAGGGTCTATTCACAATTTGAAATAATAATAATAATAATAAACACATTTGTAAAGCACCTAATGCAAAAGCCTCTAAGCGCTTAAAGAGAACAATACAATATACAATAAGTGAAAGAAAC